>PVIU01000389.1:65908-334154 GCA_004026605.1 Ondatra zibethicus
TCCCTCCTCCCTCCCCATCCCCCTGGCCCTTTTCTAGCTTGTTCTGTTCCAAACCCCAGTGACCTATTTTTCATTTTGATGTTGCATCTTTTCTTATGCCATTTCTTATCTGTCCCTTAAGATCTCTTTTCCCCTCCTGTGGTCCTCTTTCTAGATTTCTCTCTCTCTCTCTCTCTCTCTCTCTCTCTCTCTCTCTCTCCCTCTCCCTCTCTCTCTTTACACACACACACACACACACACACACACACACACACACACACACACACAAATATAGGATGTACATAGGAGAGAGAGAACATGTGGTATTTATATTTGGTGTCTGTGTTACCTCACTTATATAGTAATTTCCAGATTCATCAGCTTTCCTGAAAAAGTTAAGGTCTTCATTTTTCTTCACTGCCACATAACATTCTGTCTTGCATGTGTCACCCTTTTCTTACTCATCTGGTGACGGACCTGTGGGCTGGTTCCATTTCCTGGTTATTGTGAAGAGCACAGCCATAAATATAGAGGTGCAGGTACCTGTGTGGGAGGACTGAGCCTGTGTACTCAGGCGTGGAATATGGCCGTGTTACTTTTAAGGTTCTCTTTTAGAAACATCCACACTGATTTCCGGGGTGCCTGTACCAGTTTCCATTCCCACCCACAGAGAAAGGGGGTTCCTCTTTTCACACATCCCCTCTGTCATTTGTTGTCTTGATGATAGTCAGAATGGAAACAGGAGGATTTGGGGGAAGTCTGCTGTAGCAAAGCACCACAGGTTCGGGGGTGGGAGGAGGGGAGTGTTACAGAACAGAACTTTATAATTTCCCTGCTCTGGAGGAGGCTTTTCTTTTGGCTTGCAAACGGGAACCTTCTGGCTATGTTCTCATGTGGCCTATCCCGAGATATGTCTCTGTCTCAATATCCTTTCTTCTGAGGACACTAATTGTCCTGGGTTAGGGCCTACCCTAATATCCTCATTTCAATTAGTTAACCTCTTTAAGAATCTTGCCTTCAAATAGTAAAGTCCTGGGGTCAGGGCTTCAATGTAGGAATCTGGGTGGGGGGGAATGCAGGACCATGACATAGGTGCCTTGTGAAGGGAGTTCATTTCCACCAACAGCTGCCTCGTTAGATATATGATGGGCTCCAACAGGCAAAGCTATGGCTCAGATGTCCCAGCTGGTGGTGAAGAGGTGACTCTGAACTCCAGGAAAGAAAGGTCTTACTAGAGTCATCCTGCAAGTTACTTGTGTTAGCCCATGCTTTATACAATCAGAGGGGTGTCAGGAATGCTTATGTTCTTGCCTGAGCTTCAGGGTTGGAGCAGGAGACTGAGAAGACTTTGCTCCTGCCCATCCTCCCATCACCATGTTCGAGTCACTCCCAGATCATCTCCAGGTCCCTTGTAAACCATTGTCTGAAATGATGGCTGAACAGGAAGGGTCAAACACACCCGTGTTACACCGATCCGCTAATTTCTAAGCTCTGCTGCATCAGTGCCACAAACCAGGCTGGCTTCAAACATGATGCTGGGGTAGTAGGGGGTGGCTCAGTGTGTAAAGTGCTGGCTGTGCAAGTGTGAGGACCTGAGTTCAGTCCCTGGAACCCACAGAAAGCTGGATCATTGTAGCACACCCATCACCCCTGGGAGTGTGTAGAGACGAGACTGGGAGAACTTGGGGGCCAGCTTAGTCTGGAGTGTGCCCTGGGGAACACCACATGAGATGTGTCTCAAGGAAGGTAGAAGGCGAGGACCAGTACCCAAGCTTCTACTCTGGCCTCTGCATATGCACTGTGGCACAAGTATACCTATGTACACACACACATACATATATGCATGCACATGCAGTATGCACATATATGCACATGCACATAATGCACATACATGTGCATACAATGCACATGCACACATGCGTGCACACACATGCAGCATACACATGTGTGCACACATGCACACACACAGGCACACACATCCATACACATGTGCGTGCACACATGCAGCATGCACACACCCTCACCCACACACATGCAGCATGTGCGCACACACACACACACACATACACACACAGAGATAATTTTAAATGTTGCATCATTCTCTCACAGATCTGAAGGCAAGAACAATGAAAACAATCTGTTTAGAGGACCACTCCATCTCATAGGCTCTAGGGGACTGTGCTGGTGGCTTTCTGTCAGTTTGACACAAACCAGAGTCATATGGGGAGAGGGACTCTTAGTTGAGAAAATGCCCCCATCAGAATGTTCTCCAGGAAAGTCTGTGGGGGAAAGTTCTTGATTAATGATTGATGTTGTAGAGCCAAGCCAACTGTGGACAGGTGATCCTGGGAGATATAAGAAACCAGGCTGAGCAAGCCAAGAGGAAAAGGTCAGTAAGCAGCACCCTCCCATGGCCTCTGCTTCAGTTCCTGCCTCCAGGCTCCCACCCTGACTTCCCATCATGATAAACTATAAGATGTAAAATAGAATAAACTCTTGTCTCCCTAAGTTGATTTTTGTCATGGTGTTTATCACAGAAATAGAAAGAACATTAGGTGAAGGAGGGTTCCTCCTTTGGGCTGGCCTGCTGTTCTTGGTGTTTCCTGGATTGTAGAGATGTTGTTAATACAGTTCCCACCTCTGTTGTCCCATGGAGGTCTTTCTCATGTGTATCAATGTCTTTCTTGCTCATAAGGTCATCAGTCAATCAGTCATATCAAAATCAGATCCCATCCTAATCCAGTGTGACATCACCTAACTCATTACGTCTTCAAAGACTTCCCAGAAGAACTCACAATGAGAGGGATGTGGGTTCAGGACTTGAGCATCTTTTTCAGGGCCATATTTTGAACAGTAACAGGAAGGAAGCGTAGTTGTTCGGGAGCATCTGGGGAAGAGCTCCTAGGCACAGAGATGAGGATGTACAGGATAGGACTGTGTATGTGCATGGCGGCTTGGGGGTGGATGTGTGTGCGCTGAGTTAACTGTATGTGTGTGTGTGTTGCATGGGGGGCATGTGCAGCCTGCTCTTTGAAGGGATGGCTTGGTCTGAACTGCTGTTCCTGCTTGTGTGTCTCTTCTCCATACCACTTGCTCCCTCCTACTCCTTTGAGAAGAGTCTTTGCTAGGAAGCAGGCCCAGGCTGGTCCAGGATAGTCAGTAAACACCAGTATGTTTCTCTCCTTACTGATGAGACAGAATTCTTTGAAGACAGCAGGGGGCTCCGCTTTGAATCTGTGACATTGGTGTTTTGAGTCTTTTATAATCCTTTGCAAGGGGGGCTTCCAAAAATACTTTATCCTTAAGCAGTTTTCATTATGGATGTGAGTTGCTCAAACCTTAACTAATTCACGCTTGCTTAGATCCCAGCGGATTTTTTTTCTTTTTCTTTTTCTCTCCAGGCATCCTCTGATGTCAGGCCAAACAGAAATCACATGGAAGATTCCAGACCCACACTTCTGGCATTATCAGAACAGCCCTGGGAGTGTATTAACAGCCTGGAGTCAAGGTACAAATGGTTATTTTTATGTGTCAGTGATGGCTAAAGCACACCCTCTGGTAATTAGTCACAATTACCAGGTACTTCTGCAAATGAGCAGGATCTGTTCTCCATCCACTGAGGCAGCAATTCCTTATCCGAAACTCATGTGCCTGAGACTCTGGGTAACCAGCCCTCCCTCCCAGCTCCAGAGCAGAACTAATTAGAGATTATAATCCTGACCTTCAGGCTCCTTCCTGAGCCTGAAGGGTACTTGAGTCATCCATAAAATATACTGCGTTCGGGAGAGTTTCCGTTGATAAGAGTAATAGAGTTGCGCGTCAGCAAACCCTACACACCTGTTAACTCCTGGCTAACTGGAGGTGAGAGGCTGCATTCTTAGAGGGAGCCCGACAGTCTGCCAGCTGCTCAGAAGACATTCCATCTTTTTCTGATGCTCAGTCTGTTTTATGAGCTAAAAAAGTTCTGTGCAGATCATCTAAGAGTTACTGGAAACACGTTGGCTGGGCTGGGTCCTTGAGGATGCCCACCTGTGTGACCCAGCTCATGCCAACGCTCTTGCCTTCCCTAACTTTCAATCTGTTAGCTATGCTGACTCTGCACTTACAAAAACAGACCCCAAATCTGGTTGCTTTTGACTATCCCACAGCTCCTCCTACTTCTGGTCTATCTAGGAGATATCTATGGCATCTTTGCTAGAACCCACCAAACATTCCTTCGAAGGGAACTTTGCATAGGCTGTTCTTCCCGTGTGAATGCTCTTTTGCCTACATGGTTTCTTGGTTAATTTTTCTTTTCTTTTCTTCCTTTTGTCCCCCACTTTGGGATTAAGCATCACTCATGTATCACCAGTGCATGTGACATAGCCAAAATACTTCCCACAGTTCTTTCAATATTTCCTTATTCGACTTTGATGATGAGTAGGGTACGGAGTTTTCGTTGTGAGAATCTTTCCTGCTTGTAAATATTTGTTAGACTCTTTGTTAGCTGGAAAAGGGCTGACAGCTTTCATGGAGTTCTCTGACCTGAGAACTCTTTTGGTGTTATCTCAATCAATTTTCCCACAGTGTAGGTGTGGAGAGCTGGGAATCCACTGTGTTCTGGGGCAACAATATCCATAGGTCCACTCTCTCTTACGTGTCTCCTCTCCATCTGCTCTTCCTCCATGAAATGAAGATCCATGGTGGGGGATGCAGGACAAAACTCCCAATCTTTTAAAACAGTGGCGCTTGGCTCATGGTAGGCACTGAGCAAATAACCACTAAACAAATAAATTAATTAAAATGTAAAGCTAGCGAGATGGTTAGATGTCTGATTACCAAAACAATCTTAGGGGCGAGGATTCTGAGAATTTTCCAACCAGAAGGTATCATACAGTACCTATACAAAGTAAATGGCAAGTTTTCACAGAGGTACGTGGATGCCCATAAATAAATGGAGAGGCATACCATGTTTTTAGATGGAGAGATTTAATATTTTAAAGAAAACAATTTTCCCTAAGTTAGTTCATAAATTGAATGCAATTTCAACTGAATGCTCTTAGGAATTTATTGTGTAAATTGACAAAATTATTCAAAAACTCATCTGGAAAGATAAATAGGAGAAACCCACCAAGGACTTTCTGCAAGAATAATAATGAGAAGAAAACTTCAATGTCCAGACTCTGATATGTATTATGAAGCTGTAATGGTTAAGACAACGTTATTACCAGGACAGGGATATACAAAAACATCAATGAAATAGAAGAGTAAATTTAGAAGGAGGAAAAATGGCATATTAGAATTTACCATAAGAATTGGATTATAATCTCTGGAGTAAAATAAATATCCACAGACCTATACTGTTATAAATAAATAATTGTGTTTATTGGGAGGGAAAGGACAGCATCCCCTTGCAGAGGAATGCCAGTCAGTGAGTGTGGAGGAATGTGGAAACAGAACCTTGCATCAGGCAAACACCACCAGGCTAATGATTTTTATAGTTTTCTACAAATAGAGACCAAGGTTAACAATGGGGAGTGGGTTGGGTAGCTGGGTATTTTGCATGGTACCCTCAAATTTCCCAACAAGATGTTCACTGATTGCTAATAGAAAAGGGATAAGAGTAAAATGATGAAACTTGGCAGCCAATACCCTCACCTAGTAATCAAGGTTAATGGCACACGAATGAGGTTCTTACATCTCTCTCTGTCTCTCTCTCTGTGTCTCTCTCTCTCTCTCTGTATCTGTCTCTGTTTCTCTCTCTCTCACACACACACAGACACACACAGCACCAGGAAGATAGGAAACCACTTTTATGATTTTCTTGCCCCAAATGCAAAACCTTAGTACAGAGAAAACATTAGGCAAAACCAAACCGAGGCATGTTCTACCGAATAGCTGACCAGACTCCTCCCTAGTGTCACAGCCAGGGCAGGTAGGGAGGGTTGAGCAATGTCAGATGGAGGTCACTGAGGAGATATGATAAGCCAACTCAATGCAAGACCTTGGATGGTGTCCTAGACCAGAGAAAGGAAATCACTGAGAAAGCTGGCAAAAATCAAATAAAGCACATAGATTAGTGAACAGTACTGTAGCAATGTCAATTTTATGTTTTTAGATCATTATACAGTGAAGGGGAGTAAAAGGTATATGGGCATTCTTTACCTCAACCTCTCTCTATCTGCTGGTTTTCTAGAAGTCAAAATTATTTCAAATTAAAATCAGAACAATAATTTAAGAATATAACAAAATATAAAAATAAGGTGGGGAGGCAGGATAAGAAGATGGCTCCGGCAGTAAATTGCTTGTTTTTCAGGCATGAGGATCTGAGTTGATCCTCTAGAATCCATTTCTTTAAGAGATAGACAGTATAGTGTGTGCTTATAATTCCATTGCTGGGAAAGAGAAATTGGTGGAATCTAGGAATTGGCTAGCCCTCTTCGGCAAATACCAGTCCAGGGAGACCCTATCTTAAATAATCAAGATGATGACACTTGAGAAATGAAACCTGAAACTACCCTCTGGCTCTCACAAATGTGCTTACACATACATACACACCTGCATATACAAGTACATGTGCATACACACACACACACACACACACACACACACATATATGTATGAAGACTGGTTGAGGAAATACTGGGTTATTCAGTTAAAGACAGTAAGATAGTAGCTAACCACTTGGAGAAATATGAGATTTTGTTATATTTTTAAAGGCATAATTTGTACCACATACCAAAATTAATTGCCTGGGATTAAATCTCTCTAAGGAACAGTGACAGAGAGTTACGTACACTCTTCACAACCAAACACGAGAAATCAAGGTTGAAAGATGCAATGTTTGAAAATGAATCTTTTATTAGTCTCAATAATTACAAGTCAATATCTATGCTACCATTTTAACCAATGTTTACATTGAAAGTTGAATGCATTTGCATTGCTGTTAATTATATTTTCATAGAAATGAGTCATGGTCCACACTTCTCTCCCTATTCTTACTTGGGGATATCCTTGACAGTCTGCAGGAGGGTGGTCAGAGAGGTCTAGGCTCAGATTCTGTCACCATTGTAATTAGCTTGCGTCTCTTTAGACATAATTAATTATGGAGGTTTGAATGAGATACCCTCCATTGTCTAGGACATTTGAGTATTTAGTGCCCAGTTAGAGGTTCTGTTTGGGCAATTTAAGAGGGATGGCCTTGCTGGAGGCACTGTGTCACTGGGGAGGATTTCAAAGCTAGATGCCATTCCCAGCTCACTCTCTTGGCTTCCTCCCTGTGGTTTAAGAGGTGAGCTCTCTGCTTCCTGCTCCAGTGTCTACCTGCTATGTGTCCCCACTGTGATGGTAATGAACTCTTACCCTCCCCCTCCAACTGCAAACTCAAATGAACCCTGCTGTCCTAGTTAGGGTTTCTATTGCTGCTAAGAGAAACCATGATCTATGAGGAAAACATTTAACTGGACACAGAGTGGGGGTTGTGGGGCTCATTTACAGTTTGAGGTTCAGTCCATTATCATTATGTTGGGCCCATTGCTACACTCAGGCAGACAGGGTTCTGGAGAAGTAGCTGAGAGTCCTACATCATAGAGTCAACAGGAAATGGCCTTAAGGTCACACTGAGCAAACCTTAAGCAAAAGAGACTTCAAAGCCCACCCCTACAGTGACACCCTTCCTTCAACAAGGCCACACTTATTCCAACAAAGTCACACCTAATAGTGCCACTCCCTATGAGCTCATGGGTGCCAATCACATCCAAACCACCACACCTGCCTCCTGGAAGTTGCCATGGTTATGGCGTTTTATCAAAGCAACAGAAAAGTAACTAATACATTAATTAACTGGATGAGAATTTCTTGGGTGGCTGCCGATCTGCAGTACTAGGATTCCATTGTGCTATGCTTTTTAACTCAGTGAGTCCAGTTATAAGCTGGAAACTACAAGGTCTGCCTCTTAAAACTACTGGGAGACAACATAATGGCACAGTGGTAACTCTGTGAGAAAGCATGGTGCATTATGGGTACTCATTGAATATGGTGTTTTCTACTTTCATAAGTTAGGTATTAATTCCTTTGTGAGTGACCACATAAAATTACTTGAATAATAATAAAAAACCTTTTATGTGTATAATGTAGTTCTTGGACCAGATGAGGTTAAAATTCTACCATTTTTCTTTATTTTATTTCTCTCTCTCTCTCTCTCTCTCTCTTTCTCTCTCTGTGTGTGTGTGTGTGTATACATGTATATATGGAGGTCAAAGTACAGCTCAGGTATTGTTCTTCCTTAAGCACATATACCTTGAATGGGTTTTGTTTTGTTTTTTGTTTTTTTTTGAGATATGGTCAACTAGTCTTGGACTTGCCAATTAGGCCATACTGCCTATCTATCCTGTCTAGCAAGTTCTAGGGATTTGCATGTCTCTACTTCCCCAGTATTGGCATTACAAACACCAATGCTTCCCCAGTATTGGGATTACAAGAACACCCCAGGCATGACTTTTCACATGGGTTCTGGGGTCCTCATGCTTGTGTGGCAGTACTTTGCCTCTTGACCTATCTGCACAACCTTCTTGTGCTTTTCAATACTAGCTGTGCGACTTTGAGGCAGTTACTTAAGCAATCTGTGTTTTATTTTCCCGCTTCAAAGTGGGGACAATAATAGGGACTGCCTCGTACGGTGCTCTGAAGATTAAATGAGTTTAGATTTGAAATGCACCGGAGATGAAGCCTGGCACATATTCAGTTCCATATAAAGGGTTGTGAAATAGAATACAAATCGTACTGGCCTTTCAAAATAGATTATGAGAACAAAAAAAAGCACTTTTACTTTCTGCTCTGAGACTGGGAAGTGGTGCTCTCATTTTCAGCTCTGCAAAGGCCTGGTCAGCCCCTGGGAGTCAGCCCATGCCTCTGGCCCTGGGCCTAGAGATCAAAAGTCAGATTCATAAGAAATACACAGCGGAGCCAGGGCTGGTGGGGGTGATGGGGCAGTGGTGCAGGAAGAAAGGGAAGGCTCCACAATTGCTTTAGAATTGCAGCAAATGCAAGGATAGTGATTTCAGATGGATTTGCCAATGAATTATTAACCTTAACCCTTTGACATTAGAGCTACAGAATAAATCATGTTGGGTTAAATAACACAGACTTGCTGATAACTATGAAGGGTACCTCTCTGTGGTAGAAAACAATTCCCCGAAGTTCACAAAGTGTTTCACAAGGATGCTAACAGATTGCTTTCCTGTGGAGAGCAGAGATTGGCCAGCAGTGGGAAAATTCGTGGGAAGCTTTAGGGGACAATGGGACACATACGATCCAGACCCAAGGTTGATATTCAGCCAGCGTTCCCCGTGTAGCAAGCCTCCTGGAGTCTGTTCTGATTGCTCC
Source organism: Ondatra zibethicus (assembly GCA_004026605.1). Classification (NCBI taxonomy): domain Eukaryota; kingdom Metazoa; phylum Chordata; class Mammalia; order Rodentia; family Cricetidae; genus Ondatra; species Ondatra zibethicus. The sequence continues at coordinate 75,251 of PVIU01000389.1, forward strand.
TATCCATGCCGTATTTGCTATTTAATATTTTTAAAATAAAAGTTCTGTTTGGGACCATGGTGACTTTGTAATAATGAGATTATTTCCATGTAGCGGGAGATAATTAATTGAAGCCTAAGACACAGCAAAGGTAAAGTCTATCTGCCTTGTCAGGTACCCTCCCAACAGTATTGGTTGCCAAGTAACCACTCTGTGTTTGAACTTTGACCCACGTTAGTAGCCATGACTTGACCTTTCTTTGTTATTTGCACAGTTCATTCAGACATTGATGGATGTTTAGTTTAGTTCAGATCAGTGGGCAATTAAGATGGCCGTGTGTACCTAGTGCTGCCTGAAGCAATGAGGACCTCATAATATATCTTTGCCTTTCTGAAAATTATGAATTAAAAAAAAAGATCAAACTGCATACTCCCAAATAGGATTTCCCAGTTTAGAAAGTGGGGAGTGTAATCAAGGCAATGTGGAAAATGTGGGTTAGTTCCCTTCGTGCTATGGAAGAAGGATGGAGGATAAGCCGAAAGAACCGGAGCTTCAGAGGTGAAAGGGGCAGCGTCAGCAAGAAATAAACCTGTGGAGATGCTTTCTTGATGGCCACGGGGACCCTGCTGGCGTGCTAGAGAGCCAAGGAGCTGTCAGCTCATCTTCCACGAGACCCGTGGCTAGGGAGAGTTTAGGGAACGAAGGGATCTCAAGGTTGGGGTGGCTTAGGAACCCCAACAAGGGACAGTGCAGCACCAGGCCTGATGCAAGAAGAGGCAATGACTGGAATCCGGAGAAGGGTTCATTTGACCTGTGAACATCTCGTTCACAGAATCAGTGTGTGATGGGGACTGATGCGGAGCAGAGCTATCTCAGTCCGCTGTCCCTTTCCATGTCTGATTCAAAGGTGCGTCCTACACCTGTTACGGGGGCGCTCAGTGGGTAGCTCGATATGTACCCTCCATTGGCAGCCTGTCATGAAACAAGAGAGGAGAGGAGCATGGGGAGGGTACTAGCCAGGAGTTTTGGCCAATTTACAGTTCTCTGTGGAGGAGAGAATTGAGGTATAATGATTCTGTTACCCCAGTCAGACACTCTAGCGATTGCATCTCTTTTCCTGGGGGCTTTCTCCAAAGCCTCACTCCCCAGGAAGGCAAAGTGCTGGAGAATCAGCGTTAATCCTTCACCGGCTTGTCTCTCAATGATATCTGACATGCCCGTGTGATACCCTTCCTTTAAGTGGGGGCATACTGAATCATTTTTGATGAATAAAATATGCATGGAATAATGGGATTTTACTTGCAAGATTCCGATGTAAGAAGACTGTGGCTCTCATCTTGGCCATGTTCTCTTTTGTCCCTCAGCCTGTCATTCGGAGAGATGTGGCTGTCAACTGCTCCATGGAGGGACATGGATATGAGACGGCCTCTGACCAACAGCCAGTGAGGTACTGAATCCAGTGACAGCCACTCAAGTGAGCTTGGAAGCATACCTCCTCCCAGCTGAGCCTTTCTGTGACACTGCAGCCGGGGATGACAGTTTGACTGCTACCTTGAAGCCATGGGCACCTGGCTATGCTCTGCCCAGACTTCTGATCCACAGGAATTGTGAGTTAAACTGTGTGTGTTGTCTTTAAGCTGCTGGGTTTTGGGGACATTTGTCCTACAGCAACAGATAGTTCGTCTTCCATTTGTCTTCCCCACTTTCACGCTGGCGTCTTTGTTTGCCAAATCAGCCATTTGCACTTGACTCTCTGAGTCAACGTTTGTTTCTTTGGGAGGCTCACAGTAAGAAAACACGTAAAACAAAACAGAAAAACAACAACAACAACAAAAACCCAGAGGCCCAAAGAGGGGAAGGAATTTCTGGGGCAGTAACAGAGACAGGTCTTGGACATGTTAAGTGTTGGGTCTGTCCTCTGAGGAGTGTGTGAAAGGACTGTGACAAGGAGTAGCAGAGTGACTTCTGGGCTTGGCATCAGAAGACCTGGTTCGAGCGTAGCCTGGCTGCTTTTCCTGGGATGGAGATTCAGGCAACTAATGCTCCAGGGAGGAAGTTTTCTAACCGGGGAATTTAACAAACAGCTCAGACCTAGGGAAGGTTAACTAAGTTTCATCATGACTTCGGAACAGGTGACTTCTTTCAAATGTGAATGACTATTACGGGGGCCAAGGTGGCCCAAATTGCTGCTCGCGGTGTGACAGAACCCTTGGGTTGCCATGTTGCCACCTCGCTGCGAACTTCTAGAGCCCTAGGGCCCCCTCTGTGTGTTCTTTTCTTTGCTCTGAGTGACTGCTGACTCAGTCTCTTGAAAAGTGAGGCGAGCAGGCCACAGTGCAGACTAGTATGCGCTCCAACAGAAGTATTGTGTCCCAAGACCCTTTTAAAAATAATCCTATTTGAGATGTTTACACACAAACTGGGGAAAGAATGAGGGAATTATGCTCAGGGCAGGAAGTGCTCATAAATAAACAGGCACAGCATTTACCGCCCATTTCCAAGGCTGCTCCCTGGGCTATGACAGTGAGTGCCAGGCCTGGGCAAAGTGGGAATAGCTAGATGGGCTTTTCTTTTTGGGGGAGTGGGGTGGGGCATCTGCCAGTCAAATCTGTCAGGGAAAGCATGATGCATTCTGCTGCAAATTTGGAGCCTGCAGAGTTCTAGGAGTTTCTCTGCAGCAGGGCTTATCTTCCATGTCAATGGGGTCTGGCTACCTCCAGCAGATGGAGGATCCACTTGAGGAAAATCGCTCTTTCTTTGTAATCAAGGCTTATAACATGTTTCAGCGAACGCTTCAGAATCACTTGTAATCATTGTTGAGAGCCTGCGGGGACAGGCTTTGCGTGCAGTGTAGTGCACCCACCCACCCATGCCCACTCCGCGTCCCCCCACCACACAGCCACACACTTCATAGGTTGTCGTTGACTGTGGCCTAGTTGGATCTCTCTCCACACAATTTCAAGGCTCGCCCACCCTCGCCTTCCCCATTATTGCATTAGGGAGGCCCCGTTTTGAGAGGCAAGGGGTGCATATACCCATGGGCCCGGACTGTGCTCCATACACAATGTTGAAAGCTCCACCTTTGTGGCATTGCCACAAAGAGTCCCAAGAGGTAAGAGCCACCATTATTCCCATTTGACAGATGAGAAAGCTTCTGAAGCTCAGAGAGGCAGATACATACTGGAAAAGGTATCCAAACCATTATTGATTGATGCTATGATTGTGCCTCCCAGTGACTCATTCGTCAATTACAAATATTCTTGGAGGAGCACATTGACATAATCCATTCCCTGACTCTCACCACGTCCCTCCATGTCCTAGTAACACATGTACAGCCCACTAAGGAAGGCAATCGTTACTGAACACCTTCCCACTGTTTACTTGCCTGCGTGGGAGGCAGGCGCTCCTTCCACTCCGACCTAGGTATACTCGCGTAATTTGCCTTGGTCAGTGGGATGGTTCCTGGGTACGACTTGAACTGAGACCTGAGGTGTGCTTGCAGTGTAGCTTGCGTCTCTGGGTTGCCACCTGTCACCATAAGAGGAACCTACATTAGCAGCTTCTGGTGTTAGGGAGAGGAGAGACATTTACAGTGGACCTGGATCCAGCTCAGTCTGGGAGCCAAGCCTAGTGGACCCAAATGATGTGGCCCCGGTTGATACTGTAGTCGAGTGGACAAGAAGACAACCCTTCCGGTTGTTGTTTACCCTCATACTTGTGTATGTTTGTTATGCAGCAACAGCTGATGGATATGAGCGTAATTCCAAAACACACCAAAAAAAAAATCTTAGTTAAGCCTCCAAGGAGTGTCCTGTCCACCCAAACATTCATTATACAGCTAGCATGTGCCAGCAGTGGTAAGTATTGTCTGCATCAACTTATTGCTGTCATAACAAAGTCCCACACATGTAGCAGCTTAGAATGGCACATGCACACACAGCATTTCATAGTCCGCTGGAGCTGATGTCTGCAGACAGCATGGCTCTGCTAATCTCCACAGAGAACTCCTTAAGGCTGAGTCAAGGTGTCACCAGGGCCGTTAGCCCTCCTGGAAGCTCGGGGGCAGGGGAGGATGGTGAGTCAACTTCTAAGTTCCTGCAGCTTGTCTTCAGAATTCAGCTCTTGCAAGGGGAACCCTGAGGTTGCTGTCCTCCCAGGCTGTCAGCCAAGGGCTGGTCTGTGGCATTCCCTGAGGACCCCTTGGGTGACAGTGGGTGGGGCCCCGTGCATACTTTAACCCTTACATCTTCCCTTCTGCTGTAGTTCTCCAGGGCTACTCAGCTTAGCAGGATTGATATGGACAGGTCTCTTAATGACAGCATTCTGTAAGTGAGGTCAGTCTGTTATAATATGTCAACCCAAGGCAATGAAGGCCTTGGTTAGAGAAAGTTCTAGCGAAGGAAAACAACAGAGAAATGCAGAAATGAAGAAAGATGGTCTAGAGAGAGGAGGGTTAACTTTGCTGGCCATCACTGAGATTCTGTCAAGGTTAAGCTTGACTTCTTCAAGAGTTCCACTAATAGAGAAACAGAGGTCCCAACCTGGCTTCAAGGTGCCTAATGCCATGCTTGGTTATGTTGTATCTGCTTGGTGTGCCAGCTCAGTGATTGTTGTGGTCACAGAGCTGTATCTGAAGACCTACTATGCTTAAGACAGTTCTTTGCTCACTAGTTCTGAGGTTTTAAGAAAGATTGCGTCTCAGTTTCTTTACCTGAAAAGGAGGATTTATTCAGTGTCAGGAGGTCCCATTTATTAATTGTTGTTCTCAGTGTCTGTGAGCTTCTGTAGAGCAAAGGACATGGTCAACAAGACAAAATGGCAGCCTACAGAAAGGGAAAAGTTCTTCAACAACCCCACATCGGACAGAAGACTGATCTCCAAAATACATAGAGAACTCAAGAAACTGGTCATCAAAAGAACAAATAATCCAATAAAAATGGGGTACACACCTAAACAGAGAACTCTCAACAGACAAATCTAAAATGACTGAAAGACACTTAAGGAAATGCTCAACATTCTTAGCTATCAGAGAAATGCAAATCAAAACAATCTGAGATCCCATCTTACACCTGTTAGAATGGCCAAGATCAAAAACACTGATGACAACTTATGCTGGAGAGGACACTCCTGCATTGCTGGTGGGAGTGAGAACTGGTACAGACGTTTTGGAAATCAGTGTGGCGATTTCTAAGAAAATTAGGAAACAACCTACCTCAAGACTCAGCAATACCACTTCCGGGTATATACCCAAAGAATACTCAATCACATCACAAGGACATGTGCTCAACTATGTTCATAGCAGCATTATTTTTAATAGCTAGACTCTGAAAACAACCTAAATACCCCTCAACTGAAGAATGAATAAAGAAAATGTGGTACATTTACACAACAGATTACAACACAGTGGGAAAAAATAATGACATCTTGAAATTTACAGACAAATAGATGGATCTAGAAAACATCATATTGAGTGAGATAACCCAGATCCAGAAAGACAAATATAATATGTATTCACTCATAAGTGGCTTTTAGACATAAAGCAAAGAAAATCAGCCTACAATTCATAATCCCAGAGAATCTAGACAACAAGGAGGATCGTAAGAGAGACATACATGGATCTAATCTACATGGGACATAGAAAAAGACAAGATTTCCTGAGTAAATTGGGAACATGGGGATCATGAGAGAAGGTAGAAGGGAAGGGTGGAGGCAGGGAGGGGAGCAGAGAAAAATATATAACTTAATAAAAACAATAAAGAAAAGAAAAGAAAAAAAGGAGGATTTTTTTGGGACAGGACTTCTTTGTGTCACCCTGGCTGTCCTAGAACTAGCTCTTATAGACCAGGCTGGCCCTGAACTCACAGAGATCCACCTGCCTCTGCCTTCTGAGTGGAGATAAGATTCTCTTCCTGCCCACTTCCTAGATTCCTTGGATATGGCAAACATGATATGAAGTAAAAATGTGTGACCAACATCTACACCATGTGGACAACATTTTTCCCTCACGTGGAGACTGCATGGCTGAATGTGTCTATCGAAGAGATAGCATGGCGTTCTTAAGGGAAGGGTGACTTTCTTTACCCTGATGGAGGGGAGCTAGAATTATGACTCTCTGCCATCTAAAATATGACACACAAGGATCATATTCGTAACCTGGAGTAGGCTTTCTCCTCAGCCTCATTAGTCAGGCTTTATAAAAGCTAGGCAGAGCTGGCATCTATCAGTCAGGACAGAAGTGCCAACCCCTGTCTTGTTTACCTCCATTTCAGGGTCGTGGAGCCCTAGACCTTACCTGAAGATATTGGTCTGTGGGCTGAGAGGTATGGGGGAAATGCACAGGGGTTAGAGTCAAGGGAGTCAAATGCACAGATCTACAGAATAAAATGATGAACACCAGAGGAGGAAGGAAAGGAACGAGGCGGAAGATAGCTCACCAAACTTGTAGCTATGCAGGAGAAGAAAGTCTGCAGGTGATGTGTACCAGGAGGTCAGGGGTCAAAAATGCTCACTTGTTTTTGAGATTTTGGATAGAAGAGTAGAGTTTAGGTGCTCTTGTCCCACATAAGAAAAGGGTAACCACATGAAGTGATGGCTGTGCTGTTATCTTTCTCTATCAGCCAGTCATTTCACTCTGTGTACTCCCAAACATCCTATCAGACACCTTAAATTGAGACAATGGCATGGATAAAGTAGACTGGAATACCATGGCTTTCATGTGGCTGTGCTCTGCTTGGTGAGGGCAAAAAGAGCCTTGGAGAGGAGCCCACGCAAGATGCTGCCTTAGCTCATGGGCTCTGGGCTCAGCTGTCTAGATCCCATGCTGCCTCCCCAGCTTGGTGACCTTGGTTGTATTTGTCTCAGTTTACTCAACCATAAAATCGACATAGCCATGGTTACTATCCCATGTAGCTGATGAAACAGCCATGGGAGGGGCTGTTGTGGATTTGCATAAGCCCCCTTGAGATCCTTTGTCCATCTGTCATTTGCAGCTTTTCCAGGATGTTTATGAATGTTATGTCCCTTTCCCTAGAGCAGCTGTAATTCTCTCTGCCTAAGCATTCTTCTGATCACAGGAGGATGCTGAGCCCCTGCATGGGGGCATTTACAAGGGCCAGGTTACTTATGTTCTAGAAATGACTCCCAGTCAATAGAATTGGGAGTCAGCAGGTAAACCCCCACCTTCCCCATACTCTGTGGGATAATTCTCAGTGTGAACATAGAGCTTCAAAGGGTCCCCCCATTTCCCCAGGGGTGACTATTCATTCTGGTACCTTTGTTCTCTTTGCTGTCTCATCTTGTGTGCTTCCTAGGATCACACCTCACGTGAACTCCCTGCTGTCACACCTTTGTTCCAAGATCTGGCTTGTAGAAGCCCGACTGAGATGGGGCTTAGCACCAAGCATATGGTAAGTGCTCGGCAAACAGTATTTATGACTGTGCTTTTGTAGCATCAGCTCTTCTTCTCTGCTTCTTCATTCTGGTGACAGGCCTGCACCATGCAATGTCTTTTCCTTGGTCTTTGCTAGCTTTGGAGAGTATAAGGCAAGGGAAGCCTGGCCAAGGGGGTCTCCCTTCCCTAGCTCCAGTGTCTAAACCTGCCTCCCAATAATCCCTGAAATCTCAGGAGCCCAGACAGCAATGGTAATAGGACTGGCTTTCCTTCTGGATATGGCTCAGGCCTGAGAATAAGAGAATCTTCTACTGCATGTCCCTGCGAAGGTGGCAGAGCCTCAGTTCCCTGCTCTGTACAACCTCTGAAATCACAACAGGACTGCTGAGGTGACTAAATGAGGAACTGCCCATGAAATGCCTAGTGTGGCCTCTGGGTCTGAAGGAGGAGGCACTAGACCGACCTCCTTCCCACATGCGCTAAGATGTTCCGGCAGGTACTCCACCTGCCGTGGGCTGTTGAGGCATGTGGAGCGAAGAGGGCCTCAGGTGGACCTTTGCTTTTGCAGCGAGCTTCCTTGAGAAGTTCCTGGCAGTGGTAGAAGCCACGGATCAATTATTTATTAGACCAACAATGTGCTCATAGTACTGGGCGAAGATGAAACAACACACATCTGGTTCTTAGGGGCTCGTGGCCAGAGGGCGCTGCACAGCAGAATACTGGATGAATGAAGGATGCTTACAGCATTGTGGGGGGAGGGTGATCTGGGGAGCTTCAGGTTGAAAGGTCCTGCCTTCTCTTTCTGATAGTTAAATAACATATTTATGTGTGTGTGTGTGTGTGTGTGTGTGTTTGTAGGTTGGCATCAATTCTCTTCCTTTCTCACTCTCTACCTTGTATTTAGGGCAGGGCCTCTCACTGAACCTAGAGCTCACCGATTTGACTAGGCTAGTGAGCTGGTTAGCCCTGGGGATCCTCTGTCTTTGTCTCCAGAGTTCTGAAATTATAGATGGGTGGCCATACCTGCCCAGTATTCATGGGTGCCAGGGATCTGAACTCTGAACCTCATGCTTTTGAGACAAGCAATTTTTCTCTGCCAAGCCATCTCCCAAGTCTCCAGAAACCATCTTAATTATTAATATTTATGGATACTTACTCTGAGGTGGGCACTGCTTAGATGAATTAACTCAATAGTTCCCATGCTGATATGGACCCGGTGTGCGAGGGTCATCATTATTACCCCTATTTTACAGGCAGGAAACACCATGCAGCTTGCCCAGTGCTGTGGAACAGTTTTTTTTGTACACTCTGAATATGTATTACCCTTGTTGGTTAATAAATAGCTGACTGACCAATAGCTGTGCAGGAAAAGGTTAGGTGGGACCTTGGAAAAAAGAGAGCACTGGGGTAGAATAGGGCAAAGTCACAAGAAAGATGTGGAGAGAAGCAAGATGAACATGCCGTGTTGAGAAAAGGCACAGCTGCGAGTAGAGCACAGATAAGAAATATGGGTTAAGTTGAAAGAGCTAATTAGTAACAACCCTAAGCTATTAACCAAACATTTACAATTAATAATACGTCTCTGTGTGGTTATTGGGAAGCCAGTGGTCCCAACAAAAAACTCTGCCTACAGTTCAGAGTCATAGCAGGAGGGAATATTGGGATTTGAAATGAGATAGTATGGGGCTGAGTGCCTGATTTTAATTAGCTCCTATTCTTCCACCTCACTCAAGTTCCACAAGGTTTCTGGTCATCTCTCTGAACTTTCAGGGTGACTCCAAGGGGAATTTTTGAGTAACTTGAGATAATGATATTCAGAGCGATTTAGCCCTGCGACTCCATACTGAGCTGTGTTGAGTGGAGAGCTATGGGTGTGGGTGGGTAGCAGGGGGACTTTAGTGTATATTCTTGGATGACTGGATGGAGGAGATCCACAGTGGCTTCCACATGGAAGGAGTCTATCCTATTTGCATAGGGTGTCATTGGTAATCTACGTTTCCTTGCTATAGACGGTTTTGAACTTTTCCTGGGTTGTACATGATAGAAACTGTTTTGGGGTTCCCCAATTCCTGATATCCTCTCTACTTACCCAGCTTCTGTGAGCATCAACTGCTAGTAGCTTTAACTGTCTCTCTTCTTAGGTTGCTGTACTGAGCAGATAAAAGCATTTAATCTGCCTGGAAACCCTCCCTCTTCTCCTGAGAACTGTCTGACTGATGAAAGCAACTCATAATTAATGACTGACAGGGAGGGGGGCAGAGGGTCAGCTCTTGCCACAGGAGGAGGACAGCTCTGTGGTTCACATTCCAGTGTCCCCCCCCCAAGAACAGGCTGGGACAACATGGCAGCACCTGCAAACATATCCCTTCCCCCCCTTCCTGTCCTGCCTCCAGTCTTACATAGCCCACTGTGGGTTGAAACTTGCTACATATAGCTAAGGATGGTCTTGAGCTTTTGACCCTCTTGCCTCTGCCTCCTGAGAGAGTGTTGGAATTACAGGTGTGCATCCCCATGTGTGGCTTTGTGTGATGCCGATGATAGAATACAGGGCTTTATGCATGCCAGGCAAGGATTCTACCAATTTAGCTACATCCCTGCCCTTTTTCTCTACCCTCTCCTTTCATGGTTCTTTCCTCGAAAATTTACATACTTCTGAATCCATGCCTTAGGCTCAGGTGTCGAAGGTCCCAAGATTCCCTTGGGAATATGTTAAAATTCTAGGCTTTTTTCCCCAAGAGGAATGAGATGCAACAATACAGCTGCATTAGGAAACAGTTTTTGGAATTCACCTTGAGTTTCCCCAAACCTTGCCTGTCTAACACTCTTCGAGTTTGTAGTCAGAGACTGGCAAGCCTTGAAATGGGTTGAGAGTTAACAAGAAGTTAGCATTGCAAATGGTGAGGGCCTTGCCCATTTAATTTCCACTGTGATGGAGAGGAAGCTGTCAACTGAACACCATAATAGAAAGAGCAGCTGACAAGACAGAAGGAAACGTTGAGTGTGATCAAGTCATTTTCCTGTTTAAAACCCTTTGAAGACTTCTCATTGATTTCCCAAGGAAGATCCAAAGTCCTCAATGATGTGTTGCCCCCCTCCACCGATAGGCTTGCTCTCTTGTCAGTTTCGTTATAAACCAGCCTCATTTGATATCCATTCTGTAGCCTCGTTGGTGGTGGTGCTTAGCATATCTGGGAAGATGGCTTCCTACCTCAGGGCCTTTGCACATGCCACTTCTTTCCCCTGGACCACACTTTCTCGCCTTCTTGCTCCTCTGTCACTCAACTGCATCCTCAGGGAAGTGTTCCTCACTGTTTAGCCCAGAAGGGTGCACCTTACTTCACATCACATAGCATCTTGCACCTCTTCCAGCTGGAGACTTAGTGTTGCGTATCAAATGGCCTAACTTGGCTGTATAAAACAAGCATTTATTGCTTCACAGTCCCAGCACTCAGGCACCTGGGAGTGGCTTGGAAGCGCTCCAGGGCCATGTGCACAGTTGCAGAAGGGCCTCAGCTCCTCCTCCAGTGTGCCTCCCTTTCTTCCCACCCTACCATGTAGCCGGTTTTTGAACTTTTTATTTATTCTTTGTGTCTTTTATGTCATGCATCTCGATCCCATTCATTTTCCGTGCCTGAGTATCTGCCCTCTACCCTTACAGATCTTATCACGGAAGCTGTAGTGTGACCCAGTGAGTCACACAGTAAACCCTTTTGTCCATATATCTACTTGCAAGTGTTCATTGCAAAGAGTTATCGGTCTGGTTTGAGGTCTCTGGTTTCTGCTCCACTGATGCTGGGCCCTCACTGGAGCTCCTCTTGGTTATCCTGCTGTTGCTCTGTGTCATGGAGGTCCTGCAGCTTTGGATCTGCAGGACCCGTCTCTTCATGTGCTCCAGTAGATCACAGATGGAGAGGATGTTGGGGTGGACCAACACATAACCCTGGTTCTGGGACTGGATAGTTACAGGGTTGGTCAGCCCACCAGTTCACCCTTTTCTTTGCTACCGGAGTGGGCTGGATGGATATTAGGGTGGACCAACACATAACACTGGTTCTGGGACTGGGTACTTGCAGGGTTGGTCAGCCCACCAGCTCTCCCCTGTTTTTGCCACTAGAGTGGGCTTTCCAGCCCTGGCTGGCTCACCCCTTGCAGCAGTGAGCAAGGGGCAGGGCCAGTTCTCCAGCTTTCACATTCCCAGGGTTGGATCTCCCACACCTACACCTTCAGGGCCAGCTTACTGCATTGCCCAGGTATGGCAGAGGGGTCACACTTCTGAGTGCTGCAGTAGAGAGGTGGCAGGGCCAGCTCTCCCACCTGCTCCAAGCGTTGCTGGACTGGCAGGGCATCTCTCTTCTACCCATACTGTCACATGACTTGTGAGCTCTTCCATTCTCACAGTATTGGGGCTGACTCTCCCACACTTCTGCCATCGAGATTGGCTCTATTGTGCTTCCCAGGTGAGGTGCAGGGCCTACTCTCTGAGTGTTGCAGCTGGTGGCAGGCAGGAGCATCTCTCCTGCCCTTCTGACCTCAGGACCTGCTCTCCCACCTGACTCAGGTGTTGCTGGGTGGGGACGGGGGGGGGATAGTGGAAGACCAAGTAGCCTTTCAATAAGATCTTCCACAAAGCGAGTGTTCAAGAGGCAGAGGGAGAAGAGAAGGGGGGCAGGAGAGAGGGACCCACAGGCAGACAGACTCAATATCGGAGATGGGGTTTTTTTGTTTTTCCATAGCCTAATCTTTGACATGACATGTCGCCATCTCTATTTCTTGGAAGTGGGTCAGCCCACACTCACAGGAAGCGAAGCTAGCTTTTCTTGAAGGGAAGAGCATCACAATATTGAGTCTGTCTCTTTAAAACCCTAGCATTGCTTTTCTCTGCTGCGTCTTGACCTTTCCCTCATGTGATGATGGATTCCTACCAGCTTCCAACTGTCGTCTTCAAACAGGAAGAGTCCTTTTTCTTTCCCTTTTCTCACATCACATCCCAGAACCCAACATAGAGTTAGTGCTGCATAAATACCTGTTTAATGAGCAAATGATCTTCATTTTCCTTGTCAGCATAGTTCAAGAAAAAAAATCATTGGCAAGGAAGTCATGATCAATTTTTAGAATGTCGTTGCATTTCGGTGTGTGAAGATTTTTCAAGCTGGCCTTTCAGTTTGAGCTGGAAGGTGAGGTGCGGTATAAAGAGCCCTTGAGTCCCCCCCGCCTTCATTCATTAAGCAATCATTTATTGAGCACTTATTATGTACTGGAAAGAGTGCCAGGTTCCAAGGATGCAGTGCTTTGTGGGATGCACGGTGGCTTTTGTAAATTAAGACATCCACACATTAGCGTCTAAGGCAGCCCGTGCCTTTTGAATACTCTTCAAACACCAACAACAATAGGCAGCTGCATTAGAAAGAGACCCCTTGATACTGAGTTTGCAGAAGCTGTTTTATCAGCCCAGCAGGTTGCCCATGCGGACTGTCGTATTTACATTTCATTCCCCAGCGCTGTGCCAACATCAACCCACCCCTGCGCCCCTGGCTTTCATACTTTTGGTCACTGTTTGCCAATGTGTAAAAGGTTTTGTCAAAGGAGCTAGATGAAGATGGGGGAAAGAATGGTATTATCTGTGACTCGTGGAGATCTTAGAGTGGTTGGTGCTGGGAGGCAGGCTGCAAAGGTCGTTGGGGCAGACGTGGAAAGTAAGGGTAATATGGAGAAATGGAATTGGGAGAGAGTGAAATAGAGAAAATGAGCTGTGGTTGAAATGAGTGCTGTATGGGAAGAGCTGTTTCTGAGGCTCAGGAGGCATTAGCCCTGGTCCCTATGCTGCTGCTGCTGCTGGTGGTGGTGGTGGTGGTGGTGGTGTGTGTGTGTGTGAGACACAGGTTCCTTTCCCGAGCCCCGTGTTCTTTGTAAAATAAGTGCATCTGATCACTCTTGTGGTTCTGCAATGGTCCAGGGTGTTTGTTTGTTTGTTTGTTTTGTGTGTATCTCTATAGTGAGCTCTCAAACCAAACCCCCAGATATAAAAAAAAAAACAGATAAGATTTGAGCCTCACTTTTTATGCTGTTGGTGCCACCTCTGTGTTTGCTAGCTTGCAAAAAAAAAAAATTCCAGCTAATTCCACCAAAAGCTGGAGTTGATCTTGCCATCCCAGCAGAGAGCTTAACACAGTCCCTAAAGCTGCCATCGACCAATGACAGGTAAAGATGGAGACATTTACACAGCATTGCCCTCTAATGTCAGGCACTTCAGGTGATGTGTCCCAGAGGTGTGAGACCCATGGGCTGAGCAGGTTCTGTAGAAGATTCAAGCTCTGGTTGCCTACAGTGGCCGATGTGCTGACAACACGCCTTTAAAACAATGTATTTCTTTAGGAGATAGATTGATGCTTGGGGACTGAAAGCACTTCCTTCCCTTCCAGAGGACTAGAATTCAATTCCCATGACCCATGCAGGGGGCTCAGGACCTCTTGCAGCTCCAGCTCCAAGGCTAAGCTCTTGTATGTCCTCTTCTCTGTCTTAGTTAAGGGTGCTGCTTACTGGCTTGCTCCTAATGGCTTGCTCATTCTTATAGAGCCCAGGACCACTATGCTAGGAGTGCCCTCACCTACAATGACACTGGGCTCATTGCAGAATGGGTCATACAGGCTTGCCTATAGCCCAATCTTATGGAGGTGCTGTCTCAAGAGAGGTTCCTTTCTCTCTGATGACTCTAGTTTGTGTCAGGTTGACATAAAGACCTTCCACCCCCATCTTAGATGAAGGAAGAGCCTTGTCATTGTTTTTGTCCCCTCTCTGGCACTATCGCATACGACCCGGAATAGTTTGTGCACGCAGTTTTCTGTCCACAACAGTATATGCTTCTTGGAAAACAGGCTGCGTCTTATTCAGTATTTGGATCCCCAGAGTTCTTCAAAGGTTCTGGCTCATGTGTCTGTAAGTGAGAGCACACCCAGGGAAAAAAAAACAGACAGAGGTGAGGATGGCTGCAGAACCAGAGGGAGCCAAGCCGGGTGTGACTTCAGGACCAAGTCCCACAGGGGGAATGTGAGTGCAACTCTGTAGGATGCCCTGCGCCAGGAAAGCGGCATCTTTATAGCCTGTGTGCACTGTCCACTGGTCCTGGCAAAAACTGCTCTGGGGACACTCAGATACTGGGACTTTTACATCTGGCTCAAAGCCAGCTTGCAGAGACAGCCCAAGATGTGGGCTGCTGGAGGCCAAGGCCAGGGGTGTGTTCCACCTATAGAAGGCAGCAGTGAGCACCAGCGTTGGTGGCTAATAGGCTGAGACGCTCAGGATGAGTTCCAACATCATCCACTAGAGGGCTCACTATATGCCTGACAACCTGCACAGAAACCCTGTGGAGGTGGACCCCAGATAAGGTGGCTTTGCCTTGGCTGCTCAACAAGGCTAATCTCAAATCTCCCCATCCTGGGTCCATAACTGTCCTGCCATGAGTCTTCCTGTGCTCTGGGTGTCAGGCTCCAACATGCTCTCTGTCTCCAGGGCTGCCTTTGTGCTCAGCCCCAGTCCCTGTAAATTCTGCATTGACAGTCACTCCAAATCTCTTGAACATAGTTTTGGAGTTGCATGTCCTCTCTTCTATGCTGAGCCTAGTGTGGTCATGTTCATATTCTTATTCATATTTGTTGAATGAATGAATGAATGAATGAATCAATGAATGATGACTCAAGTTGAGAAAAGATGTCTATTTTCTGTAGCCTAGCAGGCATTTTTAATGTATTTATCCCACCCCTATTATTAGTCCTTATGTATCTGTAAGTACACATTTGACTTCAAAGAGAGCAAGATATAGTCCCCATGCTATACATAGTTTTACATCCGTGGCTTCAACCGTGGATGGAAACACATCAGAAAACACAGGGCATCTACATGAACACCCATAGGCTCTTTTCTTGCTATTATTTGCTAAACAATACAGTATGAAGATTTTGACATGGATTTTACTTTGTAGAAGATTTTAAAAGCAACCTAGATATCATTTGAACCATGAGGGAGCGTGTGCTGGGTTCTGTGCAAGCTCCGTGCCATTTGACATGCAGGACTTGAGCATTTGTTGGGGCATTATTTTTTTATTGCTTTATAAATAATACCATTCAAAATTTCCACTTCTTCCCCTTCTTCCATTTCCCTCCTGCTCCCCCACTCACCCTCCCCTCTCCCCCTCCAATCCTAAGAGAGGGCAGGGTACCCTGCCCTGTGGGAAGTCCAAGGCCCTCCCCCCTCCATCTAGGCTTAGGAAGGTGTGCATCCAAATAGATTAGGATCCCAAAAAGCCAGTACATGCAGTTGTGGGGGCATTATTTTGGGGAATCCTGGAAACATGGAGGGATAACTACTCATTCTCTTGACCACTGTCTCTCTCTCTCAAAAGTAAAAAGGAAAACAACAAAAAATAAGGTGTCGCTGTGTTGCTCACATGGGTCTGAGTCTCACTGTGTAATCCAGGCTAGCCTGGCCTTGAACTCACAGATCTACCTGCCTGTGACTCTGAGTGCTGGGATTAAAGGTGTGAGTCTCCATGCTTGGCTCATGTTATCTACCTTCATCACCACTACCTACTTCTTCTCAGATTTTGGGGTGTACACGTGTGTGTGTGTGTGTGTGTGTGTGTGTAGACATGCACACTGCACATATGTAGAGATCAGAGGGCAACCTTTGGATATCAGTTCTCACTTGTTTGAGAGTCACTTTGCCTCTGCCTAAGCCAGCCTAGCTGGCCTGTGAGCTTTAGAGAGAGTCTCCAGTCTCTGTCCCACATCCTAAAGGATTACAGGTGTGTGCTCGCTGGGATGCTGAGCTCGACAAGCTTGTGTGAGCCATCTCATCAGCCCAGCTCATGTCTTCTTCACCTTTGCCTGTACCCCAAATGTCTAGGCTGTGTCTTATTTAGTTCTTGAGTCCTCACTGTCCCCAGTGCTCTCATCTGACAAATTCTGCCCATTTGAAAAGATTCAGCTCCCTAGGTGAGTTTCTGACTTCTTTAAATTTATGCCCTTTAATTTTTTTTCTCCACTAGGGTGCTGGGGGGAATTTGTTTGAGTCGATTGCTCTGAGACCACCAACAGAGTCCGACCTCGGTTCTGAGGGTGGTGTCCATTTTGAGCTGCCTGGAGTGGATCATAGAGCTTCCTGGCCGATTCAGAGGGAGGTAGAAGGACACAGGAGGAGAAATAAATAGGAGGGGCTGAGAGGTTGTAGTGGCTCTGGAGTAGAGAGCAGGTGTTCATGTCTCCGTCACTCCATGGATCTCTCAGGTTTGTTTCCTAATATTTAATTCCAAGTTTTACTTTTTAATAAAACAATAAAAGAAATAGCAATACTAGGGAACTACCAAGTTCTTATTTATTTGTTATTACCATCTTTAAAAGGTAGCATGTTCCTCCATGTCAAGAATATGATGCTGTCAGCTTCTGACCCCTCAGTATTTCAATTGTTCTTTTTTCTGAACCATGATTCCCTACCTCCTTGAACTAAGTTAACTCTGAGGCTTGCTTGGCTAATGAGATGTGAGTGACTTGTATTACTTGCAGATGTAAATCTGTAAGGGCCAGTATAGAACTCTTCAGGTCCCCCTTTCCTGGCAGCCAGGGTCCCTGAGTGAGGACCCATTGACACAACAGTATTTTTTACAACAGGCAAACGACATGAACAAGACGTACACTTGAGTTGTTCAGAACCTCAGTGTTTGGGGGTTGTTGTACAGCACAGATCAATCAAATCAGCCTCTGTTGGAGAACACAGTATGCAAGTCACAACTCACCTTCTGGGCCCCGCAGAATCCAGGTTTGATGAATCAGAACCCCAGGCTACAGTGAGGCATGAAGTGCACCAAGAAGCCCTCTGTCATACACTCACCAGCATTCAGTCCCTGGGATGCTGGAAAGAGGAAGACGGGTGTGTCCTGGAATAAAGTCATCCCGTGAGTGATGGATTCAGATGCACCCGAGGCATTGGATGACAGCTGCATTTTTAATCACAGATGGTCAAGGGTATAGGTCCAGTTTGGGAGCCCGAAGACCTTCCACTGGGTTCAATTTTTCTTCCCTTCTCTTATTCCTTTCTTTCTTCCCCTCCATCTTTCTCCCTTCATTCCCCTTTTCTTCCCTCCATCCTAGCCTTTTCGAAATCTTGTTGTACCTGTTTGTCAACATGAAAGGCAGGAAGAAAGCAGAAGTATGATTTTAATTTGTTTTAGGTATGAATAAAGTGCAGAAAACCTCGCCATAGTTTAAAAAAATGGCTTTAGGAAACATTATAATCTTTCGGGCAACATCGCTACTCTCCTTGGCTTCTATAATAACAGCTCAAATTTCACTCCAAATGCAAAATGGTTAAGATTTTATGATGTCAAAATAGACCTGATGTTAAACTTTTGCATCTTACTTTTCCCATTTTGGGGGGTTATTTTCTACTATCAGGATCCAAGATCTTTGAAATAGCTTTAAGGAAAAAAAAGGGTTTTCTTTTTCTCTTTTTCCTTTTCATTAGTGCCAACAGTCAATGAATCTCACAGACAGTTTCCTACAATAGACGTTTTCTTTCTGTGCAGAGGAAAGAAAGCCCAGAGAAACTCAGTCTTCACCAGTCTGTGGTTCTGAAATTACTCAGACAGACATGAAACAAAATAGAAAATTCAGGGAGCTCACTGAGAAAGAAAAAAATGGTGGATGGCCAGAGAACCAGGTAAGTGTTCACTGATTCTGTGATACTGGGTTAAGATGCTTGGATCAGAAGAGTCCCAGG
The DNA here is from genome assembly GCA_004026605.1 of Ondatra zibethicus. Classification (NCBI taxonomy): domain Eukaryota; kingdom Metazoa; phylum Chordata; class Mammalia; order Rodentia; family Cricetidae; genus Ondatra; species Ondatra zibethicus. The sequence continues at coordinate 93,387 of PVIU01000389.1, forward strand.
AAATATGAAAGAGAAGACAGACAAAGTGTTTATAATACAGAACAGAGAGAAAAGAAAACACAGGGCAGATATCCTGAGTGCTAGCCGAGCTCTTCGCGTGGCCCCTCCCGCCATAACAAACTCATTGACAAGGACTGTCATTGACTGTGCTTTGTCTTCCATGTGCTACTCAGAGGGCGCATGCCAAGTGCATCCTATGTAAACGGAAGGTTTACTTCCTGACCCTGGAGATCAATTCTCTGTCAAAGAGAGCTGGCTGATGGATCACCCTGTGGCTGCCCCTGCATCGAAAATCACATCAAATGCCTGTTCAAGCACACTTCGGAATTATGCACTGGAATCTCTAAGATGGGGCTGGAGATGAGTCGGGGAGAATGTGCGCTCATCCACCTAGTCCTGTATTCTGTCTCCCAGGGAACTGCTGCTGGGGCTCGCTGTGGTTGGCATGGTTCTAGTAGTGGTGATTTCACTATACTTAAGAGCTTGAGTTTGATGCCAAAGTTTGCCTCTGTGATCTTGGGCAAATTATTCAACCTTTCTCTGGTTCCATTTCTTTCTGGTCTAAAATTAGGTGTTAATAGATACCTTACTCCCTCATAGGGCAGTGTCTAGCTCTGGACTCCCTTGTGGGGGAATGACCCTGAAGCACGAGTTTAAAGACAAACGGCCACCTGGGAGACGAAGATAGAACATACAGGGAAGCAGGAAGAGGATGGTCATTAAATGGAGCTATAGCTAGTTAGCTAATGCCTTGAGTGATTGGAATTTATTCCTGCTGAGGACATTGGGGGAACTCTGTGTTGCCTCACAGAGTGGGTCGTTTGTATACCAGACCTCACCCATCCTTTATTGATGGCTCCTTCCTTCATTAGAAATAAATGTTTGAGTGTATGCCTGTGTGTGTGCCGCAGAGCAAGTGTAAGATGGGAGAGGTGCTTCAGTACCGGGAACTCATGGAGTGCCATGAAAGCAGGTTCCGGAAGGTAAAGAAAACCCATAGGCAAAGCGAAGCAGGGCCTGCGAGGTGGACATCAGGTGGCGAAGGGCCGCACACAGGACATCTCCAGGCAGTAAGATTAATTGAACTTCTTATTCTACCACTGTCTTAGTTAGCATTCCTAGTGCTATGAAGAGACACCATGACGCTCTTATAAAGGAAGCACATTTAATTGGGGTGGCTTGTTTACAGCTTAGAGGTCCAGTCCATGATGATCATGACATGACATAGCAGTGTGCAGACAGACACGGTGCTGGAGAAGTAGCTGAGTGTCCTACATCTTGACTTGAAGGCAACAGGAAGTAGTCTGTCACACTGGGCATGGCTTGAGAATAATATGGGGCCTCATAGGTCACCTCCACGGTGACACACTTCCTCCAAGAGGACCACACCTACTCCAACAAGGCCATATCTCCTAACAGTGCCACTTCCCTCGGGGGCCATTTTCTTTCAAACCATCACAACCACACTCAGAAAAATCACTGCCACAAAACGAGTACCTTTTAAAAAGCATAACTGGCATTGATGTGAGATCACTGTGCTTTGCGATGCCTTATACCAGGCTGGGTCTTCTTGGTGTTTGAAAGTCTTTTCTTTGAGACAGTGGAAGCTTTTTAAGACCTTGGTACCATCCTGGTCGCTAGAGGTCCAAATGGTTTCTTTGAAGATAGTTCTATCAATATGGATCAGGTGTACTGATAGTTTCCATCAGAGGGAATGTCACCATGTGGCTAATAAGACAGATGACCTGCTTATCATTAAGACAAGCCATCACTGAATGGGCACTTCGTTCAGTGTGGGCAGTCAGTTGAGTAATACTGTGGCATATAACGGACAGGCCCTGGGTCTTTGTGGATGGGCGAGCATCAGCACCAGGGTCTTTGTGGATGGGCGAGCATCAGCACCAGGGTCTTTGTGGATGGGCGAGCATCCGCACCTGGGTCTTTGTGGTTGGGCGAGCATCCGCACCATTCTTATCGCCTCTCCTCACTGAGTCTGGACTTTGTACTCACTGAAGACAGGCTGGTGAGGGTGAGATGGAGAGTCACAGCTCCACCCTTAGCACCTGGCATGAGACCCAACACAGAGGGGATGGTGCCAAGCAAAGCCCGCCAGCTTCATGCTTCCAGGTTTCTCTTAACTTGAAACATTGCCTTCTTCCTTGTAAGTTCCTCCTGCATTCAGGCTTTTCTTGTTCTCTCAAGTCTACAATAATCTTTTTTCTATATAACTTCCTGAACGCGTCAAGTTCCTCCATGGTGGGCCACAGTCTACCCTGTATTGTGCTTAATTATGCTCATGTCAGATTTAGCCACTCAACTCTCAAACCCCTTGTGTGGCTCCAAAACACACAAGAGATCCTCCTCCACTGTGGGAAGCAAAATACAACTGAAGGACTGTGGGTCTTGGGGAGGTAGAAGCGGGCAGGATGAGGTTAGTTCCAGCATGAGGAAGTCACTCCCTTACCTAGGGTTTTCAGTAAAAGCTCAACAAATTAGAGAGGCTTGTTTTTGTCACCCCAGAGTAGACATTCATAGAGGAATACACTCATTACCAGATAAGTCATGCCACCCTGCCAGTCATCCCCATGCTAATCCACCCCCCACGGCTGTCCAACTCTTTGTCTTCAACTATGACCATGCTCTTCCAAGTTCAGGTACTTCCTCTGGGTTTTCACTGTCTCAAGAGGGGGGGGGGAATCAGTGAAGTTTATACTTTAAGAAAGTCCTGGGGCTGGAGAGGTGGCCCAGGGGTTAAGAGCATGTGTTGCTCCTTCAACGGACCTGAGCTCTAGTATCCAGGTTTGGCAGCTCACAAACCCCCGGAACTTCAGCCTTGGAGGACGCTAGCACACACACACATATACACCCAGAACTATAGCCTTTCATGTCCCGACAGAGTTCCAGAGCCACGTGGTATGCCTCTATCCATTCCTATCATTTAATAGTGACAAGGGAAAGTCCATGGGTCTAGGACGTAAAGTCAGTGGTGCATCAGGCCTGGACTCTAGGTCTCCAAGGTCCATCCTGGGCAAGCAGAGCAGGGCACAGTCCTAACTACAAAGTCACAGGGTAGCTTCCTGTTCGAAGTTGGCTGAATTCTCCCTTCTCCCTGCCATGGTAACCATTTTCATTCGGTTTATCCCCCTTTGGCCTCTGATCCACGGACTAGATAATTAATCAGGCTTTTGAATAATTAAAACTGTTAAAAAATGCTTTTGTACCTACTAAAATTGCTCCAGTAATTACCGTCTTATCGAGAAACTGATTCCACAGAACAGAACACTTTCTCAGTGATAGAAAATGCTTCCACTCGAGGCTCCCCAGATTCAGAAGTTGAGGAGGGACCAATTGTTATGCAGCCAGGTCCTTGGAAGTTGAATAGCACCAAATCTCTATAGAAGCTTCTCTCCTCCCAATGGGTGGATATATTGTTTTTTATTCCTGGCTTCCAGAGCAGCCATCTGTAAATATGATCATTAATTAAAATTTTGGATTAACTTACTGGAACCAGGCTGTGCCCTTGGGCCTTTGAGGGGCCATCTTTCCAACTGGACATTTAGTTTTCTTAATGTTTTTATAAGACACATTCTACTATGTTGTCTAGACAGATCCCCAACTCACAATCTTCCCATCTTAGCCTTCCAAGCCCTGAGATCACAGATGTATCCCCGAGATCACAGATGTATCCCTGAGAAGCAGAGGCAATGCCACCCAAGTGCCACCGGGTTCTTCTAGCTCCAAACACCTTAGCTTTGACGTCAGGCTGGGTTCATATGACTTCACAGAACCCTGGTAGGCAGTTCCAGGAAGCAAAAAGGACCATGGGGGTAGGGGGCTATGAGGTTCTAATTCCAGCATGACAAAGTCAGATTTCCTACTTTCTAACATTGCGTCGTCATCGTCTTCTTCTTCTTCTTCTTCTTCTTCTTCTTCTTCTTCTTCTTCTTCTTCTTCTTCTTCTTCTTCTTCTTCTTCTTCTTCTTCTTCTTCTCATCCTCCTCCTCCTCCTCCTTCTCCTCCCTCTCCTCCTCCTCCTCCTCTTCCTTCTTCTTCCATCTCCTCCTCCTTATTTTGTGTGTGTATTTTAACACATAGTTGCAGAGCTTGGAAAATTAGGGAGCTACCTATGTAGCTGTGTGCATTTACAGACCTCCACCAGGATTTTATTCCATCCTCTGCCAGGTATAAAGGAGTCAAATTCTGTGGTGGGACTTGATCATGTAAATTGGTAGCTTTTGTTAAAGATAATTCTAACCATTGTCAGGAAAATAAGAACCCTTTTCTTTCCAAATACACTTTATACAGTTGGAACAGCAAACACATTGACTAGCTAGTGATCTCAGCTATGGCTCACCAGTTGATGTGGGCTTCCCTAAGTTTTCTCTTTTGAGGAAGGGTCTCACTGTGTAGTCCTGGCTGACCTAAATCTCTGAAGACCAGGTTAGCCTTGAACTCACAGAGATCTGCCTGTCTCTGCCCTCAAGCATTAGGATCAAAGGCATGTACCACTACAACACCCAGATGTCTATTTGTATAAACCACGGAGTTGTCATGACTACTGTGTTCTCTTCAAGTGATCTCCTTCCATCCGCATGCCCAGTTTTTTCTACCTTTTAAATGTGTCGGGGATCCCACTGCCTTTATGCCACCATCTTTAACTTATCTCTCAATGAAAAACAAGGCATGAAAAATAAAGAGACTGACTCCTGGGCTTGGGTACCGTGAGACAGCAATGCACACTGGCACAATGTGGAAGTGTAGTCCATCTCTACTATCAAACAGCAAAGGCTCAGGACAGAGCAAGGGCAGAAAAGCAGAGTTCTTGGAGCTGTGAGTGTAGGGGACAGGTACCTGAGAAAGTTCAATAATACTCTGTGTGGTGATTTGAATAAGAATGGTCCTCATAGCCTCATATACTTGAATGCTTAGTCATCAGGGAGTGGCACTATTTGAGAAGGATTAGGAGGTGTGGCCTTGCTGGAGGAAGGTGTCACTAGGGGTGCACTTTCAAAGTCCCATGCCAGACCCAATCTCTCTCTCTTGGCCAGTGGGTCAGGATGTAGCTCTTAGCTACTACTGTAGTGCCACGCTCCTGCCATGATGATAATGGACTAAATCTCTGAAACTGTAAGCAAACCCCGATTAGACACTACTACTGTAGTGCCACGCTCCTGCCATGATGATAATGGACTAAATCTCTGAAACTGTAAGCAAACCCCAATTAAACACTTTCTTTTATAAGAGTTGCCTCGGTCATGATGTCTCTTCACAGCAACAAAAAGTGAGTAAGACACAGGAAACGGAGGCAGGAGTATTATCAGTTTCAGGGCAGCCCGGCTACGTAGCAAGACCTGTCAAAGTTAATAAAGAAACAAAAATTCTCATTGGTGTCTTAGTTAGGTTTCTGTTGCTGCAATAAAGCCCCATGATCAAAAGCAACTCAGGGAGGAAAGGGTTTATTTCAGCTTACAACATCATAGTGGACCAGCAGAGGAAGTCGAGGCAGGAATTTGGAGGCAGGAACTGAAGCAGAAGGCATGGAGGAGTGCTGCTCATTGTTTTCATCCCTAGGACTTGCTTGCTTAGACTGGTTTTGTTTTATATAATCCAGGACCGCCTGCAGACGGGTGGCACCACCTTCAGTGATCTAGGCTCTCCCACTTTAATTATTAAGAAGAAAATGCTCCAACCTACAGGCCACTCTGCTGGGAACATTTTCTCAGATGAGCTTCCCTCTTCTCAAATGACTCTAGCTTGTGTCAAGTTGATAAAACACTACCCAGTCCGCAGGGAATCCATCAGAAGTAAATCTAGTTGACTGTGGTAGGGGCCAAAGTAGCTGCAGCTGGAATGGAGTGATCAGACAGACCCAGGAGTCTACTAGAGGATGAAGTCCAGAGTTAGAAGCATAGATTTAAAGCAGGAACTCAGGCACTAGACCGCTGGCTCTCAAACTGTGGCTTTCAACTCTTGGTAAACCTCTAGCTCCAAAATATTTACATTACAATTCATAGCAGTAGCAAAATTATAGTTACGAAGTAGTGACGACAATAATTTTATGTAATTATTGTCCATAAAATAAGGGTCACAGCATTAGTAAGGTTGAGGACCACTGCATTAGAGTGTGAGGCAGGATCCTTCCTATTTCTAGACCTACAAAAGTAGCTAAGAGCATGGTCAGAAGGGCCCAAAACAGCGTTCAGATATTCAGATATTCATGGGGTCAGCAATCAGATTGATCTGTCAGCTGACACAGTAACCTCCAACCAAGATCCCTTGCATCCTTTGTGGCCAAGGACAGGGCTGACCACAGTATCTGGGGAAAGAAGAAAGATGCCCGTGTGACCCAGTGGGAGCAGGTTGTTTTGTGGGAAGATGTTTGTGGGATGGTGTGAAGGACATAATTTCATGGCAGTTAAGAATATTTGCTCTGGAGTAGGGTACCATATGGCTTTGGGCACGTTAGGTGGATGCTCTGTGTTTTGGTTTTTACATCTGCATCTGAGGACAAGAGTGCCTATCACGTAGATCTGCAAACAGAATACACTTCATATGGTGTACAACATATGACAAATGACCAATGAATGGCAGTTTTTAACTACAGCTATCATTATCAAGCTGGGCAAAAACATTGTTGGGAGGAAGATGTGGACAGTGGCTTCGCAGTTGATAATTCCAAGAATAAAAACAATGTATAATTCCTTCCTGTGGCTTCTGCTAATATATGGCTGTTTGACAAGATTGTTTAAGGCTGCTTTGATTGGCAGATGCCCTGCTATCTGGCTAAACAGATTCACTGTTTTAAGTTCCCTTGTTATAGAACCAGTGAGGATAATCCAAAGTATGCTGCAGTAATAAAGGACTCCCAGACTGCTGTAGCTTAACGAAGAAAGCTTTATTTATTGGCTCATGCCACATGGCTACTTGGGGTTGGCAGGAAGCTCTTTCTCATTCTGGGGCTGAGGCTGATGGAACAGCCCATCTGAAACATGGCAAAACTAAAGAGAGGAATAACCTGTTGTTGCCTGCAGAGCTTCCGTCTGGAAGGGTTTGGCGGCCAAAGGAAGTTCGTGGGTCATAGTTCATGTCAACGGTATAGGCAAATGCCCATGGACGAAGAACTGAAAATACTCAAAGCACAGGAATAATGGTTACCACACTCTCTTAATTTCCCAGCGTATTTCTCAGGGAAAATAGACTCACTCTGTTTGGAGGATACTCGTGGTCTTTGTTCCCTACAGTTTCCCCCTGATTCTCAGAACAAATTCAGCCTCTATGACCATTGGGATGAACATATGATTCAAGTTAGGCAAATCCTGGTGGTTCACCAGTCAATAGCCATTGTTCAAGGGATGGCCGTGTGACCAACTGGGATTCTTCCTAGTAATGGTGAAGGAGGAAAGTACTGTTTCCCTGACTATGGAGTTGAGAGGATGGAAGTGTACTCTCAACCATGCACTCCATCCTTGGTAGTTAAGCAGATCTGGAAGACACAACTAATGCATAGAGCGAAGTAAAGCAGCAATAGAGCCCCGCTAAGACCTACCGGTTTCCATGGCTGTACCACCTGTTCTTTGCATCCGGTTTGGTCCCAGGCCTTTTAGTCTTCAGTCCCACACCTTACCTTTTGTCCTACATGGCTCCATGTGCAGAGGGACTAGCCCCTGCTGCTGACTTTCCCAGACTGCCCTGTAAGCTGGCTTCCAGTGCTTTCACCAATGGAAGAGCTCTTGTTGATTTCAGCTTTTCCTGGGCACACCTGGTGAGGTGCCAGCTTCCATGCAATAATACCTTCTGGGCTCCCAGACTTTCATACTTAACTTCTTTTCCCCTTACCAGGCTTGAGTACTGCTTTGTCCTGGTATAGTCAGACTACTGCACATTGAGCTGGGGGTGGGGGCAGCAGAGCAAAGCAGGACCAAGCACAGCTGGGGGTGTGGGGCTGAAGGAGAATCCTAAGAAGTGGCCAGTAAGATGGGAGACCATGCTGGCGGACGGCTGCTTTATTAGCAGGGGGCAGGGGATAGTAACACCCCAGGAGAATGGCTGGTTGGATCCATGGGGTGGTATGTTATTGGTTGGGGCAAGAATATGGAAGGTGCTTCATTTGCATACTCAGAAGCAGCAGGGGCCAGGGAAAGGAAACCTTCAAAGGTCACACAGAAAAGGAAGGAAGACCAGCCCAGGACATTTCAGCGATCAGATTAACAGCAACCAGTCCACCAGTCCTTGCAGCCTTGGAGATGCATGAGTTTATTATCACTTGCTATAGGCACTGGGGCACATCCTCCATGGCAGGAGAAGCCTACCTGCTGGAGTCTGGTGACAATGGAGCAAGGCAGGGGAGCAGTGAAACTCCTGCTGCCCTTAGGATGAGAAAGTCCAGGGTTTTAGGCATGCTTTAACCCCTTCTTAGCTTCAGGCCATGGCACGTCTGGGTTACCTGCCAGTCTCCTGCCAGCCTCTCATCCACCTTGCCATCCTTGTAACTACTTTCCTGCGTTGCATGGCCTCTGTTGTCAGGACCCGAAGCATGTCTGTTTTCCATGGGTAGGCCTTCACTCATCAACTGCTGTTTGGCGAGGGAAGTCATGCATTTCCTCTTTGGCTTAGGTCTCTGTTGCTCATCACGCAGCCCATCTGGACCGACACAGTGGTCAATGGGAAGCGAGAAACTAACTGGATGCCAGTTCCTGTTTCTCCTACTGTGTTTTCACTCGAGTGCTTGGGGACTTCCGTCCTGCGGTCGGAACAGACGGGGAAGTGTTTTCTTGCTCTCCGTCAGGCTTCTTCTCTTTTAAAATACTTGGTTTATTTTATTTGTGTCTGTGTGCGCGTGCGTGCGTGATGAGTTCATGCATGCCCAGGAGGCTCAGAAGAGGGCATCAAATTCTCTGGAGCTGGAGTTACAGAGGGTTTTAAGCGACTTGATGTGGTGCTGGGAATCAAACTTGGGACCTCAGGAAGAGCAACAAGAGCTCTTAATCACCCACCCAGCCAGTTCTGGTTCCCTTTTTTTGAAATGAAAATTTTACTCAGGCAAGGATTCCCACAGCTGTGGCAAGTCTGGAAAGAAGGTGAGGAACGAGGAAGGCAAGTGTACACATAGTCTTGACACAGCTTCAGTGCTGAGCCTGCTTCTCCCAGCCAGGATTATCAGGAAGGAAGGAAGCCATGGGAAGGGAGCTACAGGCATCTCCACTCACTGTGATCCAAGTCAAGCTCTCGCTGCTAATTGCTACACATTTTTGCTAAAGGTAGTAAATAGGAATCATTCCTGTGTCCTTAGAGACCCGGGCGCCATTCAGTATTCATGGCAAATATATCACTGAGCTTCATAAGAGAATCATTTTAAAACAAAGCTTGGTCAGCTGTTTAATAATTTACTGATAGTGACAGCAGGGAGAATATCTAATAGCCAGTGAGATTGGCTTTCAAATAGAAAATAAATTCATGTGAGAAGAGTTAGAGGAGGAAAGAGACGGGGATGGGGCGGGGCACATTATTAGCTGTGAGGAAATATTTAACGTTTGTCAATTGCTGATTGTTTCCGGAATTCCATCTGGATACAGAAGCCCAATTATGAAGAGGTTGCACAATTCCACGTGTTTCATTTTAAGATATTCATGGGGACATTGACGTTCTTCTCCCAGGAAACAAGAATTAGATAGATAGACTGATCAGTCTCAAATCCAGGCTCCAGAAGGAAAGACTTTGACTCCACCAGGTCCTGGGGAGGCATTGACCCTTGTCAACCTGGGGACGTTTTTGGTACTGGATACTTTCTGTGATCACGATCGTGTCTCAATTGTCTGTGGGGTAGGTGAGTATTGCTAAAATTCTTTTCCCAAGGGAGAGGTGAATGTCTCAACAACAACCCAAGGCATGACCCCACCAAATTCACCCACTGGGAAACAAGGAGTTTATTGGACTTTTGTATGGAGCATAGGTAAGGGGTTATATACAGGAATGTGGGTGATTCCAGAGCAGATGAATTAGGAAATTTAAACCTAGCATAGATGATGGATCCCCCAAGGTTGCATAGATAGAGCCCCCTCCCCCTAGTCCCCAGCCTATGTACTTCAAGGCCATGTGTAGTTGAGGCTAAACAGCATTCCAATGTCTGGGAGGGGGTGGAAGCTGAGAGTTCAGTAACTCCCCGACCCTCTCCTGCTTCAGCGAGAGGTCAGCAGTCAGCCCAGCTGTGATGACCTTAGCATCAGACACTGCTGTTCTAGGAGGATAGTGGTTGTTTGGGAGGATACTGCTGTGCATCTCTGAGGGCTGAGGCATCCAGAAAGCAAGGGCCGAGGAAAAATAAAATCAGTTCAAGTCATGACTGCACATTCTCCTGCGCTTGGGAAAAGAGGGCCCAGAACTTACTACAGGGGCTTTGGCTGCTGGGTAAACTGGATCATATTTGTTTTTGCATTTTGCTCAGGTTCTGCAGAAGTGTCTGTAAAATGAAAAGGAGGTTGAGATTGAAGGGCTCTGAGATCCCTGCTGACTCAAATGCTCTTGGACCATGATTGGGAGATGCAATCACAGTGACTTAAAAGGTCCAGGGCCTACTGAAAGGAAAATAACACTTAAAACCAGCAGCAGTCCCTAGTCACTGGATGTCCTGTGCCTCAGTTCCCCCACCGGTACATGGAAAGAGCAGGCGAAGTATGGGGCTGATGATGACCACATGGCTCAGAAAAAGCACACAGAAACTCCTGACCATCAAGAGCCCTGGAGTGGGAGCAAAACCAACATTGAAGAGCCCCTGGGAGTGGGAGCAAAACCAACATTGAAGAGCCCCTGGGATGACCCATGTTTAGGCCCTCAGCATCAGAGAGTGATTGCAATGTTTTCAGTAAAGGAATATTGCACACCCCAGCACTTCCTTCAGCCCCCTCCTCAGAACACAGGGCACTCTGTCCTCCAGCCAATCACCAAACATGTCATTCTGGAGATAGGCTCACAGATAAGGTAGCCCATCTCTGTTTCCAGGTAGCAGGTATTTGTGTGTCTCTATATGCCAAGTTGGTAACCTCAATTCTTCACGGCCATTTTACCAGTTGCCTTCAGTTATTAGGAGTTTTTAGCTTGTACACATAATGATTTGTCAACATTTTATGTGGCAGGAGACTGGCTGAATAAATGTGGGGAGCTTGACCTGTGATACTTGTGAGCCATCCCCATGAGCTTGAGACTTTTCTACCTCCCCCCAGGTGGGTCACGTGGACAGGTGATGGATTCACTGCCCGCATTCTGGGTGAAATGTATTTCTACAAAGTACAATAAAATAGTCTGTAAGGAGGAAAAACCTGTTTCCTGGAACTTAAGAATTATATTTATCCTACTGGGTTAGCTGTGGAGTCACTGACCGGTTAAAAACATTTTTTGAAAAGACAACATCCATGGTTTGACTAGAGAAAAGGGAGGTTGTGTGGAAACCATACAATCTTTGTGAGTATGGGGTTTGGGATGAATGTTATACAGAGAAGAGGAGACAGAGGGTGCAGACCCTGGGTAACTGACTAGGTTGTTTTGGTCACACACTACAGAGGTTCAGGAGCATTTTGACATGTAAGTGACGTAATCAATGTCTAGGAATGCTGGGAGAAAAACACCCTCCCTGCTCCTCTCAGTCTTCTGGGCTCAGTTGTCATAGAGGCTGTCTATACACAGAGGTGGACGATGACTTAGGTTGTGTAGATTAGATTGTGTGGATTCTTCGGTTCAAATTCAGGCCTCCAGGCTTGCAAGGCAAAGTGCTTTTACCCACCTGGCTTTTTTTTTTTTCTAAATGTGGATTCTGAGTATGTAACTCAGGTTCTTGGGCTTGCAACACCGAGGGAGCCATCTTTCCATCCCCGGAAGGTCTCATTTCTTCATGAGGGTACCAATCTGTGAAGAGGTTATTCAGAGAGGTCATTGTTCAATTTCTCTAACTACTCACCCAGAGAAGGATAGCTAAGACAGGAGAGAAAAAGGAAGAAAGAAAAAAGGAGGGGGAAGGAAAGGGAAGCAGAAGAGTGAGGGGGAGGGGAAGGGGGAAGGAGGAGAGGGAAAAGACTTAGCCTCAGGGCACACAGGTTAGTAAAGGCTCTAACCCCTTCATCATGGCTGCTCTCTGTGAGGTGCTTCTGAGAGTCTGACCACAGTAAAGTCCTCCCTGTGTCTGTGTCATCCTGAACAGAGCCATCCTCTCAGTGTTCTTTAATGAGAGTTCCCTGGGCTCAGCATGATACATAGGGCAAACATCCAGGCTTTTTACCAAAGTTCTGGGTTTGTGAGCATGAGGTGACTAAGAACTCTTGGGTCATTACCAAGAATATTTGGTTCCTAGGACTTGGGACAGCTGGAAAGTGTCTCTCTGGAACTCACCCTTTATACCTGAGAGCCAGACTATGGGTCTTTCAGATGAGTTTGCTTCCATACAGATCTTCATAAATAGGCATGGTTAATTTTTTTGGGGGGGATAATTCATGCTGAATGTATTTGCTGTTGGCAGGTAAACTTGGCTGTGGTCATCAGTGTCAGCTATTGAGTGTTAGCTGGGCCTGGTTTGGAGACCTGAAGGTGTAAGAGACATGGTCCTGGTGCTCTCAGATACCGCCGCGTTTGTAGAGATGGGAGACCGCAAAGGAAGTGGAGGGAGATTCAAACAGCCTAGCCTATGGATGGTGCTGCCCAAAGCTGATCCTTGAAGGTACCGGATGCCCGGATAAAGATTTTGACTCTGGCATCCCAGAGAGAGTGGGCTGCACAGGCAAAAGCCCAGAGGGAGGAATGGGCATCTGTCTCATGTGGCTTGGAGTAAAGGACATGTTTGAACAAGGTATAGAGCAAATAAAACCTGAGCAACAACCGTCAGTAAAGGCCTTTAGTATGTCTGTCTGTCCGTCTGTTCTTCCTTCCTTCCTTTTTTTTTTTCTTTCCCAAGACAGGGTTTCTCTGTAGCTTTGGAGCCTGTCCTGGAACTAGCTCTTGTAGACCAGGCTGGTCTTGAACTCGCAGATATCTGCCTGCCTCTGCTTTCCGAGTGCTGGGATTAAAGGCTTGTGCCACCACTGCCCAGCATGTCTTGGTCTCTTTGAACACATACTCTTTCAGGTCTCCAAGCATTTGCCTAGGCTATTCCAGTTCCCTGGATGCCCTTCCTTCTCTATTTGATGATGACTTCCCTGGGTGGGGGTATTAGGGAGGTGGGCACAGGAAGGCTGCCCAGCCACTGGAGGGTCCTGTTGGTTGTGGTTAGGGTTGTGGACTTCATGCCGACGGCAGCAGGGCAGTAGTGTGGGGTCTAAGCTGGTAAGTGAACACTTGTGGAGTATCTTCTAAACAACCATCATGGCTTCTGTTTGGAGAAGGGTTGGGCAGGATAACAACAGAGGCAACAAGGAGCTAAAGGTGGAGTTTAGTGGACAGAGAGGAGTAACACGTTCAGGATTCATTGTGATGAGTTCCATCCCTATCTGGAACCTTCTGGAATCCAGATTTCTAGTTTCTGGGGCTTGTAGAATGGCTGAGAATCTCAAGAAACTTTAAGGCTCTAAAAAGATACATGCCAAGTGGTGGTGGTGAAGCCTTTAATCCCAGCATTCGGGAGGCAGAAGCAGGTGGATCTCTGAGTTCAAGGACAGCATGGCCTACAGAGTGAATTCCAGAATAACCAGGGCCACACAGAGAAGCCCTGTCTCAAAAAAAAAAAAAAAAAAAGAAACCCACAAACCAACCAACAAACAATAAATGGTGCATATTGAACTCCAGGGCACCAGGCTTCTATGTGAGCAGTGATTCCAGGGCACCAGGCTATGACTGTGTGAGCACTGGCTTTTCCTTCCTAACTTTACCAGGAAAGCCACTTGGCTAGAAACAAGACCCAGACTGTCCCTGTCCCCAGTGTGCTGCGTGGCCTCTCAGCATGAGCTGAGGATGGGGTCACCTGTGGATGGGGACATCCCCCACTGTCCAGCAGTGTCCAGGCCAATGTGAGTGGGTGAGCATCCATGGTGCATCTCTCAGTTTCCTTTTTAATTAAGAGAAGCAGCTGCTTCACAGATTCCCCTTGGGCAAGATGCAGAGATGCAGTCCGAGCTATAAATTCAGGACGCCCAGGTCTACTTGCCAATGGTCTGGACCCACAAACTGGTGTTTTGGCTCGAAGAGCAAGCATCTGGCTCTCCATGCTAAGCTGCCATGCAGGTGTCTGGGAGTCAAGGCTGGGATGGTAAACCTCAGACTTGGAGAAGGAAGAAAGGGCAGGAAAGGATCTCTTGAGTAGGCCAGGCCTTATTCTAGGTGTGTTTACGTTCATGCCTTACTTAATTCTCACATCAGCTTAGTGAGGTGAGGATAATCACTCTGATTTCACAGATGGGGAAACAGATTTGGAGAGGGAAAGTGCCGGGTTTGTGGTGGCTCGGGTAATGAATAGAGATGTGAGGAGTGGGTAGATGCTGAGACCTCCCAGGACAGGATGGTACTCAAATGCAGAAGCTGAGAAGAGGAGCCAGGTAAGGCAGACCCGGGGATGGCAGCCAAAGGAATCCAGGAGTGCTTACCTGGAGCCTACCCAACATCCCAAGGAAGTGCGTCCAGACTTAGTGTTCTCAGGGGGAAGTGCCAGTTTAGGAGGGGGAGATCATACTGCAGCATGGTTAGTTGGGTCTAGGGGAGAGCTTTCTACCCACAGGGGTCTCCAGGGTTTGCTCATAAAGGCCTTCTCTTAGACAGCAAGACAACTGACTGATCCACCCCTTTACAGAACCAAATGGCTGGGTCAGGAGGTCATGCTTGAAGCATGCTTGTGAGTTCTAAGCTGCAGTTGGCTTATTTATATTTGGTCTTAACAGACAGCGTTAATGCATATTAATATCAAAACACAGCTCCAGCCAGAACTCCTGGTTCTGAGTGTGTACTGTGTGCATGGCGACTCTGCTAATAGAAAGGTTAACTTGTATTTCTGAATTATTGATGATTGCTTGTTACTAATTTTTTTTCCTCAGAAAGGAGGAAATTATTAATGAAGAGATCATTGCCAATGTGTCTGACATCTATTAATGGTTTCATCTTGCAGCCAGATTAAAAGAGGCAGCTGGTCCATGAATTTATGCGTGGAGGCAGCTCCTCGGGAGGGTGGGGCCCGCAGGCCGTGGGGCCTTGGCATCTACATGGGTATCTTTTGGTTGGCACAGGTCTGTGTTAGGGCTGTCAGAGGTTCACTCCAGGAAGAGCAAACAGCGTATGCCCTCTCTGCTGACACTGTTCCCAAGTCTTCTATTACCCATGGGAGTCCATGAGTATCCTAGATATGCCAGTTACTTACTGGCACTTCTCTGGAGAGTGTGTTAAAACAGAGATTCCCAACCTGAGCATGTATCAGAATCCCCTGGCAGGCTGTCCAACGCCAAGATTCTCAGGCTCCACTCCCAGTATTTCCATGGGGTTAGGGTAGGGCTTGAACACTTGTAATAAAAGTGTTCCCAGGAGAAAGAGGGGGGAGGGAGGGAGGGAGGGAGAAGAGAGAGATGCTCCCCATTTGCAAGTGAGTTTTAGATCAATGGTGTCAGACTCTCCTGTGAGACTTTTATCTAAAGAGAGGCATACTTTTTTCCTATAAAGGTAAGGACAGTAATGGCATGGCTGCCTATGCAAAATAGGAGCAGGCAAGTGCAATATGTCAACAAATAAATGAATCTGTGTGCCAATAAAACTTTATTAATAAAAGCAAGCAGTAGGCTAGATATGAGTCATGGCCTGTGGTTTGCTCACCTCTGCTATAGTAGTGCTAACAGACATTTATGTAAAAAAAAAAGTATTTATGGGTAGTGTGTAAGGAACTATGTATGGCTATGACACACATACACACACACACGTGTGCACACACACAAAACTTTACAACATGGACAATGGGTCAAATTTTGGAGAGGTGTGGCAACCTCTGTCATTTGTAGCCTCTGAGCACCTGAAATTAGAGAGGTTCAGACTTAAATTATGATTTCTAACGCAAGTCGCCAGTGGCTACTTGTGTCCGAGAAAGAGGAGTGCAGCTATCCATGGCGTGTGTGGGGACATCTAGCATCTTTTTACACAAGGCTTTTGTTCTCCTTGTCTCAGTTTTCTCATCTGTAAAATGGGGATAAGGCAGGAGCCACATCACTGGCCTTTCCTGGTCACTGGTGGGCTGGGTGGCACTGGGGCCGGCCGAGTCTGGAGATGAACCCTATTCCGTGCCTTACTGTCTTCTTTGGGTATTCTTTATCCAGGAGGGCAGAAGTCACACCTGTTGCTCAGACTGCAGTGCAGCCCCATGGGACCCTGCGCACACGGCAGATGCCCCCCAGGTGCACCAGGTTTCCCACTTCTTGGAAGCTGTTCAGAAGAAGGGACCTGAAGGGACAACATCTGGACACTGCTGATCCCTGCTAGGGGTGGAAGGCAAGTCACTGTGCAGACAGGGAAACCAGGGCTTCTAAGGGTCTTACCACCTTCCTGCGGGGCTAATGGAATAATGGCCCAGAGGACAAGAGGCTTGCTGCTTGAGCAGCACTGGGAGGTGATGCTCGGTGGGCTGTCCCCTCCCTCTGCCATTACAAGACACCCTCAAGGCCCCACCCTTCCTTCAGCACTGGTACAGAGTCTGCCTTGAGCTAGGGGCCAAGATGAAGGCACACTGTGGTTGGGCAGGCTGGTGGAGTCAATCGGCTGCTTTTCCTTCCTAATCCGAAACCCCTCACATCTCTGAGAACTTGGTTCTAGGAAAATACTTAAAGCACCATTGCCTGGGTGCCAGCTCCCACCACCCCTTCCTTCAAGCTCCTGTGCCCACAGCCCTGGGTGAGGCATCCAGATGCACTTTGGGAACTGTCTTCCTGGGCAGATGAGTGGAGGGAGATAGCCTCTCCCAGGTGGTGCACACAGGGGGCCTTGACAACAGATCTGCTGACCAAATTTCTCAAGGAGAAACTTAATCTGCGGGTGAGTTTACCAGGAAAGTGAGGCAGGATGGATCTTCCAGGCAGAGGGCATGGTTGGCACAGTGTAGCAGTGAGGCCGGATGCCAAAGCTTACCAGTCAGTAGGTGGAGCACAGAGCCTGAGAACCAGAGCGCCTCCATCTCTTCTGGGTCAGTCTCTGCCATCAGCCAGGACTGAATCGGATGTGGGATGGAGTCGGGTTTCTTTCCAGAGGCTGCATTGTAATTCATCCACCTAGGGCTAGGCCTCCACAGAGGTTGGAGGGATCAAACAGTTGGTGGTTTAGGTCTGAGCAGAAGGGATTGTCCATTCCCATTGTTCCTAGGGGCCAAGCATCCTGTGGCACCAGAGAATAGCAAAGGCTGTGGTACCCAGTCAAGTGCACCATCAATATTAGCAAAAATTTTAGAGACCTCCAACGCGGCTTGCAAAAGGTCTAATTCCTAGGCTCCCCATGCAGACCACATACCCCTTTCCATGGAGTGAGGGCTGAGAAGCAGGATTTAGGGTGAGGGAAGTGGGTTCCTGCCCCTGGGAGAGTGCTTCGACCAGGCAAGTGTGGGAGGAGCTGGTCACTGGATGGGTTAGTATCTTCAGGGAAGTGATGGCTGGGGGAGGTGGGGGTAGGTAGTTCTGAGCCAGGTGGAAGCCTTTGCCAGGAGACATAAATGGGCTCATGTTCAATAAAACTGTCTTCCTAGGCAGATGTGGGTAGCAGTGAGGCTCTGTGCACGTTCACTACCGAAGTAACTCCAATCCAGAGCCCCTGGAAGTTGAATATAGCCAGGGAGGGACCCCAAAAGTGGGGTGCCGGGGACTCTGGGTTGGAGTCCATCTTGCAGCTCCCTCTTGTCATTTGGGATGCAAGGGAGTGGAGGGGAAGGAAGGCTTTGGGCAGGTAGCAAAGTCCTAACAAAGTGGGAGTCCCTTCAGCATATCTGGGTGTCTCCCTGGCTTTTAGATACAAGACTCACATCCTCACCCTGGTGGCAGTTTCTTCCATGGGATCCCTGAGCCCAGGCCTGTGGGCTGTGACAGGCACTGCCCTATGATCTATGGTTTTAGGTTTTCAGCCCCAACCAGGTCTTTGTTCAGACAAGGACAAAAAAGGGAAAAGCTATATGGTTCTATTTCTTAAGAAAGGAAGAATAGGGGAGGCAGCTAGAGAAGGGGGTGAGGTCCCCACACCTGTGTGTGGGTGATGCGGGGTTAGGGACAAGAGAAAGAGATGCTGTGATTACGGTGGGGTGTGTTGGACTGCTGACTAGATGACAGGGAAGAGGAAAGAGGGAGGGAAAGGGAGAAAGGGAAAGAGAAGGAGAGAGAATATGAATATAAGGGAGAATCTCTGGGTGTGCCAGAGACCCTTCAACAGCGGTCCCCAGCTTTGCCAAGAAGCACCCCCTCCCGAAATTCACAGCCCCGCTGCATCCAGAGTTGATCAGCCGCTCCCTTCCCCTCCATTTCTCACTGTACCCCCCTCACCTATTCCCCCACCCCTACTTCAAAGGCTGTTCCAGGTTTCTCTCCTCCCCCATCGCCTCGTACCTGCGCCCCCGCAGGGTAGCCTGTAGACGATGCTCGGCTGGGCGGCGTGGCGTGGGGCAAAGCGGCGGCGAGTACCCCGCGGATCCTGTGGGTGCAAGAGCGATGTGTGTACGCGCGTGACTACGCGAACGGCCCTGAGCCGGCCAGCCCGGGAGAGGGTGCGTGGGGGAGTCCGCGAGTGGCAGCCGCGGGCGTGTGCCAGGCGCGGGCGTGCGCGCGAGGGTGTGTGTGCGCGGCCGAGGCGGAGCGCCCGGGCGGGCGGCGGCGACGGCGGCGGCGTTAGGACTCTGGGGACACCGCCCCCCGGCCCCCGCGTCCCGCCCCCGCCCAGCCTCGCGCCTCAGTTCGCGCCGCGCCTGGGCTCGGAGCGCAGCTCCGCTGGCTCCTGCAGACAGAGCTGAGCCAGCCCCGGGAGCCCAGCGGCGCGCACTGCCTGCAGCCGCGCCGGCGATGCGGGGCCACCCCGTGCCCGCTCGAGTCCCGGCCCTGGCGCCCGCGGGAAGGGGCTGAGCTGCTCGCCGTCCGGATGGGGAGCCTCGGCGCTCTTGCCCTCTGCCTGCTCCGGCTCCTGCTCCTGGGGCTGCAGCGGTCGCGGCTGCCAGGCGCCCGAGCGCAGAGCTCCGCAGGTGAGTGCGACCTCCCGGCTCCCCCCCCCCCCCCCGGGCCCCGCTCCCTTCCCTGCAGCCTCGGAGGAGAAAGTTGGGTACGGTGGGCAGGAGATGCTGGGACCGAGTGGCCCGAGTCCGGTCCCAGCCTCCGGACGCAGTTACTTCGTCCAGGCGTGCCAGGTCCTGCGCCAGTTCCCCCCTGGTCCCCTTGTCGCCTTACTTTCCTGCCTCTATCCCCCACCCCCGGGCGGGAGTAACTTTCCGCGGTTGTTGCAAATATTTCCACTTGCTGCCTCCCACTTGTCGGAACCTGTCACTCGAATGTTTTGGGGCGGCGGGATGAGGCGCCGCTTCTCTCCCGGAGGGGAGTACTGTCACCCGGCAGCTTCTCGGGCTGCGCGCGCTCTTGGAGTGGGGAACACAGGTCCCTAGCAGGCCCAGACTTCCAGGGCGGTGGCTTTTTCTTTCTCCTCGGAGACACTAAAGATCATCCAGTCTTATTCTAAACACGCTGCTTCCCTTAGCCTGTCCTTAGCCGCTGGAGGTTCCCATGGGAGTCTTTCTGTGAGCGATCCGCACAGCAAAGTCCCACTTCACCTCGTGGCGCTATCCAGAGTAATGGGTTACCTTACTAAGGTCCTTTAAGTCGAGTGGCTTTGATCAGTGAGCTAATGGGCTTCTGAAAACTTCGGGACACTGTGTTTTGGTTTGCCCATAGGCAGGCAGCTAGTTCCCTAGAGTGTTTCCGGTGTCTTCGTAGTGGTGAGTTAAGCTGAGAAGACCAGTACCAAGGGTCAATCTAATCACTAAAACCCCACTGGTAGGGCTTCCACCCCGGAGTCCCCCAAAGAGGGAAGGAGAGGTGGGGAGGCGATGTAGGCATGCCTCCGAGTTCAAAATCACCTCGAAGTTTCTTAGCACCTTTGGTTTCGAAAGGATCACATTAAGCTGATGTTGCAGGGTCAGGGGCAGGTTGAGGCAAGTCCGGTCGGACTTAGGAAAGGGCTCCTTTTGGATTGCTAAGCAACAGCTGTGCTCACATAAGAAATCAGGGGAGGAAGAAAGAGAAAGGAAAGACAGAGAACCTGCTGGAAGTGAAGGTCTTTAAAGGGCCTGCGTTTGAAATAAGACTCTCCAGAAGCGATGCTCCGTTGGAAATGTCTTAGGTTTTCTTCCCCGGCTTGATGCTAAAATGAAAACTGGACACAGGATGTTTGGGAAAGGACGGATCGTTTCCTTGCTAGGGAAGTTGGTTGAGGAAGACTCTCCTTTTAAGGCGTGTGATGCTGAGAGGCTAGGACAACAAGGGAGAGAAGAGAGGCAGCCGCAGCACCATTCTGAAGATGCTGCACAGCTCCTTTCCCTCGCTTTGGGGTCTGCCTTAGGTGTGCTGTGTTAGGGAGGTGGCAGAAGGATGCTTGGGGCAGTCCTGAGGACCCGGGTATGATTTTATGATTCTGATTAAAGTATTCTCCAAGGCTTGGCTGGCCAGCCACACGAGTACTCACGTTCCCGCAGCAGGAACCGAATCGAAAACATTCCACCACGAGTCTCAGACCTTTTTTGGGTTAGCAGCTGTAAACCCAGAACGGGCTCCAGAAAGCTGTCCAGGGCTGAATGCGCGCCCGTTCCTCATACTCCCGCAAGGTGGCGCTCGCCCACAGCTGTTAAATGCAAATCGGGCCGCTTTCATCTCAGGGACAGAACTTCGGTTCAATTTTTAAATGAGTAATGTGTTTATTCAGCAGCCTTTTGTTAAAACATTTAGGGAAGTGTGAGGAGGAAGCACCTTTTCTTTGTTTGCTGTTAGGAACACACGGGGAAGAAAAGCAATCGTGGAGTACAGTTTGGGAAGAAATCGACTGTGAAGGCGCCATATGTTTCCTTTGGGTCTACCTGGGCCCATAGCTTTTGCAAAGCTACAATAGCATATATTTAGCAAGCGGCTGCGCTGTTCCCGGGCTCCTTAAAGGAGTGGGATTAGCTTGTCTTGGTGACTTGGTGCGTTCTAAGCCCCGCTCTTTTATGGAAATGGGGATCTGTTTTCTATACAAGTCTCATTCTCTCCCTACCTTAATGCTAAGTTCGTTTTAAACTAGATCCTTCCCGTGTTTTTCTTATGAACATCTGTAATTCTCGATGCGTTGTTTTGCAACTGTTGACCCGTTAGAACGGACTTATCTTCTTGTTTTATTCCTCATTGTAGTATTGTTGGAATCCAAATTCGCTATGATTATAACTTTGGTCTCTTTTGAAGCATCTTATTTTAAACTTTCGGCAAATCTGAGTAAATAATGCATTTTAAAACCCAGTAGTGTGTTCTCCATATTCCTTTGATCTGAAGATCCCCGGTCTCAAAAGCAATTTCCATTTGTAAGCCTACATCTAGGACACAGAGGGATGATGGGTTTTGCTGTGACTGTTGGTCACAGTGTCCAAAAGCCAGAGTCGGAAGCTGTTATCAAAGGCAATTTACTCCTTCCTCAAGCTGATATGTTTCATGAGCCACCACTATTTTTTTTTTTTTTTGGTGAGGGATGATAGTAAAAGAAAAAGTATTTTAATAATAGTCAGTAAACAGTAAACCTGATTTGGCATGAGGGAAGTAGATGATTAAGTAAACAGATAAGGGGATAATTAGTCGATTTATTATCAGCATTGCGAGTTAAACCCAGATCTTAAAGGGGACTGACTCAGGGTGGCAGTTGTAAGCAATGTAGTCCTTTAACTCGATAATTGCTGCCAGGCCCCTCTGGGGAACCGTTTTCAGTACAGTTGAATTTTACTTTCTGTTCTGGATTGCTTGATTTGTTTCCTAATAAAAGAACAATTAATGTGAAAACCTGGCTTTGATTCTGTTCCGCCAACAATAGCAAACATGGAACAAGTGCAGACCACCTTACAGCCTGTATCCTTCTCCCCCATTTCAGTTCCTTCTTGTTTGTTCTAAGCAGTTTCCACAGGCTCCACACTGCCAGCGGAGACGGTGTCGCCTGGAGTGGTGTAACTGTCACCTTTCAGAGCCATGATCAGAGGACATTACAGCATCGTTCTTTCAAACACGGGATACTCCCATGACTCTCTGACTGCGTGTTGCTGTGGAAACAAGAGCATTGCTATGTAGGCAGTGGTCCTTGATAAATATTTATCGATGATGATGAAGAGATGGCAGGGTCCGGAAGCAACCAGGATGGGGAAGGGGGGATTGTGTTTGGGAGGTGATGGGACCTGGGGGAAAGAGTGAGGGTTGGAGCCTGACATTCTTGGTTGGAATCCCACTTCTGCCTTTTGAGCTAGCAGGGCCAGATTGGACAGGTTGTTTATCTTCTCAAACCTTCAGCTTCTTATCTGCAAAGTACGGGTAATTAGAGCTGCTTCACTGGCTCTTGTGAGGACTAAGTGTGCAGAGCATGAAGAGTGAGGGAAGAGTGGGTTCTCCGTCCAGAATGGGAGCTGAGTCCATTGCTTTCCCTTGGCATAGGTGTGGGCTTCTGTGTGTGCCCAAGTTGGGCTGGGATGCTTCTGCCAAGCTAAATGAAGCTCGACATGGAGGTGGCTGGATTTTTGTGATGCTTTTTAATTTTCCTTCCTTTATTCATTTTTTTAAAGTTGGGGGGGAGCTCCTCGATTCCCTGCTACTGTTTTCAGAAAGAGATTTCAAATGGAAATTTCCAGCAGAGGACACTAGCCACTTTGGTTGTCCCAGGGTTTGTGAAAGAAAATGTTCAGTTTTAAGCACATTTTGGCCTTTAGTTGGCATCAGTTTAAAAATCCAGCTGGTTGTTATGCTAACGTGCGTGGCCGTGTCGCTGTTCCCATCACCGCCTTGCACACTCGTTCCTCCTTTGTGGTCAATGCTCCGTCCCTGCTTCTGCTCTTATCTTCTGTCAACCTTAGAAATCACGTGCCTGGTGCTCGGGGGCCAGTGGGGGAAAGACAGTTTGCGAAGCTGATCAGTACGCAAAGGCTAAGAAAACATATAGTAGGCGGTGGTATTGCAAGGAGCAAATAATAATAATAATAAAAAGCTATGGAAACAAGCCCTGTCCAACAGGTGTTATGAGATTTGCAAACTCATAACAGAATCAGGTGTAGAAGCCAGCACTGTGTGAATATGAGAAAGCAGTTAGGGCATCTTATGGCATCTGTAAGAGGGGGTGGGGGAGGCTTTAAAAGGATTAATAACAATAAGATGTAGTTGAAAGGGACAGCGGTAAATGCTGATCTGTAGTGTTGAGTTCAGGTGAGTCAGGGTGACTAGGTAGGGGTCATAGAACTGGCATGAGCTTGCTGAGCACTTTTATTTACATGGGAGAGAGGGGGGAGGGTAGAATTTATTTATTGCCTATGGCTAAGAGTTTCATATCATAAAGAAAATACACAAGGTCAAGTGGGATTCTGGACACAGATCCCCCCGCAGTGGACCCTATCTCAAGTCTATTGGAATAAATAGAGCAGAGAGATGGAAGGGAGCAATGTGTGTAACAAATAATGACTGCTAGGACCTGTTGTGCCCCCAGATTTCAGTGTGGTGTCACTTGGCTTTCCCTATGAGCATACACAACAAGGAGGGCTGCTCAGGAGCCGCATTGGATCCATCTCCGGTGAGACACTAATAAATGCTCACGGGTCTGCAGGGTTGTGGACTGGATGTTTCTTGCACCAGAGTGCTGAATGCAATATGTCTCACTCGCACACCCAGCCCGTGAGTGGAGTGTGCGCACAGGCCTTTGTGCTTTTTGACTATTCACCTTAAATTGTTTTATTGGGTGCTGGAGGGAATGAAAAGCAGTAAAAGCATTTTGGTGATGAGTTTGACATTTTCTTTAAAACATTAAACCCACACCTGCCGTAGGATGAAGCTCCCACACTTTTAGGATGAAAATGTGTCCAGAGAAAGATGGGACCGTGCATGTTCACAGAAGTATTATTTGTAGTCACCCCAAATGGAAAGTAACCCATGTGGCAGGTGAATCCATGGAATTGGGTATTGCTACTAATAAAAGGGAACAAATTTCAGATAGATGCTAGGACATATATCAGAGATTGTGTGCCAAGTTCAAGTGTCTAGATGTCTTTTAGATGTCTTTCAGATTGTGTGAGAGGCTCAGAAAAGGCAAACCCATGGAGACAGAGAACATTGGTTGCCCAGGTTGGGCACGGGAAAGGGTTTCCAGCAAGTCGATGTGAGAGAAGTTTTTGGAAAGGTGGAAATACGTGACCACTGGGAGGTGGCCATGGTTGTTCAACTCTAGGAATTGGTGGAAGACGTTAGTAGGCTATACTTACAGTGGGCAGAATGTTGTAGAATAAAATTGTTAAGCCAGGAGCTTTCGATTTTGTCCGAATGTGTGGTGTGACCGTGAGGAGCCATTCCTCTGCGTCCACGCCTGTAAACTGGGAATGGCACTGGGTGCCCAAGGGGAGGATGGCCTTGGTGTGACTTACCTCTCATCAGTTTCCAAAACACACTGCTGCATGGGATATTTGCAAGGCCTGTCCCTTGTATTCTCTCTAATCTGTGAATCAAATCTCTGAACTAGTTGCCTCCCTACTCATTGCTTTGGTAACAGTTAAAATAGTTAAAGCAATCAAGTTTTGGCAAAGAACCCGAACGATTAGAGGGCTCCATGCATTGTTGGGTAGTGAAGGTTGAAGCAGCCTCTTTGAACACTGCTTGGCGCTGCCAACTGCCAATGAAGATGCTGGTGCTTTGTAGGTGTTGGGGTTTGGTGGTGGGATATGGGTGGCCAAGGGGGGAATAATCGTTTGGGCACTTCCTTCCGTGCTGAGCCAAGGATACGGCTGTTTGGCAGAAGTGCATATGCTCACCAGATAAGGACAGGTGTAGTGCTTTCTGGCCCCTGGGTTTCCAGCCAAGAAAAACAGCTACAGAGCTGAGAAAGCACGCTCCATATTGATTTTCTGCCTATCTTTTTTAGGGTCCTCCATCAACTCTCTGGAAGAATGCTCTCTCAATTTTTGTGTGTGTATGTTCTAGGGATCAAACCCAGGGCCTTGCACATGCTAGGCAAATTCTCCCTCACTGAAACACATCCCTAACCACCCCTGGTTTTGGATATAGGGTCTTGCTATATAGCCCAAGCGGGAGACTTTCCTCTTCCACATCCATGACCTGAAATCAGTGTTTACCAGTCTTGGTCTTTTTGCAATTCTGAACTCACCTCGGGTGGGATAGGGAGCTCAGTCCCAGCTCTTGCTTCATACAATCCTTCAAGCCGGTTTTCCAGAACAGCCCAGATTCCATCTTCCTCTTCTTTGGTTCCCTTGGGTCTGAAAATGGTCATGAGAACAGAGCCTCTTTTCGTTAGTCATTGGTCTTGCGTGGCAGGTAGGTGGTGGTGGATTCATCTCAGGAGCGTCATCCATTTGTCTCTCCATTATTGAGTGAAGATGAATAAGTGAATTCATAAACAAACCCATATCAGCAAATAGAAAAAAATAAAAAAGTTCCTGATGTTGGATGGTCTTGGCTTCCTCAAATGACAATAATGATGACTTTTTCTGCTTACATGACTACAGTTTGGGCAGGGAATCTTTTCCAGACTGCGTCTTTTCTCAAGATCTGCAGACATCTTTGACAGTGCTTATTTTTCTGTGACAGTAGGCTGGGTCTCAGGTTCACTTCTAGGTAGTCTGACTCTGGGTGTTATTTAAAGAGTCCTGGGGACATCAAAACATGGGATGCACATTTGTGATTTTTGTTTGAACTCTAGCCTAGAACAAGATAAAACAGACAGACATATGGTAAAGTCAGGAATCGAGAAGAAAGACATCTAAACAACATATACCCACAATCATTTATCTTTTGGATTTTAAAAAGTTGGTTTAAATGTGAGAACTTATTAATCTAATTAAAATGTTTGTCACATTGTCACACTCTGCTCTCAAATTAGTACTTCCTAGAAATTGATGCCACAATTTCTTTTTTCCTCAGGCGTCTAGGAACCGGCCCCTCCATGTTTGAGTCTGGTGCTGGGGACCCCTGCCAGTGTTCACTGGGTGCCAAAACTTTCAGGAAAGAAAGAAAACTCTTAAGTCTCACCCTAAGAGGGAACTGTGTTATTTGCTTCTGCGAGCCAGGTCGGGTTTGCTGTCTCCCTATTTCTTTATGCAACAAGAATCTGTGTGCATGGCTGTGTCCTCTGGTCTGAGCCTCTCAGTGAATTCAGTCAAGGTGTCAGTGATGGCTTCCGGGACTGAACTTCCATGGGAGAGGCTCTGCTTCCGGGGTTCCCAGAAGGTTGCTGTGGGATGGAGCCACTGCCTGGGAAGCTCCATTTCTCATGTCCTGGAGGCTGCGCTTCAGCCCTTCCCATGTGTCCCACTCTCAGCATGGGACAGTCCACAGCTGGGCAGCTGGCTTGGGCAGATTGGTTGAGCGACTAGGGCAGGAGAGAGCCTCAGCAAGGTGGAAGCTACAGTCTTTTGTAACCTAATTTTGGAAGTGACATCCCATTACTTTTACTGCGTTCCTTTGAAAGAGGCAAGAAACTGGGTCCAGTCTATACGCAAAGAGAGGAAACTGCACAAAGG
The DNA here is from genome assembly GCA_004026605.1 of Ondatra zibethicus. Taxonomy (NCBI): domain Eukaryota; kingdom Metazoa; phylum Chordata; class Mammalia; order Rodentia; family Cricetidae; genus Ondatra; species Ondatra zibethicus. The sequence goes on from PVIU01000389.1 coordinate 120,070, forward strand.
AGTTGGATTAGCCAGGGCCCTCCAAAGACAGAGAACTGATAGAATGTACTAAAAGATATGTGATAGGCTCCCTCTATGCACATTTATCTTATATATGTTTACTTACATATATTCATTATTTTATAATGATATATTATCAACTATATAGTCATAGTTAACTAAATTATCTAAAAATTAATTGTGACATTATTATACTATACTAAAATTGTATTATTATCAGTAACTACTATTTCACATAACATAATTACAATTGTTATTAATATACATCATGCTATAATATATCCTATATATATGTATACAGATATTATATTTGGAGATTTAACATAGGAATTGGCTCACGTTGTTATGGAGACTGGCAGGCGTCACTTGCCATCTTCCAGCTGGAGAGCAGAGGAAATGACCCCAGAAAAGGTGTGTTCTCAGCTGCCTTGAGTTATGTGTCTCAGGAGTTGCCTGGCTAGCCTTCCCTTTGGGATGCTGGAATTTTAGAGCAATTTCTTGTTGCTTCCCTGTTTTCTTCAGCCCTTCTAAATCTGGCTGTAGCAGGTAGAGATGCTCCTTCTCTTATGGTGTCTGTGATGTCTAGGTTAGGGGTGCTGCATGCGGTTACATGAAGCCTGTACTACCTGCCACACCTCCATCAAGGGTGCGGCCCTGCTCTGCCGTATCAATGTTGAGGTCACAGACATTTCTGTGTCTAATCCTTTCCCCATTTTGTTGAGCTCTGACTGTCTTAGCTGTTATTAACTTATTCCGTCTACCTTTCTTCTGTTGGATGCGTGTTTATCATCTCTTTAATTTTACCTCTTGTCATAGGGAGCGTGTGAGTGGTTGTGTGGGGAAGACACCAGGCCAAGATTAGACTGTCTCACACCAGAGTGGGGTGGGGGTGGGAAGGATGACCAGTTATTTTCCTGAGGCTTGGAGCCCTCGAGAAGCTAGGCGTGCTGCCAGCTGTTGCCCCACATCTCAGCTGGCTCTGCTTCAGGGTGGTTATCGTTCCTTAAACAAAATTGTGTGGAACAAAGCAAGGGCCAGCTCTCTGGTGCTTTCATTGCGTTGTCTTGAGGCTGCTTTAATTAGGTTTACTCAGGAACTATGGAACCTACTAGAGGTGAGGGAATGGAGAGCTTTTAACTCTTGAGATGCACAGCTTAGCAGTGCAAAAACCCTTAACTGCATCTAGGTATGGAACTACTCTTTGCTTCAAACACAAGTCATATATACACATACATACACATAATATAACACACATACATGTATATACCCATGTATATGTACATATATACACACTTGTATGTGTGTACATGTGTGTGTATATGTGCGTGTGTGCATGTGTGTGTGTGTGTGTGTGCGCACATTTGATAGACTTACCAATATGACTTTTACATTTTCTACTCAGAAGGTATCTATTCCAAGTAGCAAAGTAGCATCTCTGGACTTGACCTTCTCGACACCGTTTCTGGTGGTAGAATGCCACGAATTTGAACAAACTCCAGAGTTTCAAGGTCACCACTGTCTATAAAAACTGTACGTGTATTTTAAAATGTTCATTGGTTGAAAACTATAACCTGAGTCATTTTTTAAGGAGAACTAGATAAATTCAAATTTCTTGTCTTTATTGTCTTTACCTTCCCCTGTATAAAAAACATTTGGCATATATTTAAGTCCCCTTATGTATGGTCTCCAGATTGCTATTGTGGATGCATTTCTCAGTTCTGTTTCTGTTTCCTCTCACCTGGAAAACCTTGACAACTATCATTTATCCTGGAAGATGCTGAACATCTGCTCCTTCTGGGGCTCTAGGGTTCTGGTTACCACTTCCTTCCACGGTTACCTTTCCAGATGTTTATCCAGAAGCATCTTTGTGGTCCATGGGTTTTTGGCTTCAGCCTCAGACATCTCTTTGAGGGCTTTAGCTTTCTTGGAGATCCGTTCCTACTCCTTGCTTTATCTCACATAGAAGAGTCTAGGAACTTTGCTCAGACTTTTTATTTTTTAAAGCATGCTAGTCCCAGTGGTTAGACTGAGGACAGCAGGTAAACTTCCCGAGACTCAGCTTCTCCTATGACATTTCTCATGTTTTAGACATGTCATCTCATTGGTTCCTGCTTTGACACAGTGATTCTTGATGGACATCTGACTATTAGGGTGGGCCCTCTGTTGTTGTCATCCTCTTCCAGGTGCCAGTGGCATGGTTGTAGAGCTGTCTCACCATGTCTGTGTACTTGTTACCAAAATTTCTACCAGTTCTTCATTAAGTTCCAAAGCATATTTTCTTAAAAGTAAGGTGCCCACTGTAGCTAAGAGAGGTGAAGTCAGCCTTTTCTGGTGTGCATAGTTATGCATGACATCAACACTGGGTCAGTCCTACTTATATTGTAGCTGTAGCCAGTGTTGAGCTTTTTTCTTTCTTTCTTTCTTTCTTTCTTTCTTTCTTTCTTTCTTTCTTTCTTTCTTTCTTTCTTTCTTTCTTTCTTTTTTTTTGAGACAGGGCTTTTCTGTGTAGCCCTGACTGTCTTAAAACTAGTTCTCTGGCTCCAAACTCGCAGAGATCAGCCTGCCTCTGCCTCCCCGAGTCCTGAGATTAAAGGTGTATGCCACCATTCCCCAGATGCCGTTGGCATCTTGGGTGGTTTCATGGCAATAATTTGAGCATTTACTTAAACAATATTATAGACAACAGGCTCTTCCAGTTTATGGACCAAGCTCAGCATCTACAAGGCCACATCCTTCCCTGTGGGCAGAAAATAGAGCTGATCTTATGGGTGAAACAATCAGATAAATAGTAATTATTGAAGTGTGTTAAAATAATTCAAGTACTAGAAGCAGATAGATGGCTTTACCTCTTAGAAGAGACAGGGAGGAAATGGAAGCAGGATACTGGCTAAGGGCATTTTGGCTTTGTCTGTACTATTTCTTTCTGAAAAGGGAAATGTATTCAAAATAGATTTGTTAAAAACAAGTTGATAATTTTTGATAGGGAAGAAGATAGGTGTTAATTACACTTTTCTTTGTAGTAGCTCAAGACTGAAATTAGCCTCTAAAGAGGTAATACTGGGGAGTGGCGGGCTGGAGAGATGGCTGAGTAGGTAAGTGGATTTGCTGCTCTTGCAGGGGACCCCATTTTGGTTCCCCCAAACCCTCACCAGGTAGCTCACAACGTCCTGTAACTCCAGTTTCAGGGGATCTGATGCTCTCTTCTGGCCTGCAAGGGCACTGCGTGCACATATGCGCACTAACACCCAGCCATAAACACTTATGCAGGAATAAAAATGCATCTTAAATGATACCTGTGGAGTTTAAGATCTGTTAGTAACAGACAGTTGATAAGGTTTTAGAATACATTTACTGTTTTCTCCCATCATCTTTTCAAAAATCAATTTGGATTTTGTTCCCTATGTAGAAAGCCTCATTTTAGGGTCGTAATGATGATTTCCCAGGGGGTTCCAATATTGCCGCATCAGCTCAGGAGAGAGGTAGAACCTGTTGTAGATACACGGAGGCAGTTGAGTATGAGTTAATGGTTGTCTGTGGGAGAACTTATGAGGTGCAACAGCTGTCCTCTCTCTATACCCTCTTCTCTCTCAGGACCTCCATGGAACAGATGTCATCACTGTTTAGATGTAGCAGATGGGACAGCGTTTAGCTCTGGGATCATATGGGTCCTAATAAGACTTTTTGACTCAGTCTTGTTGGTGTTTGAGCTGGGAAGCTTTTGCATCTGTTAATGACCTGGTGACTTTTATGTTTGTTTGTTTCTTTTCTGTTCTCTCTGTCTCTCTCTCTGTCAGTCTGTCTCTCTCTCTCTCTCTCTCTCTCTCTCGTGTGTGTGTAAGTGCATGTGTGTGTATGTCTAAGTGTGTATGTGGACACACATGTGGAGGGTAGTGTGAGTGTGTATTTGGACACACACATGTGGAGGCTAGTGCATGTATGCGTGTGTGTGTGCATGTGTGTGTGTGTGTGTGTGTGTGTGTGTGTGTGTGTCTAGGCTACAGGTCAATGTTGAATTTCTTCCCAAGTTGATCTCCACCTTATTTTTTGACTCAGAGTCTCTCCTTCAACCTGGACTATAGAGATTTGGCTAGACCACGAAGCTCCAGGGATCTGCCCACCTCTACCCCATGCCCCTCAATGTTAGGATTACAGATGCACACCATTGCACCCAGATTTAGTCTCTTGTAGATGCTAAGGCTCCAAACTCCAGTCTTCTTGTGTAGCAAGCACCTTACCAATAGAACCATCACCCCAGCTCCCTTCTGTTTTTTATGACTTGTTTTGGAGAAAGGATTCCATTTTGTAGCTTAAACAAACCTAGAACTCATTATGTAGTCCCATGTTGGTCTTGCACTTGTTATCCTCCTGCCTCTGCCTCCCAGGTGCTGATATTAAAAATGTGAGTTACTATGTCTGGCTTAACTTCCATGTTTAAATTTTCTTTAAAATTTTGTTTTCTCTGTGTGTGAATGTTTCTGCTTGTATTTTTGTCTGTGCACCACTTTTGTGCTGTGCCATGAAGACCAAAAAAGGCTACTGACTCCCCTGAAACTAGAGCCACAAGTGGTTGTGAGCCTCCATGTGGGTGCTGGGACCCAGCCTGGGTCCTCCGGACGAGCAGCAGTGCTCTTAACTGCAGAGCCCTCATGGAACCCGAACCCCTCGAGTTCCATGTATTTAGGGTTATTGTTGTAGATCCATGACCTTAGGATTTAGAGAAAAAACCTTGTCATGAAAATAAAATCATTTAAGGTCTTTGATAGAAGTATATTTAAAAACTATCTTTTTTTCTATTGAACTATTTTGTTCTTTGATACCATCCATTTTTCCCTCAAAGAGAATGAGTTATGTAATTTCTAGGACCAGGACATGGAACAGAATGCTTCCAGGATTGCTCATTTGTAGCTGTGGCTCCGTCAGAACAGACGACATTAGCATGTGACAGGAGGGGAAGGACGATTTCCAGCCACTCAAAGTGTAGAGAAGAGGAGAACAGTTGGCTGCTGTCGGAATGAGAAGCAGAAAACACAAGATGCCAGAGCATTTGGTGAAATGATGGATGAGAGAGGGATAATAATAGGGACCCGACGCAAAAGTTATGAAAAACACAGGTGCACTGGGGTGTGTCTCAGAGCTGGAAGGATTCAAAGCGAACCTCCTGGGAATAAATGCAGGAGGGGACATGACTGCCAAACAGGAAGCGGCGACACTCTTGCATCCTTCAGGTACTTCAGATGAGCCAGGCAGTTGTCAAGGGCTGTACTAATTGTCACTCACCCCATCTAACAGTCTTAGGATGTGGGCACATTTATGACCCAAATTGAAGAGCACAGTCATTATTATTATTAGCACTAAGCCTGAGGTCGCACAGCCAGCAAGTGGTTGAGTAAGGACCTGAGCCCAAGTGACTCCAGGCTGGAACATCTGATTGTAGTTATCAATTCACGTTCCCTTCCTCCTTTACTTTATGTATGTGCCGTGCTAGCTTAGGCTTGTCCTTAAGGGGGCCAGTTCTGTCTCCTTGAAGTCCTTGGATGGAAAGCCTGCCTTTGGAAACTCCCATGGGAATATTTTTGGGGAGAATTTTAGGATGCCATTTACATTTGATAATCCCACCAGGAAGATGTGGTATTCCCATATATTACATAAGATATTTGGTTTTGTGGAGATTCAAGGATATTTGGCTGTGAATCCGTTCATGCCAGAGTTTAGGTTCCTAACCTAATGTGGTTCTGTACTGAATGCTAGACGATTCTTATGACGACAAGAGGTATGGGAGAGAGGATGCTGCTTGTGCAAGAAGCCCTGCAGCTCAGGGCAGCTGTGCCCCCAAACCTCAGGCTATGCTCTTTGCTTCCCTGTGGCTCCAGAAGATCCCACAGTCTAGAAAAATGTGTTTTTCTTGAACAGGAGGTTGCTCTTACAATTCACCGAGAGCGAAGTTGATGCTCACACCATCAGGTGAGTTCACGGAGGTGTCTACTGTTGAATGTTGTGGCTTATTTTTTCTGTTAAAGTCTCTAATTCTGAGATGAGGGGTCCTACAGAATTTTATCTTTGACTTTCTAAGGATGCCCGATCCCTTCTCTACCTTGTTGACTCTTGCACTGTGAGACTGGCAATAAAGGACAGGATCCTCTCTCGGTTTCAGCTCTGTGACCACAGGGTTAAAGCATCAACCCTAATATGCCTTTTGGTTCCAGGACGAGTCTTCCTTGTGGAATCGGATCAGATGCAGATGGCGCTTCTGTTCTAGTAAGAAGAAACACACAGGTGTGTAAAGAGCAGGCTCAGCTCAGAGCTCTGACTTTGGGCTCCACAGTTGTCTCAATCATACACTATGACCTCAAACACTTTGAGTCCTTGGACTGCCTCCCTCTGGTCATCTATGAAATGAGGCTAATGGTGATGAGCTGTCAGTGGTGGTGGTGACAGATCCCTGAGGCGACACAGGCAGAGTGCTCAGGGGAGGGCCAGGCTCATGGAAAGCGCTCAGACATTTCTGTTCATTCTTGGTGGTTTTATGGATTCTGGGAACTCAGCAGAGCCCTGTTCCTGCAAGAAAGCACAAGAAGAACTAGGTTGACCAGTTGTTTTATTTGTCTTAGTTACTTTTCATTTCCTGTGACAGAACACCATGACCAACACAACTTATATTAAGGCATTTAATCTGGGGCTCGCAGTTTTGATGGTGAGTCCATGGCCACTGTGGAAGAGAGCATGCCAGCAGGCAAGCAGGCAGGAGGCTGTAGCAGTAGCCAAGAGCTTGTATCTTAGGCACAAGCTGAAGGTGGAGAGAGCTAGCCAGGAATGGCATGGACTTTTGAAACCTCAAAGCCCACCCTTGGTGACACACCTCCTCCGAGGCCACACCTCCCTTTCCTTGGCAAACAGTCCCACTAACTGAGGACCAAACTTTCAAATATATGAGCCTATGGGAGCTATGCTTGTTCAAACCACTGCACCATTTGTCTAGGACAGAGGTATTTCCCCAGGTATGGGACCTTAATTGTCTATAAAAATCAGCAATTTTGAGTAAACATGGTGAGCCAGCTACTCTAAGGCCTATTTGAAAGCCTCAAACTCTTTTTAGAGTGATCACCCGGGCACATGCTATGTAATATCTGAAAATAGAATTTCAAAGTCATATTTCTATGAGTAAAAATGATTATCAGGCATTTGACTTGCACTTAGAATAGCTTTCTCTTCATTTCTGAAAAGTTTGCTACTAAAGGAAAACAAATTTTAATATCAGTGTCTGAAGAGACTGTCAAAGAGGTGATTCATGGGGGTAGGGTTGAGGTTATGGGATCCTACAAGGGATGCTGAGGTACCTGGGTGCCTCGGAGCACTGGGGCACCATCATCAGCTGTAACCTGTAATGGGCCAGCAAGGAGCTGGCCTAGTGGAGTCCTTTGTGCTACTGCCCTGAGATTCAGGAGACTGCATGAGTGACTGGCTCTTTGGTCCTCTGGTTGAAGTACTGAGGTCCGATATGGTTCCTGTGTTCTTAGGAGGGGTGGGAGAGCTGATAGGAGCTTGTCTGGCAAGAGGAGATGGCTAGGTTCTTTGTTCTGGCCCTCTCTAGTATCACTGTGGCTTTCTTGGCATGGTAGTGTTTCTCAATGGAAGTCTTCCTCCATGTGTAGTCCCTAGAGAGCAGCGTGACCTTTGCACGGGGACTGTCCAGAGATTCGGACTTTTGGGATGCACTTCAGAATTATTGAATTAAAATCTGTAGGCTGGAGTTCAGCAACTTGTGTTTCAATGTTTCCCTCTCTTCAAGGTGCCTTTCAAACTTCGTTGAAAGTGTCCCTCTGGCCTAGGAAGCAAAGATACGTCATCTGCCATGGGGACCCTGTGGCCATTCAGGTGCCGCTTGGTATGTAGGTGTGTCGTGCTCCCAAGTCAACTGATCAGGGAGCTTTGCTGTCTTCAGTCACAGCACTTTGGAAATAATTGGCTTATTTATCTAGGTGCTGGTTTTTGTAATTATTTCTACTAGAATTCATGCACTGAGAGGGCTGGGCTTTTGTCCTGTCCACTGCTGATTTCTTGTTCCGTCCACAATTCCTAAACATAGTGTGAGCTTACTGTGGGTGAATAAGTCACGATTTTAGACTCGAATTGAAGATCATGTGTTCTGTCTTTTACAGTAATAGTTGATTTAACTTACAGCCACCAATAAAACATCCTCAGTAGTGTTTCCAGTTTTTGAAAGAAAATGAAATGATAATTGATTTATAGAAAGAATGCCTCAAGTATCCCAGCATGTACCAAAAGCCATGGCACAATGGGTCCGTGTCACCCAGTGTCCCACTTAGTCTTCAGGGAGTCCCTCTGAGCCTGCACCACTCTATGGAAGTGTACCCAGTATTCCCGAGGTTATGCGGACTACTCTCCCAGACGACTGTTCACTGGCCACACCTGGGCTTCAGCTTAGCTTACATCCACTTGCAGGGCAGTGTCCTTTTCATTTCAACGTTGTGCAAGATTCAAAAGAGTCTTCTGGATTGTAAAGATCGAGTGCATCGTAAAGGAATAGTTTGACCTTAAATATATTTTATCTGAGGTCACCCAGCATGTTGGAAAGGAAGTAGACAGTGGAGTCAGAGAGAGCAGAACTAAGTCTGTATGATCTCCGGCAAGTTACTGTACCTTTCTGAGCCTTGGTTTACCATGTGTCTGTCAGTGATTCTACCAGCTGGCAGGAGGCTTGTGAGGTTTTGGATGAAGCATCGAATAGTTGGCATGGGGTAGTAGCTATGGTGGTTATATTGTCTTATAGAGAATTGGTAATTAATGCATAAGTTATATGATAAATCTCAATGTCGTGCACAGATCTGACTTCACTCTTCTTTGTTAGGAAAACTTGTTAGACCCCACAATCCCTGGAGACATTTTAATCCCCATCTGGACTGGAATTCTTATCATCCTCCTTTCTCTCTGTGTGTTCTGGGGAAAAATAATTTATCTTTTTTTTTTTCTGAGCTCCTCATTTCTTGTACTAAGAGGAGAGCCTGTTTTTGGTCCTGGCCATCCGGCTCCTGCCGTGTTTTCGGTGCCCGGCTAGCTTATACCCGAAATAATTACACAGAAACTGTATTCATTTAAAACACTGCCTGGCCCATTATATCTAACCTCTTCTTGGCTAACTCTCACATCTTGATTAACCCATTTTCATTAATGTGTATCACCACTTGACTGTGGCTTACTGGCATGAGTCTAACCAGCGTCCTTCTCGGGCAGGAGAAACAGGCATCTGCCACACTTTTTCTTTTTTAGCATTTTGTTCTGTCTATTCCGCCCACAGCTGCCCTATCAAAAGGCCAAGGCAGTCTCTTTATTCAACCAATGAAAGCAACACAAAAACAGAAGGACCTCCTACACCATTTCCTCTTTTTCTGTTTAAACAAAAAAGAAAGGCTTTCATTTTAACATAGTAAAATTACATATAACAAAACAGTTATCAAGTAAGAATTACAGTTACAATATTTAGATCTATTTTATCTCTTATCATAACAATGGAAAACTGTAACTATCTATTTTTTAACTCGATCAAAAACTCCAGAAGGATATAATATTACCTAAGTAAACAAGAAATAAGCAACTTCCAAAACTCTAGAAATGACAGAGACATCTTGCTGCCTGTACAGTCACCCAAAGTGATTTTGTACCTTTGGGGCAACCATCTTTAGCCTACGGGCCCACAGTATTCAGTAGACACTTTCATGGAGCAGGAAATTGTAAAGACAGTTCAGTCACTTTCTTTTGTATCCTGCAGAATGTCTCGCAGACTCTTTTATGAATCAGGAACCCCAAGGGATCTTCTCACCTTTAGGCAAGTTCAGCAGTCCTCTCTCTGCAGGTTCTTTGTGTCCAGTTTATGCAGCAGTCCAGGCAAGAGCAGTTTCTTGCCTAAATGGCTAACCAACTCTATAAGGAGCCTCTTTGATGCCCATCTTTTTCTTGAAGTAGCTTGGTGCTACCAGGAGCAGACATGTCTCATTGTCATGAAAAGCCCTAAGTTATTAAAACAGTAAATGCCATATTTTGTAGTCTTTGAAAGATATGAAGAATGCCTATCTAACTGAAATATATCTCTATATATCTAGAAAATCTAACTAACATGACTACAAGTTTGATTATTTTAGATGATTATCCATTAACCTATATTTTTTTAATTATACATTACATTTTTAAATGAACTACACAATCATAATACCTTAATCAAGAGCAGAAATATACATATATATATAACAAAATAAATTGACCTTAAATTTATATCAATAAAGCAAAATTTATACCAATGTAAATTATCCATACCTATATCATATTCCCCTTTAAATGTAAAAGAACATTTATAAACAATATTTGGGAATATGTCCTCTTTTCCCGCCTATCTAAGTCCTGCCCTATCAAAAGGCCAAGGCAGTTTCTTTATTCAACCAATGAAAGCAACACACAAACAAAAGGACCTCCTACACCAATTTCTTCATCAGAAAATGAGGATAATTGTGCTTGTCTCATTGGATGATTGTGAGCATAATGTAAAGACAGTGTAAAAATTATGATCATGCTAAGTGTGAATTTCCTCTGATGTACACTTATGGCCATGTCTCACTGCTGTCTATTGACGCACAGTTATGTGCCTGACTTGGTAGGTACCAGGCATGGTCCTATCTGGGAATGGTAAGATAACCAGTTACCCCTTCAAAACTCCTTTCTCATTTTCTCGAGTCCTGCCTCGAGGCTTGCCTTCTCTGCACCATTCACAACCTAGGAAGTGGCTAAAGTGCACACAAGGAGACCTCTTATCTTTTCTGCCCTAGACTCTCCTCCAGTGGCTAAAGTTTTATAAAAACTTTTAACACATTTTCATCTGGTTCCCTGAGCTCAGAGGGTTTAAAAGGAGGGGCAACGTGCTGTCTCAGGGAAACGGGTTTCTCAGGAGGTGAATAGAAGGAGCAACAGTCTGACTGCCAGAGAGGAGGAAGGAAAACTAAAAGCCACAGTAGTGAAGTTCCAATAAACTTGATGGTCTGAGCTGATGGCTCTGAGGGCAGAGATGCCCCCGAGACCACACCTTATTGCTTTGCCGAGATACTGGCAGTCATGACCTTGGTGTCAGGGAGAAAACAGGCACGAGCTTTTAATACACTAACTCATTTTTCCTAACCTTGACTTATAAGAGGTGGCTGAATTATTTTGTCAGACTCCCACAATTCTCTTTTGTAATGCTTCACTTTCAGGCACTTCATCCCATGCAGACCCTTGCTTTTCTCAATGGCTGGCGAGTCTTTGGTGACAGAATGAACCCAAGGCCCTATAGGAGCTGAGGGTTGGGAAGACTCTCAACCTGCTGTTCAGATCCTGATCCTGGGGTGCCCACTGTGGCCCCCTTGTGTCATGGGACAGGGCAGCAAAGCATGTGGATCCTTTTTAATGGCTTTCCTAGCCTGATTGTCTGGTGTTTGGCATGATGTCTTCAAATGCAAGACCTTGGATGCAAGTGTTTGGAGGCGTAAGTGATTTAAAGGATAAACTGCAGCTTTCTGGATAGTTCTGTTGTTGGAGAGTCAAGTTTTCATGGGAGTAGCTTGAATGGAGACATAGCAGCTGAGCGAGGAGCAATAGGAGAAGATGCACAAAGGAGTGTAAGTCAGAGGGAGAGAGCAGGGAATCTGGATGGCATCCAGCACATGGCCATGCTCACTGGGCTTGGCTGTATCCGTTTCCTTGGACAACAAAGCTTCCTCTCTCCTTCTTCTGACTTTTAAAATTTAACTTGAACTAACTCATCGAGGAGCAAGTTTACAGCCTAGGGTCTTAGTTCAAAAGAATCTTTTCTCCATGGGAAATGCACATACGCAATCCCTGATGTTTGGACAGCGAACAATGAGGTGGTGACTGCGAGAGGACACGTTCTGTCTCTTGATGTCACCGCAATTCCAATGGTCTGGGGAAGTCGTGGTGTGGAACTTCTTAACTGCACCTGGTTGCGGTGCAAACCAGGCCAGGTTCTGTCATGACCTCTGCCTCCCAGCTTAGAGATGTCTGAAGTAGTTTGATGTTTCTCTTCGTCATTTTCATCAAAGGGAGAGGCTTAGCAGCTGATGCATTTAACAAGAAAGGGCTACAGATTGGGTTAATGTAGAGGGATTTTTGTTTTTTATGAAATCAGCCTCCAATATATTTCAAATGTGCAAAAAATTTTATTGGGAATTTTATACATGCATATAATGTGTTTTGATCAAATCCACTCCCCATTCCCTCCCCTCTGATTTCTCTCATCTCCCAAACTATCTTTCCCTCCCAACTTCATATTCTCTCTGTCTCTCTGTCTCCCTGTCTGTCCCTGTGTCTGCCTGTCTGTGTGTCTCTCTCTCCCTCCTTTTCTCTAATCCAGTGAATCCACTCAGTGCTGCCTGTATGGTGTGGGTGGAAGGGGTGTAGGACCATCTGTTGGAGCACGAGCATCCTTCCAGTAGCTGTATCCCCTCCTTTCCCAGCAGCCATCGGTCTCCAGTAGCTTCTCAGCTAGGGGAGGGAGATCATGAGCTCCTACCCTGCCTATGCTGGGAGTTCAACTGGCTTGATCTTGGGCAGGTCTTGTGTGTGCTGTAAGTTGATATGTACAACAGCCCCATCATACACAGCAAATAACCTCTCATCCTTCTCCCTCTCTCTCTCTCCTAAGGTCTTGTGTAGCCCAGACTGACCTTGAACTTCCTATATAACTGAGGATGACTTGAACTTCTGGAGCATCTGCCTGCATTCCTGAGTGCTGAGATTATAGATTTGAGCTGCCACACTGTTTTCTGAGGGTCTAGGGATTGAAGGCTTTATGAATGCCAGACAAGGACTCTTGTCAGCTGAACTGCCTCCCAGCCTTCTAAATGTGTGCACGCTTATGGTGGTGCAGTAAGAGGTGTGCAGACAGTTGACATCATGAATTCTAGATCAGATGATTTGAGAAATCCAAATTGAAATGACAATTTCAACTCTGTATTCATTAACTATCCCTGCATAGCAAAGTCTACCAAATTAGTCACTTAATACTCATTTATCATCTCCTAATCCTGTGAGCCAGTGATCTGAGAATAACTTACCTGGATCTTTTGCTTTTGGGTCTCACAAGGCTTTGTTCAAGGGGTCAGCATTATGAGCGCATCTGACGCATCAGTGAAGGACCTGTTTTTGTGTTCAGGGTGTTGATGGCTACACCACTTTCTTTGTCAGGCTCCTGGCTTGAGACCCTTGACTCCTTGGGGTTAGCTAGAAGAAGCCTTCAGTTCCTTGCCACAGGGATCTCTCCAACCTAGCGCCTGATTTTATACTCCCACCCAGAAGTAACAGAAAATGCATCCCTCTGACCATGTCCACTTGTTAGCAGCTAGCTCTTATACATTGCATGCGGAAGGGAAGGGTTCTAAACATGTTATGAGTGCTGTGGGTAATCATTGGGATCTTCCTAGAGCCTTCATTTTGTAGACTCACATTTCCAGACCTCCATTAGCATACTTTAGACCCTGGCTACAAAAGGTTTTGCTTCTTTAGGTACAAGAAAAGTTGAAGTTTAACGGGAAGACTGAAAGAGGGGAGCAGAATATCCTGATATACTTACTGAAGTTACTTAGGTATTGTATGAAGGCCTTGAAATATATGATTTTCTCTTAGTATCGCTCTATCCCAGAAGTAGTTGCTATTTCTTAGAACAGAGAAAGGACGCGAGATTCAGAAACAAGCTTGAATCTACGCCAGTCTCACAAGGGTTCAAAACTGTTCATTTTTAAAGATGTCTACAGGCATTGAAAGAAAAGTTTTGTTGGGTTCACTGACATGGTGTCACTTCCGGTCTGCTGGGGAGGGGTTAAGCGGGGCTGGACCAACAGTCTAGGCTGAATATCAAGATATCAACGTACAGCATAAGCAGGTACAAAAGTCAGCCTAGGTTCCAGGGTGGATGTTGGAATTCAGGGGACTGGAGACAAAGTAGGGAGGGGTTAGCTAAGAGCTGAGTCTCCTTTCTCTCATCTAGGGCAGGATTGGTGAGAGCTGCACTTTTTGCCATTATTCATTCACGTCTCCCCCACAGCACTGAATTTGGACTTTGCAAAACCAATTGAAGCCATTGTACTCTGCTGCCTGCCAACTACAAGGCCAGTTTTTTTTTTCTCTTCTACCACCTTTGTCTGCACAGCTGTGATTGGAATTCTTTTCATTTTTCTCTTAGATGATAGAAATGAGTGGGAGATGGAAATATGAAAATGCAGGTACTCATGGTAATGGTGCGGGGCAAAGATGGAGGCTGCCCGGTGCACGGAAAGTGTTGACTGCGTAGCTAGAATTGGTTACTGCTCAGATGCTTCGGTTGTGAGGGAAACGGAATGAAAGGACACACATGAAATGCTGGAAACATGTCTTCCAACTTCATTCTCTCGAGGCCAAGTTTAGCGATGGTGGGAAGTGCGAAATCTTAAAATCAGGGCCGGAGAAGCAACACTGGGGAAACATGAAAACCTTCAGCGAGTCAAAGGCAGAGAAATCAACAGAGCCATAGAGCTTGTGACAGGAGGGTGGATTGCTCCAGACTCCTTAATCAAGGGGGCACTGTCCTGCTCCCTATTGACACATTTGAAGGAAGCTGATGACATCATCAGAACTGCCACACAACTGCCAAAGGATTTTTGAAAGCATAAATCAGACCAGATTCCTCCTTTATTTCAAGTCGTTCTGCTCTGCACTCTGATACAAAGGTTTCAGCCCAAAACATGGCCTTCTGCCTGTTCGATCTAGTTCCTGGTAATGTCCCCTCCACCCCACTTCTGCCATTCGCTCATTTGATTGGGTTTAACCCAGGGGATAGCAGACTGCATCTCAGGGACCCCGTCTGGCTTGTTGTCTGTTTCTGTATTATATGGTAATGAAGAATAGTGTTTCTATCTTCAGGGGTTATGGAGATTATATGAACTTTGAATTTCAATGTCTGTAAAAAAAAAAACACGCATGGGTGCATTACGGCTCATTGGCATTTGCTTCTGCATCATCCGTGGCTGCTTTCATGTTAGGGTGGTGTAACTGAGATCTATAATGAAAACCAAACGGCCTGCAAAGGTTAAAGTGGCTGTAGCCCGCCCTAAGAAGGGTGGCCAGGCCCTGCTCTTACAACAGTGGGTGTCTTTCTCTCTCAGCACAGCCTGTGACTACTTCCGGGCTTTTACTCTGTGTTCTGTCTAGTCTTCATTTTAGATATAGTATTACTTTTATTTGTATGTATGTGTATGTGGTCTGTCTGTCGTCTGTCTGTCTGTGTGAGTGTACCCACAGAGGCCAGAAGAGGGTGTCAGGTCCACTGGAACCAATTACAGGAGGGTGTGAGCTGCTTATCTGGGCACTGGGAACCAAACTCAGGTCCTCCATGGAGCAGGACCAGACCCATCTCTGCAGAGCCTTATCTTCAGACTGGCCTTCTCCTCATCCTTTGTCATCTCTATCCAGATATTTCTTCTTTGTTTGCTGTTCCCATCTTGTGATGTTCTTTGGTTAGTAGCATCTCTTTCTTTCCTTATGGGCTTGCTTATCCTACTTGAAAATAAAACAGACAAATAAAATTCCTTTTTTGATCGCTGTCTAAGAAGTGCCTGTCTGTCACCATGCAGAGATGACAGTTAAGTTGCTGCTCCAAGGGTCTGCCTTGGTGGTGGTGGTGGGGAGGCAGGTGTAGTGCATTTGCCTCCAGTCAGGGATGTTTCTAGCAGCCCTGACACTTGGCTGTGCTTAAGGAAGAGGAAGCATTGCTGTCTGGACTGAGCTGGTATCCAGTGGCCATCATAAAAAGCTAAGCCCTTTGGTGTGATGGGAACCATACAGACTAAATTCCAGTAGTGGGAAGGGAGGGGGTAGAACACGGCAGCGCCAGTCTAGAATCCCAAGACTTAAATCCTCGCTGCTTCTGGAGTGAGGAACCATGGAGACTGCCCATGCAGAGAGGCAAGGTCATGCTTTCCAGGGATGGCTGAGGTTGCTGTGGGGCATTGCTTGATGTGTGCTTCAGTGACCCAGGCTTGGAGAACACAAAACACCTTTCGCTTCTGCAGATGCCCATGGCTGCTTTACCTCTTCTGCCCATGTTAGGAAGAGAACAGGTGATTTGGAGTCAGATATTGGCTCTGTCACCTATAGATTTCTGGCTCGTGCTTTGATTTTCTTATATGTCCAAAGGATCTAATGACAAGAGCCACCTCATAAAACTGATACGGGATTAAGAGAGTCGATACCTATATGAATCATATAACATCTGTCCAATGTCAGCTGTTGCCGTTATCACCATTAGCTAAGTCATTGCCCTCTCATGCCTACAAATGTTGTCTTATGAAAGTTTCAACTCGTGACACCGAGTGAAACTAAAAGTCTCAATGTGTGTTTCTGTTTTGTCTGGTTTTATCAACCCCGCCCCCACCCCCATGTGTAGCATGGTTATTTAATTACATCTCCCAGCTTGCTGCACTCTAGTCTCCCAAGTAGGAGTCACCATATTAGCGTGATAATGTGGCAGTAATAACCTACCACGTCTGTGTAAATAAGAAACATCTGTGCAATATTTATGACCCATAAAGCATAGTTACACTTTAAAATGTTGTTTTAATCCCAAGTAGGTCATTGTGATGGAGCCGTGATCTGAGGACCCTCCTGGGGCCTCCTGCTCAGCTTGCTGGAGTCTGTGCCAGCCGCCCAGATGGGAGTGGGCAGTGCCACATGGCAGTTGGCAAGGGGCAGGCTCCTGAGGGGATTTTGTGTCCATCAGAGCAAAAAATGAGTTGCCTTTTTGCAGAAAAAATGGGGTAAAGGTGCTTTTTATCAAGAGCAGCCAGCTTTTGGTTGCACGCAGGGTTGAGGATCTCTGGGCATGGTGTAGGGAGTGTGGAAGCTTGGCATAGAGTCCTGACACCATGAACATTTGGTTTGTGCTGCCTGTGGTGCAGTTTTGCAAAAGCGTCCAGAAGACTCAGGATCAATCTTAGTAATCGTGCATGGAGCCACAGTGGGTGATTTCTGAAATACCTGTCATTCTCTTTGGTCTTAATTCTCTCTCTGACTTCCCTGCTAATCTTCTCAGTGGCTCATGTGCTTTTAGAAGCTAACTTACAATTCTTTTGTGTATTGTCTTTGTGTTTATGCAGCACATGTGTGCCCGTGTGAGTGTGTACATGCGTGTGTGTGTATGTATGATGTGTGTGTGTGTGTGCATGCATGTAAGTGAGGCAAGAGATAGATGTCAGGAGTCTTCCTCACTTTCCCTCCATGTTATTTTCTGAGGCAGGGTTTCTCATGGAACCAGGAGCTCACTATTTGGCTAGGCTGGCTGGTCCAAGAGCTATAGTGACCTGTCTCTGCTGTCCCAGCACTGATGTACATGGACTGCCATGTCTAGCTAGTATGTAGGTTTTGAGGATTCAAATTCAGGGTCTTTGTGCTTGTATGGCAGGCAGTTTCCTAATGAAGGCATCTCTCTAGGCCCTATGCCCAGAATTGTTGTGTGTGTTCTGGGGCTCAAGCTTGGGTCTTTGGGCTCGCATGGCCAGCACTTTATCGACTGAGTCATCTCCCCCATCTCTAACTTGGAAATTATCTAATGAACCCAATGCTCTTCCTCTTTCATGTCACTTGATGTGTCCTTAAAGTCTGCAAACTCATTTGCAAGTTTAGATAGGGAGAATGCAACTAGAAAGACAGATTTGTCAAGCTTTGTGTTCTGTGAACAGAGTGTCTCAGGACTCAGCAAAAATTTCCCATAATGGGTCAGATTAGTAGCCACAGGAATAAAGTGTAAACAAAAGGACTTGGTTGCAATTCAATACAATTTTGTAAAGTGGGAAGCTGGCCAGAGGCCCACGGTTTTCGGATCTGTCCATTGGTGGTAGTATACACAGCAGTAAACCAGTTCTGGTACAATGGTACATGCCTGTAATCCCAGCATTTGAGAATATGAGGCTGGTCGACTGAGAGTTTGAGACAAACTTGGGATGTACAGTTAGGTCTTGTCCTAGAAGATGGAGGTGTATGCGGAGGAAGAGATAGAGAAGGAACAGGAGGAAGGAAGGAGGAGGAAAGGAGAAAGAAGAACAAATGAATCAACTGTCCTTGGTGGATTGTCAGCATCAGCGACCTTCCCATAAACCTCATGCTGAGAACACCGCTGTTTTAAAAGTAAAAAAAAGATTCTATTTAATTGTTTAGTTGTGTGTGTGTAATGTGTGTGCCAAACCTGTGTGTGCAAGTTAGAGGACAACTTGTGAGAGTCAATCCTCTCCTTCTCCCAGATGGGTTCTGGGGAACCAAACTCTGGTCCTCAGCCTTGGTGGCAATCGCCTTTACCCACTGAGCCATCTCGCTGGCCCCGGATCAGGGTCTTAAAGATCTGTAAAGCCCTGCCCAGGTGCTACCTCTCCTAATAACCTGAAGTAACCACTGTTCTGGCGTCCAAACATGATATATTTTGGATTGCATTAAATCCAAATTTAATTTAGAAAGGGAACATTAGGCTCTCCCCTAAAATCTTGTTCTCATGAGGTAGACTTGATGGGTAGCTAGTGTGGGCTTACCTGCGCGTTGGATTTATGGTATAGTCAGGTTGTTGATGTCCTTTGAGCTTCAGTTCATTTACAGCAAAGTGGGACTAGCTGGCTTGCGCTGGTCTACTCAGAATAATCAATAGGATACTGTGTGTGAGATGCTCAACTCTGTCCTAGACAGAACCTGTCTGATTTCCTATTTTTCTTATGCCTCTGTGTGTGACAGAGTGTCGCCTCTGGGCCTGCGATTCATGCTACACATAGCAGGTATAATCATCAGGCCTCACCATGTGTTGTTAACCGAGTCTGGCTAGCCTCAGTGTGGTCACCTTCTCTCAGATCCATGCTGGCTACCTCTGTGAGGACTCAGTTGCTGTACGGCTTTCCCAGGACACCAAACAAATGGCCCTTGTGGGGGATTCCTGGCATGGGGTCCTCCCAGCTCGTTGGTATTCTGGGGGCTTCTTGCTTACACATAGGCACTTGTCTCTGGGCTGAGGCTGCACTGCTGGGCCGGCTGGCGGGTTGCACCAGGCAGGCCTGCTTCCTGCAGGGAATCGGGGATGGGATTTTTCATGCAGGGGAGGGAAGGCAGGGGGATAGCTCCTCTATAGATCCGCTGCTAGTGGTTCAGCAATATGCACAGCAGAGCTGAGTGGAGTCAGATTAGGACTGAAGCCCTCTT
This sequence comes from Ondatra zibethicus, assembly GCA_004026605.1. Lineage (NCBI taxonomy): Eukaryota > Metazoa > Chordata > Mammalia > Rodentia > Cricetidae > Ondatra > Ondatra zibethicus. The sequence continues at coordinate 139,330 of PVIU01000389.1, forward strand.
GACCAAGGAGGCTTTGACCTGGGTGCAGTGAACCACAGCAGTGGAAGTTAAACATGCCTCAGGGCCTTGAATTGTCTCCCTTACACTCAAAGTACCTCCACTTCTCTACACAGAAAGGAATATTCTGAGGGCCATTATCAGACATTGCCGAGTGTATTACAGGGAAGAGGTGCTCGGCAGCTGGAGTACAATGCCATAAACCAGAATGTGTGCTGTCAAAGGGCAGGCGAGCCGCCATTATTTCCCTTTATGTCGGGAGGGAGAGGGAGAACTGGAACTGCCGTTCTTCACGGCCAGGATCCTGCCTGAGGCTCTGGCAGACATTACTCTGCAATATCATCGAGGTAACTGGCTCTGAGGGGGAGACAGTCCTGCCATTTTACAGGCGGAAAACTTGAGGTTGAGAGGAGGGGTGTATCACCCCCATGTTGCTTTATTAGTGATAGTGCTGTAGGAGATATGGGATGCCTGCCTACATCCTTGGGGGCCTTCGCCCTGCAGTGTGACCAGTAGAATGGCAGATTGATTTTCCACTGGGTCTCTTCCAAACCAGAAAGAATGCACCTCTCCCCGACCTTTGCAAGCATCTCTCAACAAGTGGCCCTGGACAGTGATCCAGGGATGGGAGGTCTGGTACCCCAGCTCTCTCGTGGCACAGATGCGTGTCTGACATGGATGGTATTATTCATCTTCCTCACTTGGTTCTCAGTTCCCTTGTCTGTGAGGTGGGAGTTGCCAGACCCCAATGCTCATAGAAAATAGGACCTTTATCGGTTGTAAGACAGGGCTAAGTGGCTGCCCCTTGACAGGCCCTTTCCCTGGATAGAGGCCTGAGAAGCACTCCCCAGCCTCAGCCACATTCACTGTTGCCTGGGTGTGGTACAGACATGTAATGGTCTCAGATGAAGAGGTTTTGAAGAGCTTCCTCAGAGGGGTGGTGACCGCAGAGGTTGCTTCTGCAGAGAGGAGACTGGTGAGTGACTCTGCTCCGTTGTGTGGTGAAGTCTTGTGCCGAGGGCTCAGCCTGATAATTCCTAAGGAGCCAACAGTTGCTATAAGTTTTGAAGTCGAGTTATGAGGACTGTCCCTCCTGCAGGAGTGCTCTCTCCTTCCTCCTCAGCTCTGAGGCGGGACCATCTCTGGAAGTAGCTCCACAAGTTACCAGGCTCTGAGGGGCTGACTTCACCCTGGAGCCTGTGAACCTCACGTACTTCACTTAATTCATTTATCCTCTTGTCTCCTCTGTGCTGAGCGTGTTCCCAGCCTCCCTAGCATTTCGGTCCCATTGAAATCACCGTGACTGATCTCTATAATCTTTTTATTCAACCCCTTAAACAAATGAAGCCAAGTACCCGCATAGAGGCAGCGTGGCACATGACTCTTAGCAAAGCGTTCATGAGGGCTGTATTGTCTGAAACTACTTTCCGTTATTTGAGGAAGGATGAATCTCTCTCTCCTTGTTAAAGCTCCTCTCCTTATTTGATTCTTCCTCCCCATTCATTAATGTTTTGTCTGTGACAAGTATGAGCCAAAAATAAAGTAAAACCACCAGCAATACCACTCTTGGGAATATACCCAAGAGAAGTCCAATCATACTACAAAAGCATTTGCACAACGAGAGGTAGACAGAGAACTGTAGCTTGTCTCAATTTTAAGGATCCTCTGGGTTTAGAAGTAACACAGATGAGGGATTGGTCATCTCTGTTGAGGGTGGGCTGAGTTAGGGGATCTTGATCTTAAAGGAGAACCAAGACTTCATCATCATGAAGGATGAGAAAATCAGAACCAGAAGGAATTGCACAAAGATGCAGCTCTGGGCCTTAGTCTGGCAGTTTCAAGGACCCATCTGTGAGCAGACTGGGATAGAGGGTGTAGAATGGATGTGATCAGAAATGAGACTGGAGAGCCAGGTGTGGCCAGCCCACTCTGGAAGGCCCTGCTACTGAGTGCCACCAAAGAGTCCCAAGGGCCAGAGGAAGTCACGGGAATGTTCTGAGTAGGTGAGTGACATCATTTAACTTGCTTTTAAAAGTAATTGCTGTTGTGACTGGTGAAAGGTGGGTTTGAAAGGTCAAACCCATCATCAGCAACATAAGTGAGGGGAAGAGTGTGGAATGGTTCAGATCAGGGAAGAGTAGTTCTGGGGCTGGAGATATGACTCGGTGGATATAGTGCCCGCCATTCACACATGGAGATCTGTGTTTTGATCCCCAAATCCATAAAGTCCAGGCACAGCTATGTCCACTAATCATCTCGGCAATGGGTGGGTGGGTGGTGACAGAAATAAACCTAGCCCTGGAGCTTGCTGCCAGACAGTCTAGCCAAATTTGTGGGTTCCAGTTTCAGTGTCAGACTCTGTCCTGAGCCCTTGAGAAAGACATCTGATGCTGCAGTGCACACATAAGGTTCGCTTATGCAGTGCAGATCATGGTATTGTACCCATTCGGTCCATACGTGTGAGGAGGGATCAGCTCGGCATGATGTTGAGCCACACAGAAGAGCAAGGAGACAGTCTGAATTATTGTCTCTGGGAGCGTATACGTCTTCAGCCCTTCGTGGGGGTATGCACCAAGAAAACTTTTCTGTGTCTTAAGTTACTCCAGTTGCATTTCCCACTACATATGGTTGGAAACATCTTCCTAGGGCATCTGGCCAGAAGGTATTTTCAAGACATCAACCAAGGAGGAGCAGGGAACATGAAAGGGCAATGGTAAAATAATGGGATCCTGGAGCTGTGGTTTGGGAAGAGGCTCTGGGGAGTGATCCATGACTCTGGCAGGTAAGGCCCCCATAGGTAGAATCGGCAAGGTCAGCTTCAAGTCTCTACTGTGTCTACACTCAATATATGTTCATGTCTTGTCTGTGTTTACTTTCAGTCTTAAAAGCAAGAAGATGACCTTTACACAGACATACACATTGTTATATCAACTTATTTATTTGAAGAAAGTAAGGTAAACATAAAAACATACATCATCCACCGTTCTATCCTTAATTTATCTAAGCTGCATTTATTTGATCATGGCCAGTCTACCTTTCCTGGCCTTGTAGAAAATAAGGATGTTTCTTTTCTCCTTAGCCCACTGGGTTTTCCATTTTATCTTATGCAGGACTAATTATTATTATTTATTCCATGTATGTGTGTTTGTGTGTGTGTGTGTGAGAGAGAGAGAGGTGGATGTGTATGTATGTGTGGGTGCAAACAGGTGTGCATGCTTTTGGAGGCCATCAGAGAGATTGGGTGTCCCCTGCCGCTCTCCACCTTGTTCCCTTGAGGCAGGGTGTCTTGTGGAACTTGAATTTTGTGTTTTTCAGCTAGACTAACAGGCTCCAGCTTTTGTCTGCCTCCTTCACTGCTGGAGTTACAGGCCTGTGTGAGGCCATGTTTGGTTTTTACATGGGTTTTGGGATCTGAACTCTGCTTCCTGCCTGCACAGCAGCACTCTTGACAGACAAGCCTTCCTTCTCTTTAGCTTCTATGGCTAATTATTGGCTGTCATGTGTACATTTTTTTTGCTGTCATGTGTGCATTTGTTTTTGCATTTTCTATGGGCATATAAACTTATGCATGTTCTATTATGAGCACACATACACACAGACACTCACATGCATGAATACACATGCTCTTTCTTACTTGGAAGACACAGTTGCAATTATGCTTTGCAAACGAGTCTCCAGTGTCCTCTCCGTGTGGCGGTGTGAAGCTCCATAGAGAGGTACATTCTGAGTGATGCTGCAATGAGCCCTCAGCATCCTCTCTCCACTCGGCTTGTGTTTGCCATGGGGCAGATGCCCCTTGTGCTTAGGAGAGTGAAGGGATCTGATTTTGCACAACTCCGAGCCTTTCTCTAAATTTTCTTGGCTAGTGTGTAGCAGCATGAGAGAGAAATGGTGAGTAGATAAAACCTGATTGAGGGGCAAAAAATAGGAAACAGGGAAGTGAAAAAAATCAGGGAAATGTTTAAGTAATACGATCTCTATTTCAGGTGTTGGAATTGAGAGCCAAGTGCAGAATGTTAAATGGGACGTTTTCAGAGCTTGGGAGAAGGTTGATATATAGTGTGTAATTAAGAGGCTGGGGAGAGTGCCATTTTTTATGGCCCCCACTTGTCACTTGTGCAGATTTGATTTCAAATATGATTTCTGAGGTTACAAGGGTAATTAATCGTATGGACTCTTCCAGGAGATATCAGTCACCCATGTCACCCTCTGAATTGATAGTTCCCGAGAAGGAACGGGTGAAGGGAAATGCAGCGTGCTGTGACTGTACTTGTTTAACACAGGTTGATTGTATACCTACTATGTGCTGAGTACTTTGCTGCCCACACTGAGAATGTAGTGGGATGGAAGGCATTGCAGGAACCTCACGTAGTCTGTAAGGGGACAGAGTAGATGGAGGCATAGACTAAGCTGCACTAAGACAGACCTTGGAATTTATTTATTTATTTATAATTTTTTCACTCCCCCACCTCAATTCTGCCTCCCCCCCAACCCACTGCTTCTCTGTTTCTGATCATTAATTGGCCTCCCATGGGTAGCAACAAAGCATGGCATTTCCAGTTGCAGTAAAGACTAAGCACCTGCTTATATTAAGGCGGGGCAAGGCAATTAAGCCTGAGGAATGAGTTCCAAAGAGCCAGTCAAAGTGTTAGGGACAGCCCCTGCTCCCATTGTTAGGGGTCCCCTAAGTAGAACAAACTACACAACTGTCACATATATGTAGAGGGCCTAGGTTGGTCCCGTGCAAGCTCCCTAGTTGTTGGTTCAGTCTCTGTGAGTCCTATGAGCTCAGGTTAGTTGCTTCTATGGGTTTTCTTGTGCTGTCCTTGACCCCTCTGGCTCATACAATCCTTTCTCCCTCTCTTCAGCGGGATTCCCCGAGCTCGGCCTAATGTTTGGTTATGGGTCCACATCTGTTTCCTTTAGTTATTGGATGAAGGCTCTCTGATGACAGAGTAGTCACCAATCTGCTCAAAGGAGATGTCAGTTTGGGCTACACATCCACTATTTCTAGGAGCCTTAGCTGGGGTCATCCTTGTAGATTCCTGGGAGTTTCCCTAGCACCAGGTTTCTACCTGACCCTGAGATGCCCTCTCCCCCCGACTTTTGGCTTTAAATCAGGACAGAGTGCCTAACTCACCTTCCTCACTTGTGTGGAACTCACCTACATGTCTTAATTTTCTTAGATAGTTATATATTATTTTTAGCTGTGAGTTCAAGTTCACTTACAGGAATAAAAAGACAAAAGCAAAACTTCCTTCAGCGACCTTACAGCAGAGTTAGGCACCTTTGTACCCCAGCGCATTTCTTTTCCATCTCTCTTGGGCAGCTCGTGCAATGTTGTTAAGCATGTATCTGCTTCGTCTTTGAATATGTTGTTAAACCTGAATAGGATACGGGCTTTTCCTGAACACTTTTGGCATTTGATGAGGTGGCTGCTTCCACGATGAACAGTGACGCCAGGGTGAAATGTGTGAAGGAAGTTCAAATCCTTGGTAGGGTTTCTCACCCAACCAGAGGATGGATCCCATTAGGCAGGCTACCTGTGGGGATCCATTCTCTTTGCTGATATGTTGTGGTTATAATTCCTGTATGCTCTAGTCTTCAGGTTCTTGGTGTTTAACGTTTGGAAGTCTCTGTTGGTTAAAGTAACTCAAAGAGGAAGGCTGTGCGCTGTGGTTGTTCACACCTGGATCCAGAGTTCCTTGAGTCAATTCTCACTTCTTAGATGTGTGCAGGAAACTTCCTGATACTCAGTTTTCTCATCAGGAGAGAGTCTTTCTTTTTCTTGCCTCCTTGCCCATCTTCCCCTTACCTCCCCTCCTCTCCTGCCATTCCCCCTCCCTTCATGTGCTTTTCTTTTCCTTGAAATACTTTATGATCTTGCCATGTTGGGGCATTTCTGTCCCATGCCTTGGTGGCCATGTCCTCTTCACCCCATTGAGGTACTGAGGTCTTATATGTGATTTTGAATATTTAGGTGGAGAATCTTTAGAATACTCAGACCAATGGTAGTCATAGCTGCCCTCCTCTCTAGGGAGGAGGAATATTCCATTTAGCTACTGACTGCTGTCATAGTCTCCACCCTCCTCCCACCCCAGTGACTTCTTTTGCTGAGGCTGAGAAAGGTTTAGCCACTAGAAGACTCTGTGAGGTCAGGACACCAAGTGCAGTTGTGCTTTCTGGGGAAGGCAGGGCTGGAGGGCCGGTTGGGGCCCTAGAACATAAACATTACTGGCCTCTTTGGTGCTATCTAGGGATCCATCTCAGGTCTTCGGTATTCCAGTGGTTCCTTAGCTGATACAGATAATGGACGCTGGGGAGGGCAGCCTGCAGGATCTAGCTAACTGGAAGATGCTACTCCTTGGCTCTAGGCAGTTGTGGTCAAGAACAATTTTGGATTCGGTCTTGCCAGAACTTTCTGTGTTTACGAGAACATACGAGTTCAGCAGTCAGGTTAGAAATTATTTGAAATGTTGGTTAAGTTTTAAAATTATTATTTTGCATAGACACAGAGAAACCCAAGTGTAGGTCACTTGTTTGTCAGGGATTGTCTGCAAATTCACCTTAGAGTCTAGGAGTCCGCATTCCTCTCCACCTCCGAGAGGTGCTCTGCTCTTCACACAGCATCCCCAGGCCTTTCGCTAGTCTTTTGCTGCTTAAATGAGTCCAGTTGTTGTCATGAGAGACTAAGAGAGCACAACATTACAGGTGTCAGGTGTCGGCTCAGGTGAACTGTGATCTTGCAGAAAAGAAAATACAACGATGGTAAATGTGGGTCAAGATGTATTCGCCACAATGGGAGGCTCCCAGTGCTTGCCGTGTGTGCTCACTGAGCCCATACTAGTGCCTTTGGTGGGGGTTCATTTAATCCCCATGACCAAGTCATGAGCAAGGCAGTGTATTACCTCCGCTTTATGAAAGCATCATGAGGTTCTCTAGTAGCTCAAGGACATGCAGCTGACAGGGACAGAGCCAGACTTTGTCATCAGAGTATTCCACTCCACACAAGGTGGCTCTTCACGAGTCCACAGAGGGGTTATTTCCTCCAACCCTAGGCTTTCACACATGCCTCCTAGGACCGGGTCTTGATCATAGTAGGTCCCCTATAATTACCATTCTTGGTAATCATATTGTTTGGTTGGCTTTTCGCCAGCGGGTCGATTTAGCCCAGTGCGAGCAGTTTTCCCAAGCAGATGATGAGACTTCTTAAACCCAAATTTTCATGACAGAGTTTATTTTGGTGAAATAGAAAAGGAATGCAAATATTTACTAATTTTTCCTTTATTAAACCATAATACACAAGGGCATATTTTTAGAGACGATAAATCATTTCCTTCACAAAGGGATCTTGTGGAGAAAGAAATGCTGCACATTTAAAAATTATATACTATTCTATAATTGCACAAATCAAACACGTGTATTATTTGTAATTACACTGGTAATATATGTAATTACATGAGAAAACAATTACAGCAAACTGCATTCCAAGAGAACATGAATCAAGATTTTTCCTATCCTCCCCTGGTTTTTCTGCAGCTTTAATTTGTCTCACAGAAGTAAGAATAATGCACAATATTTTTAAAAACATCCCTGATCTACCTCAGGCACTTTAAAGATGTCTCAAGCAGACAGGGCTGTTATCTTGCAGTCTTGGAGGTGAGAGCAAAACCTATCTATTTCTTCACTTCCACTGACTTATTTTTCTTGCCTGCAAAAGAAAATGTAGCAAACAGTACCTTTTGTAGGGATGCTGATGCTCTACCAGTGCTGTGACTGCACCTGCAGAGTGGTTCTGCTGTGGATAACTTTATAACAACAACAGCAACAACAACAATAGCCGCAACAGCAGCAGCAACAACAACAACAACAGAAGCAGCACCACCACCACCAACAACAAAAGCAAGCTGCCATACTCTTTATGGCTTCTTCAAAGATAACCAACCTGGTTTGGGGAATAATGCTCATGACCCATTGGGTAGTAACACATGTTCTTTTTCTTTTTTTAAAAAGAATTGTTACATTTACTTATTGTACGTGTGTGTGTGCGTGCATGCATGTGTGTATGTATATGTGTGTGTGGTGGTGTAGATAGATGCCATGATGCATATATGGAGAGCATATCTTGAGCATAGTTTGAGGAAGTTTTTTTTTTCTCTTCTTCCACCATGTGGGCTCCAGGGATGAAGCTCAAGTTGTCAGGCTTGGTGGCAAGTGCCATTACCTACTGAAACATTTTGCTATTCTTCTTCTTCTTTTGTTATTGTTGTTTAAATCATTTAAATCAAGACATGATCTCACTATTTATCTCAGAATAGCCTTGAACTCATGATCCTTCTGCCTCAGCCTCGATATGGGTGTTTACCACCATCACCAGCCAAGGGATACGTGTTCTCTTGAAGGACTAAAGAATTAAGTGGAGGGGAGTAGTAAGGGTCACAACAACAGACGGGACAGCAGAGGCTTCTGGGCGAAGGCAATGCTGGCCCCATAGACACCCACAGCAGAAGGTAGGGCCTGGTTACCATGGACTGTTGCTACTCACCATGGTGCTGTCTAGAGACCCGATCCATCTGAGAGTCAACGTGTTCCAAGGGTGCTTTGGCTGACATAGACTTGGTGTGACCATCTGGAAGGCAACACTACTTGGCTCCATCATCTGATGCTATAAAGGATCTTGGGCCTGGTGTTACCACTGCTTCTCGCTTTCAAGAGGCTCTGTAAATCTACCCTTTAATATGGACTCTTGTGATTTTGAGATATGGGGAATATAAGCCATTGACCTCAGGAGAAGATTATCATTGATTCCTTCATTTATCAGCCATGTGTGGAGCACCTGCTGTTTGCATCTGTGCTGGCCCCATGGTTATGGAGATGATAAAATATGGTGGTCAGGAGAGTCATGAATAAAAGGGCTAAAGAGCATATGACAAGAAACAGGGGGAACCCCAATGAACTTGAAGGGTGAGGATGGATTTAGAAGATGAAGGTAGAAATGATCCATGGGGGGGGACAGCTCTTGCCGGGAATGGGGTGGTGGGTGGACGAGGACACAATCCAAGCAGATGCCATGCACCAGTACAGGAAGGTGTGGACGAATGAGGTATCTTTTAGGGCTTGGGTATTCAGCAGAGCTGGGGGTGGGGCTTGTGTGAATACTGTTGAACATGGAGGCAGACCTTCCCCTGCCAGCTTGGGGTGTGGAAAATATCAGTGATCTCCATTTTGAGATGGTGTTTGGGAATTGATCTGCAAGACATCTTTTCTTTTGCATGTCTTGTGTGCGTGGTGAGCATGTGTGTATGAATGTTTGCATACTGTTCAGATGTGTCCATTTATATATACAGAGGCCTGAGGTAGACATAGGAAGTCATATTGAACATTCTTCACCGTATTCGTTGAGGCAGTGTTTTCAGTTGAATCCAGAGTTTGCTGTTCTGACTAGCCTCTCCTGTCTCTGCCTTCTGAGTGCTAGAATTACTGGGCAGCTGCCACACACGCTTTGTATGTACATGGAACTTTGTATGTACATGGAACTTTGTATGCACATGGAACTTTGTATGTACATGGAACTTGCACTCAGGTTCTCAATCTTGCTTGGCAAGTGCTTTATCAACTGAGCCATTGCCACGGGCCCGGAATGAAACAGTCTGGAGATGTAAACGCTTCTCATGGACATGGAATTGCTCATGGCGTCTACCATGCCAGAACGTATCTAGCTGCTCAAAGTGTGTATGCATTAATGGCCAGAGATGAGAATCCTGGTCCTGTGCTCTCGCTGTGCCTCACAGCAGATGGAAGGAGCCTCTCCTGCAGGCCTCTTGGAGATCATTCCACAAGCTGAGGAAGGCAGTGGAACTGTCTTGGTGGGTCTCTCTGGCATCTGGCAACCTTGGGCTTCTGCAAGCCCATGATGGAGACAGAGGCTCCAGGAATATACAAAGAAACATGCTCTAGAGCTACCTTGCTCTGCCCCCACTTCCATCAGCTTCCTGTTTTCATCAGATTCTCCCACCTAGACTTTAAGTGTTAGGAAACACAAGGCTGAAGAGTGTGTTGGTCAGAGTATAAATAGCACTTGTGTTCAGCAGACATTTATAGAGTAGTAGGCTCTGGGCACAAGTTTCCATCTCTGCCATGAAGAAGCCCTTGGCCTCTGTGTGTGGTGGGGGAGGGAAATGGAGAAGGAATGAGGAGAGAGTTTGAGGGATTTTTGATTGGGAGATATGTAGAAAGATGATGAAGATAGTGAAGATGACGGTGATCAGGAGACAATGCTATCAGTTTAGTCTGGGGTCCATCACCAGGAAAGGCTTCTTCCTGTTGGCCAGATGGTACCCTTGAGTCTTGGAGGAGGAAAGAGATGTGGAGAGTGACTGAGGGCAGAATGTATGTTGTGTAGCAATTTTCCCCAACATTAAAACCCTGGTCTTTATTTGGGGGGAGTAAACATTTGTGTGTGTCTCCCCAGGAAATGTTTGTTACAAACGGTGTTAGATTTGGGGTAAAGTCGACTATGATGAAAATGACTTTCAGTTATTGGTGCATTGGGTAAAAGGTGAGGGGTAGTAACCCCAGGAGTCATAGAGCTTTGTCTGGGCCACTCTAGGAAGGTCTAGGGTTCTGGTTGTAACTGTTCTCCTTTTAGAGGGCTAGGATGGCAGGGACTACTGGCTTACTGATCATCAAAGGCATCTCTGAAGTTCTTTTGGAACCTGTGTGAAGCAGTCCCAGTAGGTTTCTGGGAACCCTATGCAATTTAGGAACCTGTTGCCGGAAGAGTGAAACATCTCAAATGCAAACACAGATGAAGATCTTGAAAGGGAGTCATGCACATGGTAGCTCTGGTGGTGTAGGAGGGTCTTTTGTTTGTATATTGCCCTCATTGGTTAAATAAAAAAAACTGCCTTGGCCTTTTGGTAGGACAGCCCCATGTTGGGCGCCAATCTGTAGTAATGAGGGGCTCGGGCTGCGTTCCCGGCGCCAGGCCCCTTGTGCCATCCAGCTCCTGGTGCGTACCCGAAATAATTACACGGAAACTGTATTTGTTTAAATACTGCCTGGCCCATTATTTTTAGTCCCTTATTGGCTAACTCTCACATATTATTTTAGCCCATCTCCATTAATGTGTATTGCCACTTGAGTTGTGGCTTACCGGCATGAGTCTAACCAGTGTCCATCTTGTGCTGGAGAAGCATGGCGTCTGTTCCACTGCCTTTTTTCTCACAGCATTTCCTTCTCTCTATTCCGCCCACCTAAGGGCTGTCCTACCAAAAGGCCAAGGCAGTTTTTTTTATTTAACCAATGAGGGCAATATACAAACTCTGGAGTGTCAGCTTCATTTGCAGCACACAAAATCTTCCCTGGATGGTCTGCCCCTCCCCAGTGTGTGTGTGTGTGTGTGTGTGTGTGTGTGTGTGTGTGTCTGTGTGTGTGTGTGTGTCTGTGTGTCTGCATTTATGCCTGTGAAGGACCAACACTGATCCCAGGAATAATTTTCAATCCATTGCTCTTCTACTTTATTCACTGATGTAAAGTCTCTTAATCAGTCTGAAGACTCACCTGTAAGACTATTCTTCTCATCAGACTATGGGTGGGATACCCTGGTTGAAGACTGGAATTATAGGTGGGCCATGATGCCCATCTGACATTTGTGTGGATTCTGGGAATCTGAACTCTGGTCCTCATGCTTGTGTGGCAAGGGCTTTAACCTCTTCCCAGTAGATCTTTTTCACTGAAATCAGAATTAATTTGTATCTCTTCAAAGAAACAGTGGAGTTCATGGGTGATTTTTAATTTTTTGAAAGTGTTCTGACCAGTACTGATAAATCTTTATTTTACCATAACATCAACACATGTTTGGGGTGAGGGAGGGGAAATTGGTAATCATACCCTCTTTCCATAATGTCTCTTGGAAATGTCTGCTGTGCTCTAGACAGAGGACCATCATCCATGTCTCAGCATGACATGTCTGGACATCCATTTTTTTCCACTATAAAAGGTCTGGCCATGGTTGATATTCTGGATATAACTGTCAGAATGTTCCTGCCTTGCTAAATTTCAGTTTGTATGTCTTTCATCAAATATTTGGCTTAGCTGGGTCTGCTTGGCATATTGCGTTAGCTCAAAGTGAGTTATTGTCTCTGTGTCATCCATTCAATACAGAGAGGTAATATTTAGTGTGTCAGAGGGGATTATGTTGTAATCTCAAGAAAAATATAGGAAGTTGAGTAGAGAAAATTTCAAAGGAGAAGAACCGAGTAGTTATTAAAATAGACTTTTCTAATATATGTTCATTCACTGAAGTTACATCCCCAACTTCATTTCTCATCAACACGTCTCAAAGAGCTAATTTCCAGTAGTTTCTATCCCTTCTCACAGCTGAATATTTGGGGTATTTTAAAGTGATATCATCAAATAGATTGAAAACCAAGTCCTATAAATGATCTTTAATCAACAGGCTCTGTTCCTTCATGGAACAGAAAACAGGGAACAAAGGACGATGATTTTAATTCAAGGAAAGAACAATATTTATTTTAAGTATTTCTGCAGAATGACAGAAGTAATTTATTCAGTTATAATTAGGCACATTGTAAAATGGACGATTATGGAGACAGTGATTCTTGCTGGCTCTGGGGAGTCGGAGGCGGCTCTTCACCCTGGCACTGGGCTCTGCAGCATGCCAGGAATTATCTGTGAACCAGGGAAGAGCCAGAGGCAAGTGTACACCAGGACTGTGCACATTCCCACATGGACACTGAAAGTGGGCTCCCCTCTTTTTGCCTCCATAAGAAACTCTTGATGCAAGTGTTTACATTGGGAAGTTGCTCAGGTCTGAGATGGAATGACTTGGCTTAACAGTAAGGAATGGAAACAACCTTAAGGTGCTCAGTCAAGAGGAAATTATATATGCATCTGGACTGAACTGTGGTAGCTTAAGTGGCCCATGTCATTTGGGGGCGCATTCACAGATATTTAGGGAACCGATCATTTGAAAAAGCTTGTTTTTTTTTCCAGCAAGCATTCATTGAGGACTTCTTATGGGTCAGAATGCAGGAGATACTGATGAGCATCCTAAGTGCCTTTCCTTGATGATCAGGGACTTTGCAAGGAGGCAGATAAGTGGAGAGATAATTACAAAGCAGCAAGAGAAATGGCGAGAGGGAGAGTCCTGCATCCTTTAGAAGCCAGGAGTAGGGGTGAGGGAACAGTCAGCTTGGGACATTGGAGGAAGGAATAAACCATTTAGTTATGGCTAGACCATTAAGTTGGAGGGTGGGCTGCCATGTCAGTGGTGAAGCTAAGAGGTGATGGTCACTCTGCAGAGAAATAGGGATCGAAGGACAGCCTGTAGCTCCTTCTCTAGGCCAGTAGGAGCCATGGGGTAGTTTTAATCTATAACATGAGGGCTGGCTTGTTGGGATTTATGTTCTGCCTGGTCTCCCAGCCATTTAGTCCCAGAGAAAATCACACAGAGAGTCTATATTAATGATAAACTGATTGGCCCATTAGCTCAGGCTTCGTATTAGCTCTTCAAACTTATATTAACCCATTATTCTTATCTATGTTAGCCACATGGCTCAGTACCTTTTCAGTGGGGCAGGTCACATCCTGCTTCTTCTGTGGTCTGGGCAGGACTGCAGAGGAATGGGCTTCCTCCTTCCCAGCATTCTCCTGTTCTCCTTGCCCCACCTTTACTTCCTGTCTGGTTGTCCCACCTATACTTCCTGCCTGGCCAATCAACGCTTATTTAAAACGTGACTGACAGAATACAGACAATTCTCCCGCACCATTAATCACAGATGTGCTATGAGCAACTTTGATTTTTGACAGCATCACTTTCACTTCTGTGCTTGGGGAATAGATGGTAGAGAAAAAGATGGTGGATAGGAGGCTGGTTAGATTACACCTTTGAGAGGGGTGATGGAAGTTATGGCATTTGGGAGCAGAAGGGTTGAGTAGCTGGACCTCCAAACACACTGATGATGCATCAGGGAGTTATATGGATGTTTTAGGGAGAGAGAATCAAAGATGATACCCGACTGTGAATGGGTCAGATTCATCCTCTGATCAGGGCATTTAGCTGTTGGGGTTAGGATATAGATTCAAGTTTATAGATATCCAGAGTGTGAATGATTATGAGATGCTGCAGTAGGGTGTCTGAGAGACCATGACAATGCAAAGCATGAAGAAGAGGTGGGGATTTTAGTGCTTGGAGTTATTTACACAGATGGGCACTGAATCCTGGTAGTGGATAGACACTTGTATAGTAGGAAGAGTCTTAATGTCAGTCCAACACTGGTCTGGTTGAACTATGATGGGATGTCCTGTCCTGGACTGTTTGTGTACTTGTCAACAGCAGACTTAGCATCCAGAAGTATTAGTGGGTGGTTACTCTTTTGGTGTTGGATAGGGGAACTTTTACATGGATATAAATTCCTGGAAGTACTATTGTGGGGAAGTGACATGGATCCAAGCAGAGACCCATGACAATGTTTCCAGGAGTAGAAGATGTTCACGCATTAGGTGGGATTGGAGCTATGGCTCTTTTTAGACACGTCCTGCCTATTGCATTGGTTCAGTCAGTTAGAGCATTATTTTTTGATGGTGGAGCCTATGCCAGGGGCTCTCTGGTTAGTTTGCCATTTATCTGTTGACTTATGTGATGGATGCTGTCCCAAGTCAGCTTGCATTTTGAAATGTCCCCCCAGAAACTCTTGTGTTGAACAGTTGATGGCACTAGTTTGAGATGTGCTGAAAACTTAGGAGGTGGGTGGGGCTGTAGGAAATAAGTCATTGGGGGTGGATTCTTAGGATGGGAGTATGGCTTGTTTTATACCTGGTCACATCCTGGCTCTGCTTCCTATCTGCTATGAATTGTTCTATATGCTCCTAATGCCACCACGTTCTAACCCCTCCACAGGCCCAAATCAGCAAATCTAATTCACCAGGTCTAACCTTCTGAACTATGAGCCTGAATCTATCTGCCCCTTACGTTGTTATTGCCAAGTATTCTGGGCACAGTGATGCTGAAACCCGGTAGTAAGAATCTCACAGGCATCATGGCCACCCAGCTCATTCTTGGGACTATAGGTCCTTTTCTATCTGCCTCTCCATCCTTCTTGATATACGGACAAATGACCCTTTTTATTCTCCCCCTGTATCAGATGGCTGGATAATGTTGGAGGAAATAATCCCCAGGCTTGAGCTTCCTAGTCACAGTACCTGGAGTTGACCTTGCTTCATCTGGGCCTGAGACTAGCTCAAGCATTTTCCCCCTGCTGTCTAGTTACTGTTCTCATCTTCCCTGTAGTTCACTAACTTTTTCTATGCTTGGCAGAGAGCTCTCTCCTCTCATACATTGGATAGCAACTGACTTCTCTTTTTTAATGTTGATGTCAAAGGACAGGTATCCCACCTGCTCTGTAATGGCAGTGGGGTGTCCACTTCTGTGGTCTTCAAGGGGTGCTTCTTCAATATCTCCATGCCATTTTGGTGTGTGTTTAGCTTCAAGCCTGCAAGTCCTCTGCGGAGAATGATTGACATAGCTGGCCCAATGCTGCTATCCTTACCAAAGCCTGCTTGTAGAACTGTGCCTTAACTCAGATATGTAAACTTGGCTATTGGAGTTTCTAACATTCCCAGAAGGAATCTGATTGGATCATGGAACAGGCAATGTCATTGATGACCACTTGCTTTAATTTGAGAGTCTGGATTGTCAGTATACACTAGGTATGGGATGTTTATGTGACCAGCTTCCACTGAAAATCTTGCACGTGAGTTTCTAATGAGCTTCGTTGGCAGGTAGCCCATTGCATGTGGTCGTAGCTCCATGTTGGCAGACAGAGCTACCCCGTGTGACTCCCTAGAGACTCTGGGTATGTGCACCCATATTCCTTCTTCTCCACTCTTGATTCCATATGTCTCTTCCCTTTACACATTTGACTCTGTGTCTTTTTCTGAATTGCATCATTGCACGGGGATCTGGTCTGCACTCAGCCAATCATAGAACACAGGGCTGCTCTGGGCCCCAAGACATTTCCCTACCAGCATTGATATATGCCTCCCTGTTCTCAGCCTCAAAGGAAGGCCCTGAGCTGCCAGTGTTCCTTACAGCCAGATTTCTCAGAGATTGTCTCAGCTGTCTTTCCTTTCTCCACCTCCCTATGCCAAGTCCAGCTCCCACCTCTGTTCATCTGTTCATCTTCCTTGTCACTGAATCAGTCACCCCCACCTATCCCCATTGGACCATTGATGCCACATATTGTGTAGTCTCCTTTCTCTCCCAGACAACCCCTTCTTCATCTTAACACAGAGAACTTGAACAGTGCCCTTTGTGGTTTGTGTGTGTGTTGGGGGGGTGATGGAAGGCTCCATGGCAAACCTTTGTAAGTAGCAAGCATCTAGTCCTGCTCTGGGAGGCTCACCTGAATTTCTGGGTCTGAGCAAAGCCCTCCTGCCAAGGAAGCTGGACAAAACTACTCCCCTGATTCTACCTCACCCACACCTAGTACATTTCCAAGGCAGGTTCTCCCAGATCTGCATCTCCCTCCGAGATTCTTCTTCTAAGACCTAGATCACACCAGTTTTTGCCATCTGTACCCAGGCTAGCATGTCTTGGATTGCCTGCCTATAATCTCTGCCTCGGCCTCTGCAGCCTTGCTCCATAAGTGTTGCTCTTTCCACCTGCGTAAAAACTTTGTCACATCTGTTCTGTTCTCGCATGTTGGGCCTGGCATTTGGCAGGGCTTGGTAAGTTTTTGTTGAATGAATAAGTGAATGCATGAATGTGTAAGTGTTAGATTTTATTCAAGTGCCGAGTTAGCAGCCCTGTGCGCCCTTTAGGCAGATAAAGAGCCAGAGCCGAGGTTTGGAGGCAGTGAGCAGTGTTGAATTTCTATTAGGTCAATTTGCTGAAGACTCACAAAAGTGGAAAGGAAGGAGAAAGAGAGAATGGGCAGAAATGGGCACCCTCTGCCCTTGTGCCAAGCTTCAGAAGAACAACTGGACAGACTGTTGTGAACCAGTCAGAGTGGAAAGAAGGGAGGCTCCTGAATCTGCCACGCCCATCAGGACCTCTCCTGATGGGGCAAGAGGAGGGCAGGATCTCCTGAAGATGCTCCTGATGGAAAACCACATAGGCTTTGAGTTCTTGGACAAGTATTCTTCCTGATGGGTGTCCTCGGGAGGTCACCTTAGCAGCTGTGGCCAGATCTGAAAGCCCCATGGCTGGGCGATACACCTGGCACACACCCAGGATGCCTCAGCAGCCCATCATGCGGCACTGAGAACATAACAGGCACAAGTCACCAAGGCCATGCTCATGGCACGAGCGTTAATTAACAGAGGGGAGTCGACTGGCGTGGTTTCTGCTGTATGAATGCGGCTCAGCACACTGCAGCTACTGTTCTCGCGGTTTACCCTGACTGTAAAGTGTGGTGCAGGGGGAGGGCTGTCGCCTGTTATAGACAGCAGGCAGGGCGATTCTCTCAGCTTAGATGGGGGCCACATAGATACATGCTCATCTTTTCCCAGACAGGCCAATTTTCCTAGCAGAGACACAGGAGGGGAGTCATACTCCTCTGAGGAGAGGGCCATTCGGTGGTGGGGGGGTCAAGCCTCAGCCAACTGTAAAGAGGGCTTGGAAGACACACGGTGGCTGGCCAGAGGGCGACCCAGTGTCCCCATTCACTGTTTCCCTATTTGCTGCCTCATAGCCTTTGCCTTCCTTGCAGCCTCCTGTGCACATCTGTCATTTTTATTTGGGCGTTTGAATCCTCTTAGAACTTTGGGCCTGGTTCACTACTTCAAGGTCTTCTCATGCAATGTCAGGCACTTGAATGCGCCTGGGGCACAGGCACACAGTCATTTCCTTCAAATCTTCTTAGTGAGTTTTGCATTGCTCTTGACAGTCCCACGGGCATGTGAAGGGGTGCAGAGCACAGATTTAAAGCTGCTTGTTTGAAGAATGCAGTTCTTCTTGTTTGAAGAACACTGAGTCTTGTGTGTTCCAAATGGATGTCATTTTGTGCCCTTGTGACCTTGAGGAAAGCCCTTCCGACGCCTTCTATCTCCAGAGCAAGGGTACCTGAACACCACCCCGTAGGCTAAGGCACTGGAAGCTTCTCTCTTCATTGTCTGATTTATGTGACTCCTGTTTCAGGACGTTGTCCTGGGTACATGAAAGCTGTTTTATAAAATATTCGTGCAACTCAATGAATTTATAAATTGTCAGTGTGGCAAGTTATAAAAATGGCCATTTATTCTTCCCTGTCCCCTCCTCTGTGTCCCAGTGCAGCATCCTTGATCCTCCATCAAGAGATGGAGTCTCTTTGTCTACTTTTGGATCTGTGCTTGGATTTCTGTGGCTTGTTTTGGCCAAAGAGACAGTGCCAAATGGGACACAAAATACTTGGGCACAGACCTTACTGTCTTCTTGCTGGGTTCTAGGAGTCTCTGCTGCTATTTATGTGCGGAATTACCGATTAGCTAGTTGCCAACCACACACATGCGATACAGTGAGGTGTCCTCTTTTCCACACCCAATAACCAGACATTCTAGATTAGGGCCATCCAGTTGAGTGGTTGAGTCTGGCAGAGATCAGCAGGAGATCCACTCATCTGAGCCCCACTCTAGAGCTGACCTACAGAGTCATAAGTAAACACTTAGTAGTTGTATGAAGCCTCTAAATGTTGGGAGGCAGTTTGTTACACAGTGAAGCTAACTGATACAATAGAGCCAAAAATCGAGTGAATAGTTTTTTTTAACTAACCAAAGAGATTTTTTAAAAAAGTAAATTACAAATAAATTTGCTATAGAATTTCTTAAAAAAATTTTTTTTGAATTTTAAAAAAATTTTTTTTTGGTAAGACTTTGAACTTTATTGCTAAAGTTGGTTTAGAATTCACTCGGTAGCCCAGGCTGGCCTGGAACTCCTTTTTAAAATTTTTTAAATATATTTTTTATTGATTCTTTGGGAATTTTGCATCATGCACCCAATCCCATTTATTTCCCAGTTCTTCCATATCTACTTTCCACCCCGTAACCTTCCTGCAAAAATAAAATAATAAAAAAAAAACCCAAACCATCTCACTGATCCTCTGGGCAATGCCTATCTCCCTGCACCTCTGCTAACCTCAGCCTCTCTCACAGCTGTGGCAGCTGTGGCGTCTCCAGTTCCTCCATGTGTGTACTACTCCACTCCTCTGCCTTTCTCTTCCCTCCATCACATACTCATTTGTAGTGGCACCGGGAGCCGCACTGTGCACTGTGTCATGCAGTCTACCCTTTTGCCCAAACCGCTTTCCTTGCAAATGTTCATCGCAATGAATCATTGCTCTGGTTCAAGGGCTCTGGTTTCTGCTACCCATCAATACTGGATCTTCGCCGAGACCCTTCTAGGATACCTGCTGTTGCCGCGAGTCATGGAGATGCTGCTGTGGTTCCACAGGACCTGCGTCTTTGCATGCTCCAGAAGGTCATAGATGGTGTAGATGTTGGGATGGGGCCAACTCAAAGCCCTGGGTCTGGGCCTGGGTGGTAGCTGAGTTGGCCAGCCTCCCTCCTTCCTGCACAGTAAGGGGCAGGGCCAGCCCAGCATGGCCCTCAGACATCCACACTGCTTTGGGTGTCAGTCCATATCATGGACATCTGCATAGCCTTTGGTGGTAACATGAGTCACAGACGTCAACACAGACAGTAGGACCACGAACATGGCCTTTGGCAACAGCAATGGCCCAGACCTCACCATGGCCTCACACGGCAGCCTGTTCCTCATCCCCACTGCGACTCCAGTCCCACCTCTCTCCACAGCACACAAACCTCGTCATTTCTCTTTTTCTCCCACCTCTCCATTATATACCGGCTCATCGTCCACCTGCCTGCAACACAAGGCAGTGCGTGGGCCTCTCTAGCCTGAAACTCTTGATTCCCTTACCTTAGCCCCCCAAGTTCTGGCATAAAGATACATATGCCACTTACAGCTTCAAGTTAACTTTTTATTAGGAACTGGGAGCTGGCATCCAGTTTTTCATCCTGGCTTTCCCCTGCAATTCTCCTGAACACATGGCTTCTTGAATGTGGATTCCCAAGTTTCCCTGGAGTCTCTGGTCTGAGTGTGAACCCGAATATATGCGCTCACCAGACACGGGATTAGCCATATCTGCGAATTCATGATCCAAGAAGTGAAAAATTTAACCGCAGCGTTATCCTGAGCACAGCTCTGCTGGTTGGGAGTAATTGACTGAAAACTATAAACTGCTCAGATTCAGTATTGTAAAAGATAATTTCACACGCGGTGGCTCCATGAGGGTATTAAGGCTCAAGAAAGTAAACTGGATTAAGAAACTCTTGTGAATAGGAAATCCTGAATGTAGTGCTAATAAGCGCACGTGTGGCTGACACTGAGGAATAGCAGACTCTGGACAAGAGGATGGAACGAAGTGGGCTGAGCTCCAGGCCAGCTGTGTGTGTGTGTATGTGTGTGTGTGTGTGTGTGTGTGTGTGTGTGTGTGTTTGTGTGTGTGTGTGTGTATGTGTGTGTGTGATATGCATGCGAGTGTGGGTGCACTTGCAGGGCGTGTATGTAATGAGATGTTTGCTGCATCTTTTCTCATCCTTGCACAGACTGGACCACAGTGGAAAGGCATGCACTGCAGTACTGTGAAAGGTCTTTATCTATGGGACAATATCTAAGATCAATTAATTAAAGAAATCTGGGCACAGAACCTCGTCTGGTGAATTATCAGTTGCCTAGAGAAAGGACAGACACATTTATATGTGTGTAAACTTATATGTATGAACACTGACAAAAGAAAAGCAGGCAGTGGCCAGAGTTACTGCAAAGGTGGGGGCTGGGGAGCCTGTCGTCAAGGCTAGGAGGATGCTCATTCCATACTCTTGTGTGTTTCAGTCTCTGCTTCCAGAGTGTCTTTATTAAAAGGTCTCAGGAGGTATTGACAGGCTTCTTGGTCATACTGAGATCCTGTAAGTTCAGCCCCATCCTCCCACAGTGCTTTTAGTTGACCTGTTGCCAGTGTTCTAGTTTAAGACGCCTGGCAAAAGAACCCCAAATTCCTACGTGGCAGAGGTTTGAGACCTTCACTCAGGGACACTTTGGTGGCTTCTTGGTCTCACATGATGGTTTTCTGTCTGAGACCACATTGGGTATTTGCACTTGGGAGTGCAAGGGGGGAAAACAATGGCCTCTCTCCCTTCCTCATGGAAAGTTCAGTGTCTGTCTTGGGTGCATACCCCAAACCCGCTGTCCTGGTGGCATTGAGGGGGAGTCCATTGGCCAATTAGAATTGTCCAGTCCTTAGAAAGGTGTGAACACACAGTGGGCTGTTCCCAAGAGGGAAGGCTCCTCCACTTTAGGGGGATCCACACCAAGAGTGGGCTGTAGGATGTTGAACAGGGGACTGGGGTCTCAGCGGGTGCTTTCTGAGTTACTTCACCTCACAGAGACGCGCCCCCTCCCTGGGCCTTTAATTCTCAGGGAGAAGCAAACAAACCTAGAGTCTGAGCAGTGTGAAGAAGCAGGCAGTGGGCAAGGGGCTGGGAAAGCCTCGTGGTTCCATGAGGAAAAACAGATAAAGTAAGGATTGAAAGGCATTGAGTGGAGAGGAAGAGAGGCGGGGAAAAGTTTGAGAGAGGCCTGTGGGAACGGGGACTACCAACTAGTTCACAGGATCCAGATGAGCCCGTTCATGGCAAAAACGAGGCTTTGTGTTTGTACTAGTATGAGTGATTGTTAGATTATGGGATTTATGTTTGTGGAAATTGTCATTTCAGTGGGATGTGTAGGGTGGCTTTGTCACCACTCCACAGCAGGAGTCATTCTCAAGGTGAAGGAGAAACATGACTGAATAGCAAACTTAAAGCCTGTATTTTCTTTGTAATATTTTTTGTTAATTTTTTTCATTTATTTTACATACCAAAGTTTCTCCTCCCTCTTCTCCTCCCGGTCCGTCCCCCCCACCTCCCCACTTGCATCTATCCCCTTCCCGCAGCATCTACTCCTCCTCCATTCAGAAAGGGACAAAAGCCTGTGTTTTAGAAATGATCAAGTTTGTGTCCAGAGAGAGCGAGTGAGTAGCCCTTCCCCAGGTTGTGCAGGAAAAAGCCAAGGGAACAAGGATAGGATGGATCTGCAGGTGCCTGCTACCCGCATCTGCTCCTGGTGGTGTGTGTGATCATGGCTCTGTGATCATCTGGGAGTCTCTTATTGGTGAAACCCTACAATGTGTTATCAGTGTTGATGTCAAGCTGTGGATAGGAGGTAGTGTGGAGCTGTGGCTGGGTACTGATGACGGGCAGCTGGGCTGGGTAAGGTAAGAGGGATGCTCTGTTGGTCACTGGTCCAGGTGGAGCAGGAGAAGGTGCCAGTGCCCCAGAGGCAGGTGAGGGGCTTTGTAATTCTCGTCAGATGGTGGAGGGCTCTTCCAGGCTAATGGGTTGTCACTGCAGATGGCGATAATGGCTTGTTTATGGGGGAACATCAATGGGTCCAGTACTGATAACTCAGGTGTCCTTGGGCTAAAGATGCATGTTGGGGATGCCTGGTATCAGAGAGTTTTCTGGACCCTGGACCGCTGCATTGTGGAGAGACCCACACCACACTCCATAGGGTCTAACTCCAGCTCACCATGAGCCAGGCCTGTTCTCAGACCTCTAGCTCCATGATTGACTTCAATAAATCCTCAGAACCATTGGTACCTTTGCTAACTTTGCTTTGTTAGTACTTTGCTGACAAAGACTCAAAGACTCTGTGAAGTTAAAGAACTCCATGTCACCTCGGTGCTGAGGGGCCTGGAAGAGGCCTTTTGCTTGCATGGTCTTTTGTAACCTGTTTCACCTGTGTGTGGGCTTCAGAGGTCTCTTTTGTAGCAGCCTGAGTTTAACATTCCGGGTCTACTTCTGGAGGCTGTAATGTGCGTGTGTGGCATGCATGTGTGTGGTGGCTGAGACAACCATAGGTGCTTGCCGGTGTGGAACTGCAAAGCAGCATGGGACAGGTGGGACAACATGGCTCACCTAAGCAGCTGTGCCCTAGCCTTGGTGCAAGTAATTAAGAGGGAGCCAGAATTCCTGCTTTTATGATTCACCTTACAATATGTAACTTAAAGTTTAGCTTTTCCATCGTCACTCCTCCCAAGAACTGTTATAATAGGTGAGCCATACTGACGAGCAACTAATTTCTATTTGGCTCTGAGAAGGAGAAAGCAACACCCCAGCTACTTAGAATATTTGGGGCAGGCACCTAACTTAATAGCAGAGTTTACCACTTGGCTGGCTATAGGTATTAGCACCCAAATACTTATTCTTTAAAACTTTAACTAGATTAAACATTTTCCCAGCAGAGAAATTGCCAAAGAAATTCTTTGCTTAGAAGATTTTCTGCAATTTATTCCATGTGACTTTGTCTTTTGAAACAAAAGAAAAGAGTAAATGAAATTCAGATGCCTCAAGGTCAGAATCAGGACCTCCCCCACCCACCCCCACGCAGGCACCATCAATGCAGGCACTCACACATACACGTGCACACACACTGTCATAGCGTTTCCTTAGGGGCTGTCTGATATCTTTGCCCTTGTTCTTGGTGGCCTGTGATTATTGTGCCTTTTGAGATCTTGTATTTACTTTGAATAGTCTTCCTCTTTCCTTCCTAGCCAGCAGCCTTCCTCTCTGTGGCAATCCCTCTCTATTAGTTTTTTATTTTGTTTGTTTACATTAAGAGTTTTGTATTCATGAAAATGATCTGAGAACTGCAGCTTGGAAGAAGAAACCATTACCTGTAATTCTACCACACGGAGACACTTAATGTGAATATTTGGATTCATATCTTCTCTGAGTAGCTCTCTGAGACTTTTTTCTATCAAAATGGGGGTCATGGTGTACACATCGTATGGTCTGTTCATTTTTCCACACAATATTGTGAGCATCTGTTAAAATGTGCTTGTGCATAGTTCCTTATACATGTGCACATGTTTTTATAAAACCTTTTTTTCCCAGAAGTGTTGGAACATATATTAAAGCACAGAGAAATGAATAATGTCAGCCATGTCCTTAATACTCAGCATCAACAATTGCCAATATTGTGCCATCCAGCTTCTTGTTAGTCCCCCATTGTGTTTTCTGTAGCATTTACAAACTAAAATCCCAGATGTATCATCACTTTGCTTACAAATATTTCAGTAGCTATTTCTCTCACAGTGGTTTTCAACCGGGGGCAATCTCCATTCTACACCCCACCCCAAGGAACATTGGCAACATCTGGGGATATTCTGGTTCTCACAACTGGGAGATGAAGGTGGCAGTGGGTGTTACTGGCATCCGGCAGTACAGAGCAGGGATGCTGATGCGTCTTGAAATGTACAAGCTGTCCACTTTTAGCAAAAGAATTACCTGGCCCCATGTGTCATCACCTTGCATGCTAAGAAACCCAGAGTGTAACAGGGTCAGGACCACAAAAGGCATGAACATAGTCTGTTATCCCAGGAAACACAACAGGCATTTCTCTTTCACCAAGTTTTATTTAACATCTCAATTATTTACTGATGTTTATTTTCCTGTTTTCCTTTTAATTGGCATAATTTTCCATAGTTACGCAGTGTGATAATTTAATCCATGTATACAATACACAAAGATCAAATCATGGTAATTAACATTTCATCTCATTATTTCCTTGTGTTTGGAGCCTTCTTTCTTCTAGTTCTTTATAAAGACAGGATAGGTTGTTATAATCTACAACTGCCCTATTGTCCTGTAGGAACCTAGAACGTAGTCCTCGTGACTAATTCTATCATGTGGGCTGTCATTTAGCCTCCCACTCCTCTTTCCCTCCCCCTCTAGCCTCTGGTAACTCTTCTTTTTGAATAACTACTCAAAAAAAGAAATAGCCAGATTGAGTCATTACCCAAGACATTCTTTTAATTTCTTTTCGTCTGTCAAGACATCCTCCCCCCTTTTTTCTCAATAGTGTTTATTTGTTGAAGATGCTTGGGCCATTTGCTGTGTAGAGTTTCCCACATTGGATTTGGCTGAAAACATCTTCCTGTCCCTCTGTTCCTCTACTTCCTGTGAATTGAAAGGTCAGAATAAGCAGGTGTACAGTAGATTCCGGTGTCGGCAGTTTGATTTACTTGTTATAAATACTCCAGTGACCTAATGTCTGGTGCATGGGGACCAGCTCGCCATCACCTAAGAATTTGTAAGAAATGCGAATTCTTGTGCTCCAAACCGTGGGATGTGGTGGCTAGAGCTAACAGCGTTGCTCTTTCTAGTTATTCCAGGAGCTGTTGCAAAACGCTGAGTTTCCATTTCTTTCGTTGATTCTGTATTTTTGTTTTTTTTTTTTTTTTTTTGGTTGTAACTCTTGTGTGAAGCATTTTCCTTCCATCTTAAGTCCTGGCTGACTCTGAAATATAATCTTTGTGGGGAAGACAGGATAAATGCTTGATTTATCCCCCCTATTATTTTTCCGTTTTTTATTGAGGCATAATTTACACATGATAAAATGCACAAATCTTAACTTACAGCTCAATGAATTTTACATATGTCTACACCCATGCATCTACCATCCAGACCAGGGTATAAAACATTTCCAGAATCACCCCTCCCACCTCCCCCGGTTGATACCCATTTCCACGTTCTCTCCACAGAAGCGTTTAAACTGTTTATGCTGTCTCTTTCTCCACCACTTATTTCTAATGTAACCAAAATAGTCATTTATTTTATTCATGGTTTTTGAACTTGATTTCATATTAAGAATTGAATTATCTATTCCAGAAGGATAAAATACTTTCTCACATGTATACATCCATATCTTTTAACATATATATCTTAAATCTGTGCTCCAAGTTGTCTAAATGGTTAGCTAGTTATCATAGCATCATTCATTGTTTCTTATACTTCTTTCTGATTTGAGATGACTCTTTCAATTTGTATCAGATTTCTGTATAAACTTGCATCTATGCCTGAGTAGTTCTCTTGTTACACTCCTTTCTTCCCCTTATACTACAATGATATAATGTTTTATTATTTGGCAGGACAAGTCACCCCAAATCCTTATAGTAATTGTATTTTCACACTTGGCCCCTCACTGTTCTTGCTGAGTTCATTCCTCTAGGTGACTTTTGGAGCCGTGTTGTTCTGGCTCATCAATTGGGATTTTTGATAGGGATTACCTCAACAGTGTTACAAAATTGAATATCACAGAGCATCCAAGAACAACATATTCAGTGGATCCAGGAATTCCATTTTTGTCTTCTAGCAAACTCTGTAGTAATAAGAATGGTTTTTAAGATTTATTCTGAAATATTTTTCAATTGTATTCTTCTGAAAGTATGGGTATCACTTTTCTGTATATAGTTACTCATGGAGTAAAAATTACTATACTAATTTTTTACTTCAACTTTTACTAAAATGTTTTATTTTTAATGTTAACTTTTTAGTTTATTATTTTTGAGACTTTTGAATATCTATAAATGTCATTTTATGGTATCTTTTCCAGCATAATTTACCTACATGTACACATACATTCTTCAGATATCTATGAATTTAAGAATGTGGCGAAAGGGAACTTACCTTGATATATATGTGGTTCTAAAAGGAACGGGGACCACTGACTTAGACTTACAACTCAGCGATCCATGGGAGGAAGAGACAAATGAACCTCATAGCCCCAGGGAGGTCTGGCTTGCACTGTGGGTTTAGAGCTGACAGCCTGTGAGCTGATGTTCAGCTGTCTTCAAATGTGTTGGAGGCCACTGAATGGCACAGCTTGTACCTGCAGATCTCAGGTGAAGTGGTTAAAATGGGAAGCCTGATGTAGCCCTCCCTCTTTTCTATTTAGATGGCTCTTTTAGCTGGACTTTGTTTTCTGGTTCCTTATCTAGGGGAAGTACTGTTCTGTCTTCTGTCTTGTGTGACCCCCTATTTTTGGGGTTCCCTTAATGGCTATGCTAGGTCAGACAGAACGAGTAGTCTGATGACACCAAGATTATCAAGAGCAGCAAACTTCCTGATTTCTTAGGAGGAGGTGAACCTCTCAGAACCCAGCATGTATATTCTGAGATGGACAGACAACAATTGATACAGGAAAAAACAGAGTGTAGTGTAGTCAACAACTGGCCATTCTTTAATCTTTTCTTATGCAATCTTCTCTGACTTTTTTTGAGCCTATTTATATTTCCTTGTGGCTGCCCATAAACATGTTCAATTGCAGGCCCCGGGGAGGGCCTTTGGCTGTCTTCTGCCTCTGGCATGTTAACCTGATAGAGAGATCAGTAAGAGAGGGTTTTCCTGTCCCTTCCAAGTGTGTGATATGACTAGCGTGTCTCTCCAGTGGCCATGCTTGAAAATACGGTGTGACTCCAGCTATGGTCATCCCTATCAGCTTGGTAAGAACCTGAAACTCAGCTTCTTCCAAAGCATCAAAGAGCTCAGAGTATCTAGATCTGCAACCATGGGAAGGCGGAGGTGTGTCATGGGGACAGTGGAAATAAGCCATGGGGATGATGGAGGCATGCCATGGGGAAGGTGGAGGCATGCCATGGGGAAGGTGGAGGTGTGCCAAGACCAGTCAGGCCCAGTCAGGCACTAGCTATCAGAAACAGAGCTAGGCTCCAGGCGCTGTTACCACAGGCTGTGCCCTCCCTGTGTGAACCTCTCATTGGAATCCCCAACAGAAAAGGGCATCATCACAATCCTCAGTCTGGCTCTTCTTACTCTCTTTGGGTCAAGTATGACCAAAGAAGCCACTTCCACCCCATGTTGTGCCTTAGAATAGTGGTCCAGCCTCTTTTGCTGACAGTCAGAGCCACAGTCACAGGGATAGCTCCTTTGCTGCTGTGATAAATGCCATGACCAAAGGCAACAAAGGCAACATGGAGAGGAAAGGGTTTATTTGGCTTACATTTCCCCGTCACAATCCATCACTGAGGGCACGCAGGGCAGGAATCAAGCCTAGCTGTGGGAACCACAGAGGAAAGCTGCGTTTGGCTGGCTTCGCATGGCTTCCTTAGCCTGCTTTCTTATACAACTCAGGACACCTTCCCAGAGGTAGCCCCCCTGCAGTAGGCTGGGTTACTTATCAGGAAAATGCCTACACAGATTTGCTCACAAGCCAGTATGATGGAGAGGCATTTTCTCAATTGAGGTTCTCTCTGCCCAGAGAGTCTATTTTGTACCAAAAAATGAACCTGCACAGACGCCATACTTCTCATCAGCAAGGAAAGATGCAACCAGGATGAGAGCTCTGAAGCTAACATTGACTAACTTATAATATTTGTAATATATAAAATCTAATAGAGTTCTATAAATTTAAAATAACTGAATTATTAAGCAATTTATGTTATTTAAATGCTGAAACACAAACTTTTGTGATGTGGGAGTCTCCTCTGTGTGCGGTGATTTCCATTAATGAATAAAGCCACTCTCTCTGGTCATCTACAAACCTTGTTCAGCGTCTCAATGGGCTAAGGAGCATCTGGTAGCAGAAGCAGAAGTAGCAAGAGGGGTGTGGCTCTACCTCTCCATGATGCTCCCTGGTAACAAGAAGCATGCATTGCACCTTTCCTTGGAGCCTGGCTCCCAGAATCACCAGAAATCATGGATGCTCTCCATGGTTCTACATGGCCAAATCCTTCTAGATTATTCTTTCTGTTCCTTCTTTTCCATTGGCGTGGAGAATGGAGAAATCCCTACAGAGCAAAAATCAGCTATGGTTGTGAGCCATTTCTCTGCCCTTCACATTACTCCTCATCCCTAGGTGGGGAAATTGCATTCAGAAGAGGTTACTCAGTAGTCAGAGCTAAGGTGCATCGCTGCTCTACTGTACCTGGTACATTAACAGGAGCCAGTAGAGCCTAAAGACCCATCTTTCCTCAGAAGCTCCTTGGTCACTGTCCTGGCTAGTTTTATGTCAACTTGATACAACTTAGAGTCATCAGAGAGGAAGGAGGCTTGATTGAGAAAATGACTCCATGAGATCGGGCTATAGACAAGTCTGTAGGGCATTTTCTTAATTAGCGATTGATGTGGGAGGGTGAGGGCCCACCCCTGGGCTGTGGTCCTGGGTCCTATGAGGAAGCAGGCTGAGCAAACCATGGGAAGCAAGCCAGTAACAGGCTCAGCATCAGCTGCTGCCTCTAGGTTCTTGCCTTGCTTGAATTCCTGTCCTCACTGCTCCTCATGAGGACTATTTGTTCTATGGGACTGTGAGTGAAATAAACCCTTTCCTTCCCAAGTTGCTTTTGGTCATGGTGTTTCATCACTCTGACTAGGACAGTCACTTTGCTGGTTAGCCTGTTGTCAACTGGACACAACTAAAGTCATCTGGGAGGAAGGCACTTTCACTGGAGAAATGCCTCCATCAGACAGGCCCATGGGCAACAATATGGAACATTTTCTTGACTAATGATTGATGTGGGAGGGTCTAGCCCATTGTGGGCGGTGTCACCCTATGGGCAGATCACCCTTGAGTGTATAAGAAAGCAGTCTGAGCAAGCTCTGGAGAGTAAGCCAGTAGGCAGCACCTTCTTGACTTCCACTTCAGTTCCTTCCCTGATTTCCTCTAGTGGTGAATGGGGATTGAAAGCTGTAAGCCAAGAAAACCCTTTCCTCTCCTTGCTGCTTTTGGTCATGGCGCCGATCACAGCAATAGAAAGCAAATCAGGACAGCATCTTTCTTAGAACATGACTTCCTGAAGAAGGATGCTTAAAAGAAATCCCACACTAGCTTAGAATTGAGGATAGTAGAGGGTTATTTATTTAGGGGTAGACTCACAAATCAGTATTCTCCGCTGGAACGGGGAACAGCAACCAAATCCCGCAGCCGAATAAAAGAGAGGCCAGACGTGAGTTCTACATTGCATAAATAGTATGAGAGGCCATGCCCAAGTGGGTGGGTAACTTAAAGGCTACTGGCTGTAGAAACTCCTACAGCAACTTCCATAAAAATGACAGCATTCAGGTGAGCTCCTTTTTTTTTGCATGTGAACTCTTCCACTAAAGATTCCAAGGAAGGAGGATGCATCCCTTCCAAGGAAGGTCCCAGGTGCGTGCTCATTTGCAATAGAACCAGGCTCCCTGTCTCTGCTCATTCCCTTTCTCAGATTGTAACCCTAGTACCCAAGAGAACAACTTCAGGCAGGAAAGATTCACTTTGACTCAAGATTTCACAAGGTTCTGTTAATCCCACCGAACGAAAGTAAAGACCATTACCCACATTCTTTGACCAAATGAACCAAACTTTTATTTTCTGTCAGACAAGGTTATCTCCCTTAAGTGTGGTTTGAGAAAACAGCATTGAACATAGGAAAAAGTGGGGCTTAGATAGCCCCCAAAATTGTACAGTTTCCAAAAAACAAAAAAAAACTATATGGAGTTTCCAATGGTTTTTGGTTACATAGGAACTTGGCAGAATATCTCAAAATTATTTGGCAGAACATTTTACCTTGTCAGAGCATAGGTTGGGTTATAGGGTGTGGAACATGTCAAATTCCAGAAAATGGGTCAAGACCTGGTCAAATCCAAGTTTTACAGAAAACAGGAATGAACTTATGTTGACTTTGTAACAAAATATATTTTAATCTTAAAAGAGAGGGAGGCTGGTCCATAGGTTCAGTCTGGGTCCCTTGGACCAGTGCATAGCTTGGCTCTGGGAGGGTGTGGCCGAGAAACCTCTATGCTTTATGGAGAACAGGACACATAGAGGGGAACACATAAAGGGCCTGGGCAAGATATAGTCCCCAGAGTCATGCTCGCAGCAGACTTCTTCCTCCAGCTATGATCCCGCCTTTCACCACTTCCATCAAGGGTTAATCTGCTCCTTAGGTCAGAGCACTCATGATGTAGGCACCTCAGAAGACCCCCTTACAGATACCTCTGGAGGTGTGCCTGTTAGTTCCCTAGGCACTTCTGAATCCAATCAAGTTGGCAACAAAATTACCGGTCACGTGTTCTTTCAGACCAGGTCAGACTCCATCAGATTCTCAACGGCCTTCTTTTTCAGCTTCATGAAGCGCACAATGAGGAGGTTCACAGTTCTCGGTTATTTAATTCCATTTTTGACGAACCTCCCAAATGCCTTTCACTTTTTAAATCAATTACTGCATTCGGAATGCCTCCTAACCTATTTCATTAAACTACCATCTTTCCATGGCCTCCCCTTTCAACAACATAATTTGCCTTTAATAATTAATATAGAAGAATTCAAAATGTATTCATTGAGCTCACTTAAAGGCTCTTTAATCAATTAAGGACACGTGACTTTCGGACAGAGGTCCTCCCCCAGAGCTTCAGAATTCCACTGGAACTTACTTGGTTCGAATAGAGCCATATTTAGAATGCATCTTTGTAGAGTGACCCAGGCCTGGCAAGACAAAGAATGGCTTTCAAGTGAACAAGGATTTGCACAATTGCTTGAAGGTTCTTTTACATAAAAATAATGCCAAAATTTATGATATTGAAATTAAAATGGAAATTTTTCACAAGCTAAGTCTGGGTCTGACTGTGACAATGGGGATGGGGACACTGGTGTCCAGCTGGGCTGATCCTTTAATCCTAGGCTTGTCTTCTCAATTGGAGGATCCTTAACATTCTGGGGGTTGGTAGGGGGAGCGCTTACTAACAAGGCTTGGCCTGCGGCCAATGAGACATAAGGTCCAAGTTGGCTCATTCATTCATTTGCCCACTTAGTGTGAGTGGCAGACACAGTGTGGAATTTGGCACTAGAAAGGTCTGAGTTCAAATCCCAAATATAATTTGGTTTCCTCCTCCCCCTTTGTGTGTGTGTGTGTGTGTGTGTGTGTGTGTGTGTGTGTGTACAGATGCAGAGGCCAGAAATTCACTTTGAGTGTCATTTCAATGTTTTCTTTTGTTTATTGGTTTGTTTTTGTTTTTGTTTTTGAGACAGAGTTTCTTACTGGGACCCAACATCTACTGACTAGGCTAGGCTGGCTGGCCAGCGAGCCTCAGGGATTTGTTTATTTCTCTCTTCCTGGTGCTGGGATTTCAAGTTTATTTCACCGTGATCAGCTTTTTCATGGGGCAAACATTTTCTCAACTGGTCTATTTCTCTAGCCCTAGGCCCTTATTTCTTTATTTATAAAATTAGGATAATCATTTGCTCATACATCCATTTCCTCTCATGACAGGACAGGGTCTTGGCAGCTATTTGGGGGAGAGTGACTACGTAGATAATTGTCTGCTGTCCATCCATGGTAGGGCATCTGTTGAAGTTGGATCATGGTGCTTGCTTCATTTCCAGGTGATTTATCTTTGGAATTATGTTTTGTGCGAGCTCTCATTAAGTCTAGTCTGAAAACAGACTGACTGATGAGTAAACCGGGGTCCAGATGTGTGGCCAGGGAAAGCCTGCCCGGGATTAATCTTTGGCCTCTGTTATTTCTCAAATGAGACAAAGCCAGTATGGAGATGTTGCCAGATTGTTGTGTGTGCAGAATCTAATTTATAGTTGACCAGGGTCTCTGGAGAACCACACATGTTTATATCATTACCAAACAGTAATTGATTACAGAGCTCTGTTGTGAAATTTACAATTATTGAATTACTCCATGTTCGCTCATAAATTTCAAATCTTTATTTCTAAAAGTCAATTGATATTCAGCCCAATAAATATTTAATTTAGATGTAATAATGGTGTTAGACCAAAATTAAATTCTCATTTAGAAAATAGGAATGACCTGGAGAGAGCAGGGGAGAGGAGGTGGCGTGGTAGGACTGGGCAGGAGATGATTGTCGTTGTGTCCTTTCTCCGTGACTGGAAGGGAGTCTCAGCTGGTGCTTTCTCTAACTCCATTTTCTCTTTGAAACTTCTGTTTGTGGGAAAAAAGAGTCCTTTCCATTTTTGTATTTCATTAGCTGAACTACTCAGTATTTGTGGCTCTTACAAGCTTTAAGGAAAATTCCAACACACTGTTTTCTCCTTGCTTTATAGACAGGAGACTGAGGTTCAGAGAACTGAAGTGACTCAATATAGGCCATGCCACAGGAGAGGAAGGTTAGCCTATTGGTCAGTTAGTAGGCTAGCCCCCACCTATTGGTCAGTTAGTAGGCTAGCCCTCACCTATTGGTCAGTTAGTAGGCTAGCCCTCACCTATTGGTCAGTTAGTAGGCTAGCCCTCACCTATTGGTCAGTTAGTAGGCTAGCCCTCACCTATTGGTCAGTTAGTAGGCTAGCCCTCACCTATTGGTCAGTTAGTAGGCTAGCCCCCACCTATTGGTCAGTTAGTAGGCTAGCCCTCACCTATTGGTCAGTTAGTAGGATCTCAGGACCTCTTCATATTCATGTGCTAGGTGGGGTTATGGCCCTCTCCATATAAGAAGCCTCAACATAATAGTGTGTTAAGCAAGATAGACATGATTACTGCTTTTTATACAAGTTGTCAAAACAAAGGGAGTCCACCTGGCCCGTGGGAGGACAAAGTTGAAAGAGTCCTAGCCTCCTGTAAGGTTTCTTGTCTACTGTTTACAGTTTGCGACTCTAAACTTTGTGGCCTCAGGTGGCTGCTTGAGTTCCAGCCATTGCATGTGGAGAGGGAGGGTGAGAGAAGCCACAGAGAAGGCCACATCCCTTCCCCTTTAAGTCTTATTTATTGTTCGTGTTTGCACACATGCGTAGTCCACAGTACACGTGCTGAGGTCAGAGGACCACCTTTGGGAACTGGTTCTCTTATTGTGTGGGTTCTGGGGATTGAACGCAGGTCAGCAGGCTTAATGGCAAGCACCTGCTTACCAGCTGAGCTATGCAACCACCCCTTCCCTCTCTTTTAGGAAGATTTCCCTTTTGTATCTCTCTATGTATTTTATTGGTCAGAGCTTAATTGTGTGCGTATATCAAAGTGTAAGGTCCATCGGAAAGCTGTCTTCTTTTGGTAATAGTGTCTGGTTAAAAACCGGGCTTTTTCTCTGTCAATAAGCAAAAACCAGATTCAAGAGGACAGTCAACAGTCTCTGCTACAACATGTATTCCAAAGGCCAGGGTACGAGGACTGGCACAGGCGAGGTCCTTGGTTTGCTCGAATGCAGTCAGCCCAGGGTGCCCTCTAGGGTACTCTAGAGACACTGGATGTCTTCACTGCCAGGGCCAGTGTGCAACTTGGGAAATTCATTGCTCTTGCCTTATGTGGATTTACCTGTATCTTGATTAAAAGGAGGCTAGGGAGGGAGAAAGTCAATTGTTCCCTGAACATCGTAGATATCTCTGCCTAGAAGAGGTCATTCTGTGCCTACTCTATAGGCTCTGACCAATGCAGAGGTAGCATGGGGGCCCGTCCGTGCTAGCCTTGCAGCTGCCTAAGACACAGTGTTCTATGCCAGTGTAGAGGGCCAGGAGGAAATAGGAGTCACTCACCAGTTGTTTGCCTGTTTGGTGTCTGCCAGGCGCAGGGCCAGGCAGTTCCTTTGCATATGGAGACGAACAAGGCATGTTGTTCTCTTTCTGACAGTGGCACTTAAAGTTTAACCCTTGGACTAGCATCAGTGGCATTGTCACCCAGGAACTTGTGAGAAATGTAAATTCTCTGCTCTTCTGTGTCTTAGATCAGGAACTGTCTTTCAATAAAATCTCCGTGGAGGATTCTGAAGCCTGTAGAAATGATTATGACTCTTACAATGATGAGAAATTTCACAAGGTTTGGAGGCCCCCCCGAGCTGGATCTGAATTCTGATTCTCTAAGAAGCTTTGCAGGGTTAGTCAAGTGATTCAGCTTATCTGACACTCAGCATCCTCACACTATGAGAATGACACGGGCTGACAGGATGCTTAGCACGTGGTGCTCAGTGAATGTCTGCTCCATTATCTTTCTAAGCCTCACTGTGGATGACATCACCATCAGGGACGATCAAGGGAATTCACATTCTAATATCAGGATTGTGGTGGTTCGGATGAGAATGGTCTCCATAGGCTCACATGTTTGCATGCTTGGTCATCAGGAAGGGCACCACTTGAGAGGAAGTATAAGGTGTGTCCTTGGAGTAGGTATGACCTTGTTGGAGGAAGTGTGTCACTGGGAGTGGGCTTTGGGGTTCTAAACGCCCAGGCCAGTCTCATTGTCTCTCTCTTCCTGCTGCCTGAGGATCTGGATGGAGAACTCTCAACTAAGTCTCAGTTACGTCTGCCTGCATGCTACCATGCTCCCTAAAAATACACTAAACTTCTGAAACTATAATCAAACCCCAATTAAATGCTTTCTTTTATGAGTTACCATGGTCATGGTATCTCTTCACAACCATAAATCACAACTAAGACAAGTATGCAACAGAAGTCCAAAGACATTTTTTAAGTCTCTGTCTGTCGTCTGTCTCTCTGTTAATGCATGCACATGCTACAGTGTGCATGCAGAAGTCAGAGGACCTTGGATGCTGGTCCTGGCCTCCACTTCTTTAAGATAGGCTCTTTGTTGCTGTGCACAGCATGCTTGTTAGCCTGTGGGCGTCTGGGGATTCTCCTGTCTCTACTGTCTGTCTCAATAGAAAAGTTGGGATGACAGATTCACATTCAGTAAGGCATTCTGAATTTGGGGGAATCCTCACTCATGTCCCCATGCTTGTGCAGCAAGTGCTGTACCCACCAAGCCATCTCCCCAGCCCCCAACGAGAAATTTAAATTTTTCCCAAAGCATCTACCTTTTTGTGTGTTTTTACTTCTTCCTGTTAGCCCTTCCTGTCTTGCTTGAAATAATCAAGAACTACCTTTAAAATGTAAAGTGTGATGCTAAGAGTCTTAAAAAAGCATTTGCCAGAGAGGACATTCAGATGGATACTGTGCATATGTAAATTATCTGTATCTCATTAGTCACCAGGAAGTGAAAATTAAAGCCGCAGAGAAATTGCCCTGCATTCTCCAGATTCATTAAATGATAAGGACAGGAAGCCAAATGTTGGTGGAGACATCAGGCAGCTGAGATTTCATAAGCAGTGACTGGAAACATAAACTTAGCAAGCCTAATAAGCTAAATCCATGCATCTTTTATGAAGAACCACCTCATGCCTTGATGTATAGGTAAACGGAAGTGGTCAAGCATGGTTTCTCATAGACACCTGAATGATGATCACAGCATTATTTGTAAGACTGAAGCCCAGAAGCTGGTCAGAAACTCCCTGTAGAATGGTTAATTTGTGATTTATGCATGCAAAAGATACTATTCAGCCAAGATAATGAATGACTTCATACAACAGAATGGGCTTTGCTCAGTCAACTTGTACGTGAGAATCCAGACACAGGGGATAAAATGGTATATGGTCCTGCAAGTACATATTTTAAACCCAAGCTAAAGAGTCTTTGATGTAGAAGTCAGAACACTCATTATCTTGGGGGTGGGTGTTGAATGAATATCCCTACAGTCATACTGCTTGAAAGATTATGGCGTGAGTTGGGACCTTTGCAGGTCCCATGGTGTGTGAGGAACGCAGGTGGGAAACAGAATATGCTATGCAGAGAGAGCTTGGGAAGTATGAAGTTTTATTTAGGAAGAGGATATTGGGAGGGTAGTGAGGAGGAGGTGAGAGATACAGAGATGATAGATAGATAGAGAGAGAGGGGGGAGAGACAGAAAGAGTAGAGATAAGGAGAGAGAAGTGGAGGGGGAGAGACAGAGAACTGCCTCTTTGGAACAGAGGTGGGGGGGCTAGGCCAGCTGGGAGGGAGAGATTGGAAGTAGGCGGAGCTTGTTTCTTAAAGGGACAGGCTACTGTCTGGATTCATCCTGCCAGGTGACAGGAAGGTTTATATGTGTGTGTGTGTGTGTGTGTGTGTGTGTGTGTGTGTATACATACACACATATATAATTGGAGATGATCATAGTGTGTTTATGAAAATTTAGTAAGCAGTTTATATTTTGTACTTTTGTGTATGTGTGTTGATACACATCGATATAACATTTCAGCACAAAAGCTTACTTGAAATAGCTATGTAATAACATCTAAAATGTTTGTAAAAAAGTGAAAGTGTGATTGAGGGAAGCCAGAGGATTGGCAGGAACTAGGACATTGTCAATCATTTACACGTATCTTTGACTTCCATTGCCAAGTAAGACAAGGATCACAATATACAGAGCAACACACACACACATACACACACATACATATACACACATACACACACAGCACACGCAGAGTGTCTTTTTTCCATTACAGAGGTAACACACACACACACACACACACACACACACACACACACACATATACACGAGTGTCTTTTTTCCATTATGGAAGTAAAACAGCATTTCCAGGGCGACCATTCCCTAACATCCAGTCCTGGACGTGATAGGGAGGGAAATCCTTGTGTCATTGCTGGAAGCAAAGAGAGGGAAACCCTTTGGAGATGTGGTTTGTGATTTCATTTTTTTCTCATTAGATCATGATGTGTCTCTGATGCATCTTGAAAACGTAGTTACTCTTCTTAGTTGAAGGACGAGGGAGTTAAAATAGGGTGAGTTTTCTTGACTTGTGCTGGGCTATCCGTTCCCAGTTCCCGACATGGTGTTGCTGGGGATGCAAGCCTGGTTCTTCTGGTGCCTGGTGCTTTAACATTGCTGGTTAGTACCATACTCATTGCTTCTTTGTCAGGCACTGTGAACCTGGCAGGACTTGGCAGAAAAGCTGCAAATGGTACTGCCATACTGTGCATAATAGTAGAGGCAAGGCTTGTTCCCCCGATTCTGGCTGATAGTTGTGGAAAGGATAGACAATGGATCCAGGAGCCAGAGGTTCCTTCTCACTCAGCAGGACTTATAACACAGGATAGAATCCACAGGCATCCTCGCTCTTGGGGGGCTGACTCAGAACATCCAGAGAGCCTTGCTTCAGTTTTCTAAAGGGCTGTGGGG
The DNA here is from genome assembly GCA_004026605.1 of Ondatra zibethicus. NCBI lineage: Eukaryota > Metazoa > Chordata > Mammalia > Rodentia > Cricetidae > Ondatra > Ondatra zibethicus. The sequence goes on from PVIU01000389.1 coordinate 177,180, forward strand.
TAGCCTGCAGTCAGGGAAGATAATCGGAAGATGGAATGGTTGCTTTTAAAAGTTCTCTTGTGAGTAATTTATGCCCAAGCAGAAAAGACATATAGTAGAATACTGGGGGAGAGAGATTAGAAAATAATTAAGGATAAAAAATTCATTAAAAGATTGCTTTTAAATGAATTAGTCAGATCGGAAAAGCCAAATATGTATATTGAGTGAAGTTTGGAAAACATCCAAATTGCTTGTTATCCCCAGGTCATAGGAACTTCAGTAATCATAAAGAATTACAGTTTCTTCCATAGCTTTTTATACATTTAATAGACCTGTAAAGCAGGGCCCAGCTATCAATACCATGTCGCCCTCAGGGTTTTGAAAAGCAGTGTTAGAGTGATTATTTTCTACTATCATTGAAAATTTATATGAGCATTATTTTATTTACTTTTGCATGTCCTCATGTATGTGGTATGCATTCAGGTATGTATGCATGTTCTTATGTGGGGGCATGTGTGTGGGCACATGTACACACATGTGCACAGGTGTGTAGAGTCCTGAAGTGGACATTAAGTATCTTCCATGGTCATACTTCTTTCTACTTATTGAGGCAGGGTCTCTCTCACTGTACCCAGAGCTTTGGGCTTGGCTGGTCTAGGTAGCGAGCTTGCTCTGGAGATCCCTTGTCTCTGCTTCCTAAAGGCTGGAATTAGAGATGGGTGCCATGTCTGCGCAATAGTGCTGGGATTAAACTTGGATGTGATGTCAGCCTGGTAGTGCTGGGATTACATATGGGTGTCATGCCTGCCCACCTTTTACATGGCTTCCAAGGACCAGAACTCCTGTTTCTGTCTTACATTACCTACTGATCATCTTCCTAGCCCCCAAACATTACTTCTGATAGTTGTATCTGAATTTGTTCAACATTACCTTTAATATTGGATGTTTAACTTCATATATTTCATGGACTTTAATGAACATCATGCTTGAAAATTTAAAGTCATCACTAACGATTTCCTTAGACCCAAACTGGCATTTTCTGACATTTCATGAATGAAAACTGGCATTTTTATAACCATTGCCGCTTAACATCCATTATGAAGCTTGAAAACACCTGAGGCAGAATCCACACGGCCTTGCTTGGGATCCTGGTTCTACTTTGTATCAGCTGTATGATCTTGGATGAATGACCATGCTCAGAAAGCCTCAGTATCCCTGTCTGTAAAATGGGAACCCAATTTTCCAGTCCATTGACCTATAAAGAGGATTAATTGAGAAATTGGCTGGCGAGGAAGTATCATTTAAATCCACCTTTGCCAAAGAATGACCTAATTTTAAGACATTTTCTTGGACTTCTTGGAGGTGTGGCAGGTGGCTCAGACACATTCTCCGCGAAGCAGCCTGGGGCCTGTCAGGTTTGTCCTAAAGCGCAGACAGCACAGGGTGAGAGCACTCCACTCTTGCTGCAGGCCAACTTGAGTTTTTAATTTTTTCCAGAGTTCATTCTAGTTTTAGATAGATGCAAATTCATCCTTTTAGATCAAGGATCAACAACATATGACCTGTGGGCCAAATCCACTTTGCCTCCTGCTATTGTGAGTAAGATTTTATTGGAGCACAGCCTTGTGCCTCTCTTGTGACAGCAGCAAGCTAAAAAATTCTTATTTTATGGCCCTTTCAAGAAAAAAAAAGTTTGCTGACTCCTGCTTCAGATCAACCATAAAATATTTATTTCTGAGCTCATGAGAGATAAATGCATTGTATTTCTGAAACCATTTGTTTTCCTGTGATAGAAGTTAGAGCCAAGCTATGGGGCTGAGCTGGCTCTGTCGCATGTGGACACTGCTCAGTGTCACAAAAGCAGGAAGAAGCACGACTCTCACATTCTGATTGACGTATTGATCTTCCAGATCTTCTTGGAAAAAATCTGTAAGTTGCCCTTAAGTGGGAGTGAAATCTCTGTGTTATCTTTATGTTAGAGCCACTCCTGGCTTCATTTGGGTTGAAGTTTCAGCGAGACTGGTTTAGGAGCATTTGTCACAAACGCACAAGGCTAGCTTTCTGTTCTCGGAGTAAAATAAACCTATTTTCCTATAGCTGGTTTTGGGTCAGAATTCCTTGGACTTGGCTTATAGAATGGCCTATCACTTTGTCTTTTCACGGTATGGGTAGGGATGTGGGTGGGGCTGACTCTTGTCTCTTCTCCCCACCCCGCCCATATATGGATCATATTTCTTTAGTCTATGTCCTACTGATGCTAATGCTTCAAAATTATGTTTTGAAGATTTATTTAGTTTTAATTCATGTGCGTGTGTCTGACAGTGCAGGGTGGGGTGGGGAGGTGTGTGCATTTGAGTGCAGGTGCTCATGGAGGCCAGAAGAGGGCACCAGATTCTTGAGAATTGGAGATACAGGTGGTTGTGAGCTTCCTTGTCCATGGGTACTGGGAACTGAAGCTATGTTCTCTGTGAAAGCAGTATGCTTTATGACTGAGCCTTCTGTCTAGCCCCTCCCCTCCAAAATTATTTATTGGAAAGAAAATTATGTTTGGGGCAGGACTCAAAGGACTGTTTTCTGCCTTGCTTTGAGGGTGTCAGGTGGTGGCCTTTGGCTATGGATAGTCATCAGTTTCCGTCCATCCCTTGCTATTTCCTGTTGGGTTAATAAGCAGTGCATCCAGGTACAGCGCTATGCATTATAACCAAGTCAAGCAGGCACTGACTGTCAATAGTGAAACACAGATTTCAAAAGTGTGTAAAAGTGGCCACTTGCTTGGATGGGAAGTCTTTCATGGGAGAAGGTGTTTCACGGTAGATGGTAGTCACCAATTCCTGTCTCTAGCTACATCTTTCCAGAAGAGATGGAACAAATCTCTCCACCTTGTGAGCTGGCATCGTCTCCATGATTTGTGTAGGTTATGCATGTGGAGGTGTCTGTGCCCAACCTAAGAAGCAGCATGTGTTTCCGCTGGGACTTTGTGCTTTGGTTATTTCCTTGAAATGATCAGACTCCCCTGGTTCACTGTTCTGAGGAGGAACAGACCTGAAATCTAAGCAGAGCCAAGATGGACCCCACCTAGATCTGTAGCATCCAGACACCTGAGTGCAGATTTATGATGTGTTTTGGTCACTGAGTTTGGGACCAGTGCTTTGTGTAGCAAGTTATATGATACAATGTTTATTAACCCACATGGATTTCACAGTTGACTGATTTTCTATTTCTTTTTATTTATTTTATGTGTATGGGTGTTTTGCCTGAATGTGTGTCTGTGCACCATGTGCATGCCTGGTGCCTGTGGAGGTCAAAAGAGGGCATCTGATCCTTCAGGAACTAGAGTTACAGATGGTTGTGAGTGACCATGTAGATGCTGGCAACTGGACCCTTGTTCCATGGAAAAGCAGCTTGTGCTCTTACCCACAGAGCCATTATCTCTAGCCCAGTTGATAGATTTTGTTCTACATTTTGTTCATTGTATCACAGGCATGAGTAAAACTATTTCCCCTACCACTAAGAGCATGCAAGCTTTTGGTGAAAAAAATTAAAAGATAATAATAGTCCCATGGGAAATGAGCAGCAATGGCAGTAAGCCAGGGGAATGTGGGAAGAGAGAGGGGTATCCTCCCAGGGTGGAGATCCATCAGGTAAGATTTCCAGGAGGTGACGGTGGTGTCTTTAATGCAAGTGGGATAGGAAAGGCGGGTGAGAACATTGGTAGGGTTTCTTTTCATGCAGATAAGTCTGGTACACAGATTTTGGGTTCTGGTGTAGTCTTATACTTTGTTATTAATTTTGTGACATTGATACTGGTATTGCTTCAATGAGCATTGTCTAAGGAAAGACCTTGAGTGACTTGCTTTTTTGATCTTTTTTCATCTCCCTACCTGTGTGTTCTGGTTTCTAATCCCCCCTACTCCCAGTGGCCTCCGTTCCACCAGGGGGAGTCTGAGAGCTGATGGCTTCATAGATGTTGAGACTGATTCTGCAGGGTCTGCCCTTTGGCTGATGTGCTGTGATTGTGTGGGGCCGGCTGCCAGAGGTTCTTAATTAGAAAAGTGACTCGTCTGTAGCTCTATTTGGGCCAGCTCAGTAGTTGTATCTGTGGCACTAATGAGGCCGAAGTTGTGAGTTCTGTCCCCTGCAAGGACCAATTCCATTCCTGGTTTGAAACTCATTACCCAAAGGCATAGTTTGCAGCCAGGACCTAGAGCTGGTATTAAATGGGAAATGGAGATTGAAGTGGCCTCAGAACTGCTTTGAGGACAAACCATTGGCATCCACAACTGCTTAGCGTGCTGTGCTGTATTGCGGCTTGTTCAGATGATGGTCTTCAGCTCCTCTCTTGATGAAGAGAAAAACAAAGCTTGCTCAGCTGCTTATGGTAGAGTCATGGTGGGGTCTGTCTGGACCCAACGGACTAACTGGTTGTCAATCATTTCAGCCTTGCTCTGCTCATTCTAGGATTACACAGGAGATGGAATTATGATTTTTTTTTTGCTAAGGAGCCCTTTTATGAGAGCCCATTCTGTGCTGTAAAGGACACTTAATAGCATCTATGTTTACTTTCTGTACACTGAACTTTTGTGGTGCAATCCATTCCCCAGGTGAGAGGGCCCAGAATGCCTCCAGGCATTGACGAGCCCACCAGAGGATGAACTTGTCCACTGGCTGAGAACTATGCTTAATGGTGTTATTGGTGGTAAACAAGAGGAGCCTTGTACAGAGTGGGAACTACCAGGTCACTTCCCATGTGGACATTGCTTTTAGGTGCCTTGGGTTTTCTCACCTTGCCTGACCAGTATACAAGGAAGACCTTGGTCTCCAACTCTACCGTGTTTGGTCTTTCTGCTTTGCTTGGTAGCTTCTGTATCCTTGGCACCTTCTCAGCTTCTGGTTGACCTTGGAAGGCAGAGATACAGTAATTGGGCTTTCCCCCCACCCCAGACTTCCTTCTCAGGGGGCATTGGCTACTTGGGGTAGCAACTCAGAAGAGGGGTGTGGGAGAAAGCTCTCCAGAGAGAAGAAAATCACCCTTGTGGATGTAGCTTCCTTCCTCCAACAACACACACGTTGACAGGTTGTTCTGCTCAAAACCCACTCAGCAGAGTGCCTGGCGTGTGGGAAATGCTTAATAAATGCTGGCTGTTATTACCATTATTATTAATACTATTTATAACCATGACTTGTTTTTTTTTTGTAAAATAAATAAATAAATAAATAGATTTGGGAATAACACTCCCCCAGGCTTCCACACCATTAGTATTCAACTTATTTAAATTTAATTTTTTCAAGGTCCTGTGTTTAATTTTTTTAAAAAAAAACCCAATGAATTATTAGTATCTTAATGACTAATGACACTTAATAAATAATAACACTGGCAAGGCCTCAAAATGGGTGCCATTTAATGTAATGTTCTATGTGTGTTTTTTTCAAGAAGGGGACAGGAAAAACAATGCCTACATACGGTGATCAAATGTTCTCTATAACTCGAATTTCTTGCTTTGTGATTAGTGGGATAATACTGTTGTTGTTCCCCGAGTCTATGTATCTTATAAGGGGAAATATGCAGCTAATATTAATTTCCTTTATCAGTACTGAGTGTGGATTATTGTTGCTCTGTTCTAAGAGTTTTAGAGATATTAATTCATTAATCCTTGTAGTAACCATGTAAGGCTGTAACCATTTTGTTTCTAGAGGAGGAAACTAAGGTATAGAAAATGTATAGACTTTGACTGAGGCACATAGCAAGGGAATGCACAGCAGGATTCAAGACCAGGTGGTTGACTACACAGTTTTATAAACCACTGTGCACATTGCCGCTTCAGGTGACAGGTAGGACCTGGTCTAGGAAATGGCTGCTCATGCTTCCTTAGGTGCTAGGGGATGGCAATGACACTAATAAAATAAGGTCATCGCACATTCGATATTGGGGAAAAGACCAGACTGCCAGTGATCTAATTTGTGATATTACAGAAGAAGAATCAAAATGCCACTATACACTTTCGTCTTCTGTGAGCCTCTTGTATGTGTGTGTGTTCACCAAGTCCATGGTTTGGAGCACACAGCCCTTGGCATTAATATATACAAATAAGCTTGTGGTGTCTATAAAATACATATCATAAAAGGTATAAATGTAAAATATGGTGGCATAGTTTCATATTTTACTGTAGTATGTCTAATAAAACCTCTTTGTACAAAACAGGGTCTATCTCTGGCCTGGGATTTGCCAATTAAGACTAGGTCAGATGACCCGTGAGCTCCAGGGATCTGCCTGTCTCTGCCTCACCCGCTCTGGGATTTCACCACCCTGCAAGGCTATTTTATGTCGATTCTGGGAACCTGCCTCCGGTCCTACAGCTTGCATAGTAAACATTTTACCTGCTAAGTCTTTCCCCAGACTAGTGTGTGTTGTTTCTTAAATAAGAAGTTTTGGAACGTTTATTGTTAGATCAGTCCCAAAAGGGACATTCTACTGAGGACCATGGAATACTTCTCTCTTTCCGAACTCAGATCCAGCAATAATTCCACATCTTCTACTTTCTGTCTATCTGGGTCATAGCTGAGTTTTCCTTCAGTGGGAATAATGTCAGGACACAGTTCCTCTTTCTCCACCTCCTGCACCTCACCATTTGAGGCTCTGTCAGAGACAGAAAGAAGCCCTGTCCAGGCTGTGTCGCTGACCTTGATACTATTTTGGGCTTTTTTGATGGTGACAGTTCTAAACTCTGTCAGACAGAGATGGTAGATGAGCCAAGTACCTCAGAAAACTGTTATCAAATTAAAAACCAAGCAAGATCCAATGTGAGCTCTGTCTATAAATAACTTATGAAAAGTAAAAAGATGTTTCTGTTAGCAAATTTAAAATAATCGTTAGAATCCTTCAACAGATTGCTGCTAATTAGATTGAGAATTAAACAGCTTTGTATGAGCGCAGAGTTAATTAATAGCTCATTACTTTTTTAATAAGCCAAATTCATTTGGAAACAGAAGAGAGACAGCAAAGTTCATCATGGATAAGACGTTAGATTGGGATTATTTCTCCTTCCCTTGATGAGAGGAGTTTAATTAAAGCAGGGGGCACATTTATATCACGAATGAGTTGCGCGTAAGCCCCAGCCTCAGGGCTGGAGAAATGGGTGCCTCTCCTCATTCCAAAAGCCTCCCCAGGACGAACAGGGTTAATGGAAGTTGTGCTCATGTCTGCTCAGCTTTTGATTTGTTCAGTTCACTGATCAAACCAAAACTTTTTGAGGCTGCGAAGATTCATTCAAACTAGTAGAGATTTATTGTAGTCCACTCTGATTTTATTTCCATCCCTTACAGTCCGGGTATCCTAGGGTCTCACTTTGAAGGCGAGGCTCCATTCTCCTGACTTTCTCTCTTCCCCCATCCTATCTTTCTACATAGTCTTGATTCTCATTATTTCTTTATCTGGTTTCCTGACCCTTCGATCCCCTTTATATTACGTAACCTGGGGCAGAATGGAAAGAAAGAAAGGAGTGCCTTTAGGATTTTGTGGCCAAGTGCATTCTCAGTACCTCCCAGGGAAAGTTCCAGTCTATTCTCTCCGAGCACCAAGGCACCCTGTGTCTATACCACAGTCTGTCTCTTCAGTCATCCTTTGCACACTTTGGAGGGAGGATGTATGAATCTGTCTTCCAGCGCGGGTGTGTTTGTTGAAGTATGGTTTCCATGAGTTTCCAGTCTTTTGTCTCCCGCTCAACCCAAGGCAGCCATTCCTGCTTTTGGGAGGCCTGAGAGATGTCACCTAACTATAAGCCACATGGTGCGCCGTTCCTTGCACAACACATCCCAGCAGTGGGCCTGGGTTTTGGCTGAGTTTTTCGGGTCCTTTTGCTTGCGCATTGGGGACTTCTCACTGGCAATGGTTGGCAAGTGAGAAGAGAACACTTTTGTCTAAGGGCATGTTAGATGAATCTGATACGATGAAGTCTCTCTTATAACTGAACCGTGGTGTGCAAGTATGTCTTTCACTGTTGTTATGTTTTGATTGAAGCTGTGGTTGACTGCCAAGCATGAACGTCTGATAACGACTAGCTCATTTCAAGAGCTGTATAGATGTGACAGAGAAGAGCTGCAGGGCTTTGGTGCAGTCTTCGCCTGTGTTATTTAGGCATTCCAGACTAATTAGAAAAGCTGGATTCTCAAAAGGTAAACATGTCTCATGGGGATCAAGGGTACAAATTTCTTTGGAGAGTTGCTGTTTTCTTTCCTTTCCAGATGTGGATGTAGGCTCTCCAGCCCTCTGCCCTTCACTAGATTATTAGTTTATATTTTAAAAAGCTCCATTCCTTACATAAGAATCCAGATATCTAGGAAAAGAATGAAAATAAGGGTCTAATAGGTCCGTCTTGCACACTCTTCCTGCCAAAGGTAACAACTTAGTCCTAACTGAGTTTTAAATCTATCAACCAATTTTATTCACTTTCCTGATTTCTGTTCAGGAGCATCCCATTGTTCACGTGCCCAAAATGGAATGTTTTACCATTCTGTGACACAGCCTTCCTTTTGTTCAAACCCACTTGCCGCTTCTCTCTTGCCCTGCTGGTGTCCCTGAAAACTTCTAGAACATTCCAAGTTTGTTTTGAGCCCCAAGACCTTTGCATATGCTGGGTCCTCTGTTTGGAGTGTTGTTTCTCTAAATCCCATCATTGCAGGTCGTGTCTTAATTGTTGACTGCTGCAGTGAGTTCTCCTATGCTTGTCTATCTTAAACTTGTCCTTTCCCATCTGGTCTCTTATTGGTAACAGTTCCTGTCTTCCCCCCCTATATTAACCTGTAATTGTCTGTTTTGTCATGAGGGGGTTGCTTCTTGTTTTGTCTTTTCCACTTGAAAATATACACAATGAAGGATCTGACCTGTCCAGCTCCACACCTTCAGCTCTGAGTGCAGTAGAAGGAAAGTTCGACTCAGTGAAGAACACAGAACACAGAGAGTGTGACTTTCACACCCAGGAGGACTAAAGGCCAGAGCTAAACTCAACCATACCACTGACGGCTCAGGGCCAAGGTGAAGCTGTGTGGTCTGACTCTGGGGGACACCTGTGGTTCTTGAACCTGAGGTGCTCTCTCGACCCTATATCTAGTGTGTTTGGAACAGTACACATTTTGTCCAAGTCATTCACGAGAGCGCTAGGTTCTACATCCATGCAGATGCTGAGAGGGGTCCAACTGCAGTCTCTTGGTCTCCGGTATTCTTCCCTTAAGATGAACTCTGGCCCCTTTTCTGTTTTGTCTGGATAGGACTGTTGCATAACTGTGGGCGCTGTATACACTGCTTGATCCTTGATCTTGGCTTTACTGAGTACTGGGGAGAAGAAAAACATCTGAGAAAGGGAAATATGGGTGAGTGAGGGGATTGGGGAAGGGTGTGGCTTCTGGCAGCAGCTGGCCAGATGTGAACATGTGTGTATCTTTTCCTGGAGCTTAATTGCTTTCTCTAGATTGCTGCTGGAGGCAATGCATATGACCAATACCTCCCTTATCACTTTAAAATAGGCGCTTGGAGAGGCTAAGGGTGGTTGCAGTTTTTAAGAGGCATTTTTAGATTTCAGACCCTGAACATTCTTTTTTGATTGTCCCATGGCATAGCTCAGAGCAGTGACTTTAACACCCTGAAATATTGTGGCTGGGGAGAAGTTTACTTACATTCCTCCACTGCAGGCTTCCAGCACTTTCCCCACCTGGGTCTCTGTGCAGTGTCAGGGAGAGTGGGGGCTCCGACGCTGAAGGGTTCTTGTAAGCAGAGAAGGGCAGCTTGGATTTAGAAGCCGCCTGAGAGGACAGACTCCTTCCCACTTTCAAACTCCACCTCAGTCCCAATTCTTAAAGCTGTGGGTTTATTTTGCCACCTGTCTGTTTTCTACTGTCGTATAGTGAATGACTCAAGATGGAGCGGTTCTGGAGCATGGGTTGTTGCCTCTTATGGTGCTATGCATTGATTTGGCTGAGTGGCACAACTCCTTCTCAAGGTCTGGTAGGAGACAGCGTCAGGACATCTTAGCCAAGAGGCGTCTCAAGGCCCAACTGGCTGAAAGTTCAAGGTGGCATCTCTTGAGGATCAGCAGTCCATGTTAGATGTGAGCTTGGTGTTTAGCAGTGCCAGTCATCCAGATTGATGGGGGAGCACCAAGGCCACACTGCTAGGCTAGGAATATGACAGCATCCTGTATCCCAGCTCTGAGATTACAAGTCTGAGGCTAGCCAGGGCTACACAGTGATGCCACGCCACAAACAAATGCTTGCGTGATCACAAATCACACTGCAGAAGAACGTGTGAAGGGGAGCCGCTGTTGCAGCCATTTTCTGATAGTGTGCTCTATCTTCGTTCCACGTCTTTTTCCTGAAGTTGTTCTCTATGATTCTCTGTAGTAAAGAATTGGCCACCATGAATTCATTTTAACATGTTAAAAAGTTAGAGTTAAATATTTCAGATCGAGATGCCATTCCTTCAGACTGTGCATACACACACTCATACCCATATACATGCACTCACTCTCAGACACACACACACTCTGACACATGCCCACACACTCACTCTCTCTCACACACACATATACACTCACATGCTCAGACTAACACACATACACAAACACACACACATTCACATAGCCATGCTAAGGTTTTCAGGTATCCTTCAATTCCCATAGCCACTGTCCAGGTATTGAGTTCTTGAGGCTCCTCCTTCCCTTCCTGTGTTTGGAAAGCCCTCATATGTAAACCTGGTTTAATTTTGGCTGCTGTAATGTAATTGTAATTGCTGGATCAATCCTTTAGGCCGAGGACAAAGTATCCGTTAATGTGACTAGCTCCACCTGCCTGTTGAGACGTTAACCAGAGCGCCTAACACACTGTTAAATGTCTGCCGATTTTCATTTCTCAGGGCGCCATTTGGTCCAGCATTTCCTCAACCCTGTGGAAGGCAGTGTCTTGTGTTTTTGTTTTATTCTGGTAACCAGAGCACATGAAATCTTTGGTTGTATTGCTGCTTTAATTTTCAGGGGAGACTAGTCAAGTGAGTTGGTAAATGTGTGTTTTTCTTCTGTCCCTTGCTGTCTTTTTCTTTCAGCAAACTTTTCTGAAGGTGATGAATAGCCAGCAAGATGAAATGCCCACCCGCTGCAGACTGGCTGTCTCCTGAACAGCCCTAGCTGCATATCAATCTGAGGCTCTTTTCTCCCTTACTCGCCTCTGCTTGGAAGCCTCAGATCCTTTGTTTTCTGTCTTCATTTCTCTTGAAAATTCATTGAAGAAATCTGTGTCCTGTTGTCCACGCCCACCTACATTTAAGTTGAGATAGAAATGTTTAGAGTGTTACATCTATTTATTATTTAGTTTAAATTTCAGTGTCCTCCTTACGTTATTCTCCACATTGGCAGAATTCTGAGTAGGAAAGCCTTAACCCATTGGTTTTGAAATTTTGCACATTGAACTCAGAAAGCATGAGACACAGAGGATTTTGGGAAGCTCAGTCTGAACTCTGCTTTTGGCAAAGAGGTTCATAGAGGAAAGGTGGTTTGTTCAGACAACCAGTTTAATGGCTCTCTGAGGCCTGAGCAAAACCTTGGGTCTCTGGTTGTACTGCTCAGCTGGTTGATGTCTGTCTCTGGTCTGGTCTGGCTTTTTTTCTGGCTTGCCTAGACCAGCTGTCCAGCTCTTCTCCCTGTTTGTGAAGGGAAGAGCTATGGGCCGCTGCACCAAAGAGTGAACAAGTCCAAGGCCTCCATGAGCCAAGAGCGAAATCCTGGGATTTTGCTCCAACTGAAATCCTGTTGGGAGGGAAGGCTGTGTGCTTTATTATTTGATACTTATCTTTACCTTCTTCTTTGCATCTTAGGTGTCCTTCCTTGGGAGCTGTCCATCTTGTTTGTATGAGACAGCATCTCTCACTGGCTGGAACTTGCTGCTTTGGCTGCCACAGGGATCTGCCTATCTTTGTCTCCCCAGGGCTGGAATTGTGCATGTGTACCACTGTGTCTGGCTTCTTGTGTGGGTTCTAGGGATGGAACTCAGTTTCTTGTGCTCACATGACCAGCACATTACTCACAGAGCCATTTCGCAGCTCAGCCACTTTGCCTTTTTTTTTTTTTTTTGAAAAAGGACTGTGGCATGGAGAACTTGTTTATGCAGGAGACGGAGGGATTGAGTTGGCATGACTTTTGATCTTCCGGGGGGGGGTCATGAAGCAAATGGAAGAAAAGCTGAAGGCATTGGGTCTCATCTGTAGAAACCAGTGGGCCAACACAGTGTGTCCCAGGGTTACCAGGGGATTTGTGGGAGCTGAGATGGCAGTCTCTGTGCCCAGGGCATGAGTGATCAGTACACTTGAGGCAGGCTGGCAGTCTTCATTGCCAGCATGCTTCTACTACAACCTGAGTCTGTATCCCCCCTTTCCTGCAGTCTGGCTCACACCGGCCACTCTGCTGGATGTGTGGGAGGCCGGCTGCACCACCTTTCACCGTACCTCATTTTTCTTCTTGGTAAGAGAGCCTAGGGAAGTAGCACCCCCGTCGGGTATTTTGACCGCAGAATGGTCAGGCACTTGCAGACAATATTCCACGTGAGACGCTGTTGCAGGATGAGTTGAGATAGGATGTAATTAAGTCCTCGGCAGCCACTGCACTCTTTATTGGGCATCTGCTGGGGCGTTTATCTGCTTAGTACTCACAGCAGCCCTGCAAGGTAGATGTTGTTATGTTACCCACGTTGGCAAGCAAGGAAATGAATTCTAAGGCGACTGCTCGGTGAGTTATGGAGCTGGGATTAGACGCTGTCTGTCTGTCTGTGTGCTATGCTATGCTTTTCAGTGACATGATGCAGCTGTTTTAGAAGTTCAGAGAATCAAAATATCCCCAGTGTTAGTGGCATGAGCAGTAATAAGTATCACGTACCGAGCACCTATCCTTTGCTGTAGGCTGGGGGAACCATTCTGCATTTCACCTATGTTAATGTCCTGAGAGGAAGATAGACATTGTTTCTGTTTGTCAGGGGTTATGGCACTCAAGGGGGTTCAATTATCTGTTTGATGTCATGCTCAGTAGTGACAAGGCTGGGCTTTGAACCCGAGTGGGGCCAATTCAAAGCCTGGGCTCCTGGCAGCTCTGTTATGTTGACTGGCTGGGTCACACATCTCCCAATTCTGTTACCTGGGATCTCAGATGGCATTCTTATGACTGGTGGCACCAGAGGTTTGGGAAACAATGACAGTTTGTAGGGAACAGGGATCGATTCAATATGAACATGATGCATTGAAACAAATCCTCAGCCATATGACTGTAGGTAGTGTTTGGGCTCATCTCAAAGGCTCTTGGACAATTCTGAAAAAATGTGTCTCTTACTGTTGCATGGCAACAACACCTATTTAAACATTAATTAGTTAATTAGTATGTGTTGGTGTGAATATTCATACATGAGTGTGCCAAAGCGTGTGTGTGTGGAGGTGAGAGGATAATTTGTAAGAATCAGGTCTCTTCTTCTATCACATGTATTCTGGGTATCAAACTCGGGTTGTCAGGATTGGCAGCAAGCACCTCTGCCCCCCAGAGCCATCTCTCTGGATCGAGGGGTGGATATTTTTGAGACAAAGATTTGCTTCATCCGGGAGCTTTCTTGACAGCATAGGTCCCTGTTGTTCTTACAGTCTTGGGTTTTCCTCTACCTAAGGCTGCTGTCTGGTTCCACTGTGTGTGTGGAAGGAAGTGGGGTGGAGTGGCAGTGGGTGACAGAGGAGGAGGACCTTGATTTGGTGCCAGACCTTGCCCTTTGCAGAGCTCGTGGATCATGTGACCACTGTGGACCACCTGCTGGGGAGGTGTAGGACCTGCAGATGTTTGCAGGACATGAGCATTTATGGGATTGGCGGTTGTCATTGGTGGACAGTGGTAACTGGTCCAAGGGGCTGATGATCCTTTCTGGTATTTGCTTTAACTCCGTCCTAATTATTTCTTCCTTATGGCTTCCCTCCCAGTGGTTCTATTGTTTTTTGGCTTCATTCTGCTTCTCTATCATTTTCTTGTTTTTGCTGTGTTTTAGTTCTCACTCCCCTCAACCCCCGGCACACTACCTAAACAATTTAGGTAGAAATAGTTTACTCTAGGGGTTCCCAAGTGAGGAAAGGCCCATGGGGAGTGGGTTAATGAGTGGACTTCTAATAGAGGCAGCATCCTGCTGGGAAGCTTGAGACAGGCTGCCAAACACAGCCCATAATTGCCCATCCAGGGACTTGGAAGCTGGGGTAACCACCCCCCAAAATTATTTCTAGTCTGTTCTGTGCTCATAGCCACAAGATGCTATGATACCAAGCAATGAAGGCCAGGAGCTTTCTGCAGCACTGGCCTCTGAGGAGTTGCTAGAGAGCAAGGTGGGTCCTGTCTGCTGGCAGTGGTGCTTAGTGCCCTCTGTCTGAGTGTTGACACTGTGTAATGCTGAATACGAGTAAGTATTTTGTTGGATTTATGAAAAACACACCATGTTTCCTAATCCCAATGTGAAAATTAGGTCATCTGAATATTTTATTTTCCCAAATTAATTATACACATTTTAAAAATTGTCTGGAGCCTTGTGTGTGTGTGTGTGTGTGTGTGTGTGTGTGCGCGCGCGCGTGTGTGTGTGCGTGTGTGTGTGCGCCCATCCTCCAATGAAATACAGATCTCCTTCCAAATTTGCAAACAGCAGATGCATAATCTTTTAAAAATTGTATTTTTACTTTCTGTGTATGACTGCTTTTGCTTTCCATGTATGTCTGTGCACCACATGCATATAGAGCCTGCAAAGGTCAGGAAAGGATGTCAGATTGTCTGGAATTGGAGTCACAGATGTCTGTGAGTTGCCATGTGTGTGATGGGAATTGAGCCTCTGGAAAGGCAGCCAGTGATCTTAGCCATGAGTCACCTCTCTGGCCCCTGTAGAGGTCTAATCTTAAACACTCGGCCTATATAATTTGATTCATCTTAATTTCTGGAGGTTTGTCCCTATGGCCACCACAGTACCCAGTGGTCAAGGGTAACTTCACCTTGCATTAGACTGTATTCCTTCCTTATTGGATGTAACCTTCCTGTCTTGACCCTCAGCGGCAGGAATGATCCTACACAAGACCCTCATGAGATCCAGGGTCTGCTCCGGTAACAGTCCTTTCCATCCCCAGGTTAAATAAGCAGGAAAAGTGAGATGAGTTGGCCTCTTTCGGGATTCAGCGTGTCCTGAGTCTTTCTTGGTGGGGGGATAGTCTGTGGGTGCAGCTTCCTGGTGGCACAGCTGACCTGGAGTCACCTTCACTCCCATGAAGCTCATTGCTTCACTAAGCTTGACTTAGATTTTATTTTTTTCTTTTGTGTGTTGGTACCCTCCCTATCTGGGGTGTGTAAACATGTCATTGCATCTTATCAGAAGTCTTGCAACATGTCAGCAGCCATATTGAATAATCAGACAAGGAGTTATGACTTTCTTCCCATGTCATTCTCTGCATTTGTGTGGATTACGTAGGCCAGGAACTCAAGTGTTAGCCTACGTTGGAATTTTTGACAAAATATT
Organism: Ondatra zibethicus; assembly: GCA_004026605.1. Classification (NCBI taxonomy): domain Eukaryota; kingdom Metazoa; phylum Chordata; class Mammalia; order Rodentia; family Cricetidae; genus Ondatra; species Ondatra zibethicus. The sequence goes on from PVIU01000389.1 coordinate 192,705, forward strand.
TGACAAAAATAACCCAATAACAATGATGTTTTCTTGGGAATTTGCCACCTGCCATGGGCTGAACAGTTCACCACAATGTCCCATTTTTATCATTAGAGCTGTACATTGGAATTTTCATTTTACAGTTCAGGGAGACTGAAGCAGGAAAGACTGCAGTTTTGCCTGGGGTCCCATGCAGTGAGAGATGGGGCTATAATCTGAAGCCGCCTCCACAGCCTTTAGGCCATGATCTCACCTCTAGCGCACTTCCTAGTCCCCAGCATTTAAACTGAGCACCATTAGGCGGAGCTGGCTGATTTTATCAGGATGTGATTTCTGTTCATTTCTGGGATTTGATTCCCAGGAAATCCCAGGAGGTCTATGTTTCACCCAGCGTTGGTGAGAAACTGAGGGTCAGGGAGTCTGAACTCATTTATCTTCATGGAAAGCTGACTGAATTGTTTGCTTTGTCTGGGAATTCTAGTATTCTGTCTTTTAGCACCTTTAAACCTCATCCTAATACGTGCCTACGTGTGTGCATGAACACACACACATACACGCGCGCACGCACACACACTATCACAGTCATATGCCTGTGTCACTTTCATGTTTAGTTCCACACTTTGTGCCTTTGTGGCTGTCTGGTCAGGCCCTATTAGTGTTTTTCTGTCATCTGTCCTTGTCTGATTAGGTGTCCATCACTTCACTTGCTCCATCAAGGCAGGCCTGGGGATAACAGCCCTGCTGCCCCTGGCTTTTAACAAAGACTCTGAAATGAAAGAGATATTTTGTGGCTGGGATGTTGGGAGGAGACTGGGCCTGTGCATGGATGCCCCTCCAGGCATGGGAGACTTCAGGCTCTATTTCAAGGCTCACAGTTTGGAGGCCACTTAAATTCAGCTCCATGGTGATTGCTCTTTTAATTTGCAGATAGATCTGGGAGATGTCTGTATTTACTGCAGCTTCTCCATTGGCCCAGTGCAGTGAGTTGGCTTTCTCACTGCCTTGGTGAATCTGTGCAGGATTGTGCAGGAGAACCCCTCTCTATGTGACAAGCATAGATCTTCCTTCTGAGGTCAGGGCAGCTAATCCACATTGAGTCTGGCTAGCACAGGCTCCCTGGGGGGTCTGTGAGAGGAGCTTCCAGGGCAAACACAACCATGACTCATGACCTTGATGTACCCCAGCAGAAAAGAAGCCCTAAGACAGGAAGTAGAGCCCTGGAAGGAAGAAGGGAGTACTGAGGTTGGCATTTTCCGTGCCAACTGTTGCTGTGTGTGTGTATATATGAGGGGGTGATGCAGGTGGGGGAGAGCTGTTGAAACGTGATGGTGTCTGAAAGACTGGCTGGAATGGATGTGAGTAATTGGGAAGATTTTTGGCAAGAAGCAGAGACCCATGTGTGCCGGCGTCAGCTGAGAGTTGGGGCATGCCATGATCAATGTGAAGATGTGGTAGCGGCCTTAGGATATTTTTTGAGCTACCTGTGGGTGTCCTGGGCAGAGGGTACCATCTAGAGGAAAGCAACACATCTACCAGACTTCCTGCAGGACTTGAGCCTGGAACAAGGAAGTAGGCCTTGTGAGCACCAGAGTAGAGTGAGTGGGTTGACCTGTATGGAGGAGCTCAACCCACCTCCCAGCTTGCTGCGTGTCCTTCAGAAAGCTCCAACCCACGCTTCTTTCACTGTAGCACACAGGACTTCATTGCTCGTTTCTTCCTACTTGGGGTGTTTTGTCATTCAAAGCAGATTGTGGTTCTGAAATGATTTTGAGAGTGACGAGACTCCACACAAGAGGGGGAATCATTGTTCCTTTGCTCTGGACCCTAGTCCCCGACGCAAGAAGTAAAGACTTATCATTATTATGGAGAAATGTCCATATGTGCAGGTGACCAAGGAAGGGCAAGCAAGCTGCTACACTGCCCTCTTGCAAGACGGATTTGTCATGAACGGTTTGAGGTGATGTGGATACCTTTTGCATGGCCTTGTAAATCCTATCTATGTAGATGCTACCTATGTCTGCTTGTGACAGCCTGTGAAGTACACTATAGGGCTGGGTATTCCAGGGTGGTGGTTCGAGTGACAGGAGGAACATAATCAGGTCCCACTGCAGTCAGGCCACCGGGTAGGCAAAGATCCTGGCATGAGACCATTTTGGTTTCTGTGCATCAGAGATATAGTTCCTGGTGCTATAACGTATTGTTCACCCAGCAGTCTGGGGTACAGACGCGAAACATGGCCTCTGTAGACAGCCTCTGGACTCAGCAGCCATTCTAGGAGTTTGTGTTTATGCTTGAGCATGTAGCTTGATTTGTTTTGTTGTACAATGTAGGGTCAAATTCTAGCATTATTCAGTCTATCCTTTGACCCTAGGAGGGAAATCATCATCTGGCTTGGGGGCTATGTAATGTCTTTTTGTGAATTCTTTGAAGGTTCTCTTTTTTTTTTTTTTGCCCCATTTGGGGATGGGAGCTCTCAAAATAACCAAATAATCATTTAAAAAGTGGGCTGATGACCAACGGAGAGCTATTTACCATGTACTGTTCTAAAAGTACTTGGTATCTGGCATCCTCAAAATGACCCTCCAGGTATAGTTGCCTGCTTTGTATGTGTGGAGAAACTGAGTCAGAGGTGGAGTGACACAGTCAAGGGCTAGCCACAGTCAGCATTGTGGGCCATCTTGCTCAGTGGCCTGTGCTTTTAGCCACTTTGCTGTACTCCTTCTCTAAGAGTTTGCGTACACAGGGTCTTAATTGCAGATTAAAGATTTGACTTTGATAACCACGCGTCTATGGTGAAGTCACACATTTCAGTATGTCCTTGGGCCTCTTGGATCACTCAGAGAGGTGGGCTAGTCCTGGGCTTGCTGAAGTTATGAAGAGAATAAGCTTTCTCACCTGGAGCCTGCAGGGGCGTGGCCTGCTGTGGGAACCTGGGTTCACTTTGCACAGCTGGGTACTGTGCTGCATTTGGGTGGCTGTGCGTATTGGTATCGACTGGTTTTCTTGGAAGAAGAGGCATTTGTAGCTGTCAGAACCACAAGAAGACATTTAGGGTCACAGGGAGGCCCTGGATTTCACTGTAGGATCCACACCCTCTGAATGTGGGGAAGGATATTTATGCTTCTTTAGGCACTCAGGAGAGTACCACGTTTCATGTCAGGAAGAACCTGGCTCCTCAGGTGTGACTCAGGTCCGTCATTGGCTGTGTGACCCTGGGCAGTTACTTCACCTCTCTGTGTCCCCACTTCTACTGTCAATCAGAAGCTATAAGGCCATCTTATCACAGAGCTGCCACAGGAACTGAAGGAGCGAACAATGTCTGGCAGAGAGCAAGTGCCCCGTGTTAGTCCTAATTAACAATCTGCCCATTACTTTCCTGCACCATCATCACTGTCTTAATTGTTACCACGGTTACCACTTTGGTGACGCTGATGGAGCAGGTGCATATGGTGACTCCATTTGATTGAACTTATTTTTTTGACTGAAGAAAGGGATGGAGAGGTTAGGTGACCTGTGTGAGGTTGCATAGCCTCTAAGTGACAGCTGAGATCTGTGGGCTCTGATGAGCCTCTGCAGCATCCCCTTGCTGCTGTCCAAGGTACCACCTCTGGGCTCCTAGTCTATGCCTCCATCCAACAAGTGGTTGCCCAGGCCCTTGTGCCTTTGAATCACACCTTTAGGAAGGGAGGCAGTGACTACCAGCAGCTTCAATAACCGGCTTCTCCTGGTGTTTCCATTGCTCCTCTGAAAGCAGATTTTGTGGCTGCAGAGGCCTCCCGGTGCTCAGAGCTTTGACTTTTTAATTTAATCTCCCCCAGATTCACTGAGGGCCTTCTTTCTAGCAGTTTCCTGCTTGGGTGCTAGGCCTGGGGGTGCTGTCTGGAAGGGGAGCCTAGGGTCTCTAAGCCTCCCATCTGCCTTCCTACAGAAGGACCCTGATAAACTGGCCTGGCCCTCCGAGCCCTGGATAGCAGCCTTCTCCAGCCCGCCCCTGAGGCTGAGGAGGATTTGCCTGGCTTTCCTGGCACATTTAGAAGGCTGTTTTAATATTCTGGGCAGGCCTGCAGAACCTCTGCCTTTGTGTGTGGGAAAAGCTGTAAGTGGGAGAGAGTAAGTCCCTGTGTCTCTTTGCCGGAAGCTCCTGAGAGGAGGGACCGGCTCCTCCCAAGGTTGACTCTGGGATTTCCAGGATTGCCACTGAGCCTCCCTCCCTCCTATGTTGTCTAACAGCAGGAGTCTTCTAAGGAAGGACTTTGCAGACCTGGGGGTCCAGGAGCACCAAGCAGAGGAAGCGGAAATGGGGATGGCTCTGTCAGTAAAATGCTGGCTATGCAAGTGTGAGGGCCTGAGGTTGATACCCTGAACCCACGTGGGAAAAGCAAACAAAACAAAAGTGGATACAGTGTCTCAAAAAGTTGGATGAAGAGCGAATGAAGACCATATCCAGTGTTGACCTTGGTGTCCCACACTATGCAATAGACATGCATGAGCTTTTACCCCAACACACCCACACCCACATCCACACACCCACACTAAAGAAGAAAAGACACGTGGCTTCCTTGTAGCAGGGGGATCTAAGGATGGGGACCATCTATAGAGCCTGGTGGATTTGGAGCATAAGGAAGGGAGAAGAGGAAGGAGAGGGCAGGTAGTAGCCAGGAGAACTTTAGGGTAGGGACTGGAAGCTGCAGGGCACAATGACCCCTGTGCACCATCCTGTCTTCAGCATATCCAGTGGCAGCCTTGCTGCAGGAGGCTACAAGAGGCTGGTGTGGCTCACAAAGGCAGGTACTGAATTCTTCTTCCAATCTGGCCACCAGTGCTGGTGAGTCAGTTAAGCTCCATGCTCCTGTGTTCTCAGCAGTGACACAGAGAAACAATCATAGTGATTTACCTCTCAGCACTGGTGGGAGAAATTGCTAATGGCAGGCGGCAGGGTAAAAACACATGGTATCATTGGTCTAGAAACTGCTTGATTGCAGATCCAGACACGCATGGACTGGGGAACCAGAGCCTGCCCCGAGTGGGCCCAGTTCTTAGTGTGAAGTGGACCCGTCCTCCCAAAGCACAGGAACAGGTGTGAGCATCTCCAAGGTTCCTGGGGGCGGGCAGGTCTGTGGGGCTCATAGAACTCTATCTCCAGAACACAGGGGTTGAAGGGTTCTGGGATTTCACAAACTTGGAGTCCTCTGATCACAGGCTCTGCTCTTTCAGGAGGCCAGGCTTTGGTGTGTGCCTTGCTTTTCTTGCCTGCCATGCCTTGAATGGAGGCTCAACACTGGCTCGAGCCTCTCCCCTTATAATATCCTCTCATCTCTACCCTGAGTGTATACTTCTTTTTGCCTTCTTCACAGCGGGTCCCTCATCTGTCTGTAGTCAGTCAGGGGACAGTCATTTTTTATGGACTCAGTACACATAATCTGGGTGCTGCAGATATGGCTTTGGCCTAGACAGAGGAGCCACCTGCAGCATCTGTGCTAATGGGCAAGCCGGACAGTTATTCCTGAACAGGTGAAGATACTCAATGAATAATCTAGTGTACAGGAAAGAGATGCAGTTTGCTTTGGAGAAGTAGAGAGCTTTGGGGGAACGGACACCATATGGTGGCATCTTGGGAGAGCTTTCTAGAGGAAGAGTTATTTAGGCTAGATCTTGTATCCTGAAGAGTGAGAAGAGATCTTGGGAAAAGCCCTGAGGATGGAATTCTGGGAAGCAGGACCAGCAAGTACCGGGCCCATAAGTGGGAGGGTGGTTTAGTATAAAGACCCAAGAAAAAGAATATTGTGATTGTCATATACTGAGTCAGGGGACAGTGACATGGTACTGATTTCCCAGACCTTAAAGGCCTCATAAGGAGTTTTGTTTTCATTCTGTAAGTGTGTTGGGAAACAAAGAAGTGACATGAATTGATTAAACTCACCAAGGCTTGTTTGGAATGCTTTTTGGAAAACAGAAAGATGAAGGGGATTAGAAGAGTTTCCCCAGAATTGGTGTGCCGTGCTGACCTGTAGTGTTTGAGTGTGCACGAGTGTGAGTATGAGGCTTCCTTCTGAGTTCTAGAAATGCAGTTTTATAAAATTCCTTTTGTTTTATGTGGATGAACCTCACAGAAGGTGAACACATTCTAAAGAGATTTGAGACTCGGGCTAGACGCTGCCCAAGGTGTGTGCACAAATCACTGAAGATTTTCAAGATGTACAGGGGCGAAGTCAACTTCTGCATGTTTAGGGCCCATGGGTGCTGACAGCTGAAGGAGAGCTTGCATATCTTATATGCGATGGAATGGGTTCAAGAATTTAGACCTCATAAGCACAAAGTCCAGACGGATGTGACACCATCTCTCTTCTTGATTCAGTCCCTTGCTCTACTTGACTTTGTAAAACATTTATTTATTGCATTTGTCTCTGTGCGCGGCACGCATGTCTGTGTGTACGTGTGGAGGTCCTTGACGGATGCCTAGATTCTTTCTTGAAGACCATGCTCTACCTTATCCACTGAGGCCTGGCTTCTCACTGGAGCCCAGGGTTCATTCATACAGCTGGACTAGTTAGCAAGCTTTCTCTGGGATCCTATCTCTGCCTCTTGTGCACTGGACTTACACAAGGCTCCTACACCTACCTGGCATTTACCTGGGTGCTGAGAATACATGCAGGTCCTTATATTTACATATCAAACACTTAAGCCACTCAGCCATCTTCCTCACTCTCAATGTTTAATTTTTGGATGAAGTATACATGCTTGTTATGCATTCAAAATTTAAAAATGAACCTCCCTTTCAATCCTGTTCACCAACAATGAATGCTATTAGCACTTGATGTGTTGATGTCTTTTTTCTCCATGTATGTTGTGTTATGATGTGGCCTTGAAATTTTGTAAACTGGTCCCCACCCACAACACCATCAATGGGTATAAAATATTCACTGTTATAATCAATCTGGAATTGGAGAAGTTGCAGTACCAGAAAGTTCCCAGAACTCAGTGACTTTAAATAACACAAGTCTGTTTCACATGTCCTTGTCTTGCTATGATTTTTAGGGAACCCGAACAAGACGATTGAAGTGTCTGTACAGTTAGAATCATGTCAAAAGTGCCTGCTACCAGCCAGGTGTGTGTGCTCCTGACTGGGGTCAAGGCATGGAGTTTGGTTGTGGTTAGAATCTACCTTCCATGAAGCCTTAGGAATTGGTTTTCTTATTGTCTCTTTCTTTTGTTGGTGGAAGAATCAGATGCCTCCTTCACCATGTCCAGTCCAGTGTCTACCAGCCATTTGGACCCTTTCCTTCAAAGTGCTCTGATACCCGACCTCAGTGTCCCAGAATTTTCCTGGGCTTTCACTTTCTGCTTTCTAGAATCCCAAACTGTTTTCTTTTCTCATGTTCTTTTCATTTTATTTTAGCATATTCCCAGTAAACCACCTGTCTTAAAAGAATAGGTTTTTGAACACCTTTAGTTCCTTTTATGTAGATTGGGTCTCTTTATGTAGCCAAAGCTAGCCTTGAACTTGTAGCCTTCTTGCTGTAGCTTCAGAGTTCTGGGATTACAGGTGTGTGCCACCATGCCCCATACACCTCTAGTTCTTGAGGTCACAAAACTGTTTTCATTCTTGTACTTGTGGGTGTCATATGTATGCATATAACTCAAAATATCTAGAGTCAAAACAGTTTTTCCTTGACATTTCAAAATATGTCTGATTGTCTTCTGGTATTCAGTCTTACTAATTAGCGCAACACTTAAAGTTCTTGTTCCTTTATGGTTTCATTTTTGTCCACACATTGTGTCTTTGAATGTGCACACATGTAGTAAATACTCCTGGAGTCCTGGAGATTTTAGAATAGTCTCTCTCTCTCTCATGTGTGTGTGTGTGTGTGTGTGTGTGTGTACACACACATATATACATGAATATATATGTATATATATATGTGTGTGTGAATATGTATGTGTGTGTGCACATGTATGTGTACATATGGAAGCCAGATCACGGTGAAAGGTATCTTCCTCTATCCTACTTCTTCACATTCTCTAGAGACGGTGTTTCTCACTGAATTTGGGTCTTGCTGTTTCTGTAGACTGGCGGACCAGTGGCCCCTTGGAATTTACCTGTCTCTACCCCACAACACTGGTGTTATAGGTGCAGGTAGCTGTGCCCAGATATTGTGTGGGTGATGGAGATTCAAATTCAGGTTTTCATACTTGCACACAGGTGCTCTTCCCATCTAACTATTGCCCAGTGCTAGGATGTTTCTTTATGATATTTTTTATTTACCTAGTTTTGTATTTAACCTAGTTTATTTAATCTTCTTTCTTAGGTTCTGTGAAACTTACTTTTCATGTTTTGACGATTATCTTCTTTTTATTGTTCGATTACCCATCAACTCCCAGTTGGTGGGTGTTTACTTCATGAACTGGTCCTCCATATGTCTCTTTTGCTTTATCTTTTATTCACGGACTCTTTTGGCTCTATTCTGAGAGCTTTCCTTAATGTTTTCTTCTGGCTTTTATTTTTTTCCTTTTGTCTTAATTTCCATAAACTCATTTCTTTTGGTCTTTGCTTTAAAAATTCCTCAACATGTATTTTAGAGTTACAAAAAAATTAACAACTTCCCAAGTTTTTTTTTTTTAAATTTAGTCCTCTGGTTTGTGCACACACAAGTGAGTGTGGAGATCAGAGGATAACTTTTGGGAGTTGGTTCTCCTCTTCTACCTTACATGGCATCTGATGATGAAATTCAAATGTTGGACTTTCATGGGCAAATGCTTTTACATTTGGAGGTATTGTACAGACCTGTATTCTAGTGTTTTGGTAGTTTTTGAAAAATTTGTGAGATGACATGTAGTAGGAGGACACTTGTTGGTTCCCGGCTACTTAATCCAAAATAATCACATAGAAACCATATTATTTGAATCACTGCTTGGCCCATTAGCTTTAGCTTCTTATTGTCTAACTCTTACATCTTAATTTAACCCATATCCATTAATCTGTGCATCACCACCAGGTCGTTGCCTACCAGCAAAGTTTCAGCACATCTCTCTCCAGCAGCGGCTCCATGGCTGACTCTGCCTCCTTTCTCCCAGCAGTCAGCTTAGTTTTCCCCACCTAGCTCTGTTACCCATAGCTCTGCTATAGGCTCAAAACAGTTCCTTTATTAACCAGTGATATTCACAACACACAGAGGGGAATCCCACATCACCTCCCCTCTTCTGTTTAAATGAAAAGGAAGGTTTTTAATTTTAACATAGTAAAATTACATATAACAAAACAGGTATCAAGTAAGAATTACAGTTATAATATTTATATATACTTTGTCTTTTATCATGACTAAGGAAAACTATATTTTTAGTATCTATTCTTCAACTCCATCAAAGATTCCAGAAGGATATAATATTACCTAAGTAGAAAGGAAGTGCATTGTAAGCAACTTCCAAAACTCTAGAATTGACAGAGACATCTCACTGCCTGGACAGTCACCCAAAGTTCTTCTGTATCGTTGGAGTATCCATCTTCATCCTATAGGCCTATAGTATCCAACAGACTTTTTCACGAAGCAAGAAATTTCAAAGACAGTTCCACCTATATTGACAATTGTCAGTCACTTTCTTCTGTATCCTGCAGAATGTCTGGCAGACTCTTTCATGAAGCAGGAACCCCGATCCTATCACCTTTAGGCAAGTCCAGCAGTCATTTCTCTGTGGGTCCTGCATGTCCAGTCTATCAAGCAGTCCAGGCAAGAGCAGTTTCTTGCCCAAATGGCTAACCAACTCCATAAGGAGCCTCTTCGATGCCCATCTTCCTCTTGAAGTAATGGGTACTGCCAGGAGCAGATGTGTCTCACTGTCATAAATAGTCTTAAGTTATTAAAACATTTTAAATGCCATATTCTGTAGTCTTTGAAAGCTTTAAAGAATGCCTTTCCATCTGAAATACATCTCTGTACATGTAGGAAATCTAACTAACATGACTACAAGCGTGACTATTATAGATGATTATCTATTAGCCTATATTTTTAATTATACATTACATTTTTAAATGAGCAGCACAAACATAATACCTTAATCAAGAACATATATATATATATATATATATACAGTATAACAAAATTGACCTTAAATTTGAATCAATAAAGCAAGATCCATACCAATGCAAAGTATCCATCTTTATGTGATGACAAATATTAGTGATTTTATTTACTTAGAAAATCATTGTGAATAACCCATCATAGGTGTAAGGAAGGTAACTGATGTGTTTTCTTAGCTTTTCTTTTCATATCTCATTCATTACTGTTAATGAATACAAATAAAGCTGGTTCTGCTCATGTACATTTGACTTTTATGGTTATATTGTTATACTTATATCTATTATAATTTTGTGATGGACTTTTGCCAGATACTACCAGCATCACAGATGTAATATATTGTAGTAATAAATTTATCCACAGACCATTAAGATTTCCAGCAGCCTGTTCTTGTTTTGAATGCATTGCCCTTTTTGATGTCCTAGAAGATGGTAGAGAGGAATGTTTAGAAGGTCTTGTCTGTTTCTGGGTTCTCCCTTACCCCAGAGTCAGTTTTATGGGCTCGGCTTATTTCTTCCTCTACAACTGCTTTTCTCCCACAAGGGTTGGATAAATTTTCTTGGTTCATTTTGGGAAGGTAGGGCAGGTGCAAAGTTGTGGATAGTCAAGTGGTTTTGTGGGTCCATGGATAGGTCAGTTGATTGACAGGATACACTTGGACAGTCCTAGAAGTTGTACTGTGTTAAGCTGGGAAGGAACGTTGGAGGAGTAACCTTCACTGGTAAGCTTAGGAATCTCCTTGGAAAGTTTTCTAGTGTCCTTTTGAGTTTGTATATCTCATTTCATCCTGGGAGGTGGAGCTTCTGGTCTTGGAGAAGAGGCAAGGATGGTAATAGCCTTGGAGGCCAGCACTTAATCACGGTGGCCTCTCTAAGAAACTTGACCTGAATGACCCTTCCTCCTGCCTCCATGATGGGAAAGCCTCTCGCTTTTCCTTCTGGCTCCTTTATCCATTCTCCGTATGCCCTTGTTCTGTGACCAGCACTGCCCACTTGCTGTGCTTTCCAAGCTCACAGTGGTATTATGGCACTGTCTTATTGTATTTATTTACAGTAATATCAAAGAACTGGGGGGAGTGGGGAGGTGACCACATGTCTTCAACTAGACCTAGTAAATTGCTCACTAGAATCATGATTTAAAATCTGTAGATTTATGTTGGTAATACCTGGTTGTTAGATGCTTATTCCTTTCTACTCTTCCTCCCCTTCTACTTTTCTCTCTCCCTCCCGCCCTCCTTCCTTCTCCTTTTGAACCCTTGATTATTACTTTGAGTCTCATTGCTGGAAGTGGGATAGACTTGAATGTAATGATGAGCAGAACAATTTATACCCTCCCCACACCATTGACTGGCTGGTGGTTTGGAGTCAATTGCTTCAAATCTGAGAGCAACTCATTGTTAGCTTGTTGTGATAATATTCTTTCCTCAGAGGATTGGGTGCATGGATTGGAATCAATAAAGAGAATGCATATCCCCATGATAATTGACCCTTAAATATGCTTTCTGTCTGTAATAACTGATATTATTATTACCATTATTTAAGTATCACAGCAAGAAGGGATTATTACCTTTATTGTATTCATGAGAAAGACCAGATTTAGAGAATTTTTCATTTTCTCATTCCTTCCCTTACACTTCCCAGCCACTAACAACAAGCCAGGAGATGAGGTTTGTCTGCAGATGTGCAGACGAGGTGTTTTTAGCCAGGTGCAGTAGTGGTCTGGATGTAGTCTAAGATTGCCAGATAACCTTGAAACTTAGATGGTACCAAACCATATATATATATACATATATATGTATATATATTATAGCATGTTTGTGTGTGTATTTATTACATACCTCAAGTTTAAATCATTTGGGTGCCACCATCAGTGATACCAATACTGAAGTTGGATAATTCCAATACTGTAGGATAAATGAATCATCTTAGAAGTATGATTTATTTAATCCTGAAGTTTCCCATTTAATATTTTCTTCTGACCATGAGCAATAGAGACTATAGAAAGCAGAACTGTGGGTTCCAGATTTTATTATTCAGAGGTGAGAAATTAAAAAAGAAAGATGTTTTGCACATCTTCCAACCCCACTGACATAAACTTATGTGTGGAGAGCAGGGAGATGGTCCTACTGGCCTATCGGGTGTGCCTGAGGTGTGGGTTAGGTAGAACAAGTGCCTGATTTGAACATGCTGCTCATCCAACACTGTTGGAATTACCCTTCTGGGGAGTCTTTTAGGGTAGAATGTCCAAAGTTAAAAAGCCAAAGTGGGAATTGCCTCAGCACTCAGGGCTGAGACTGTATTTCTGACACCTCTAACATGGTGTAGAACAGCCACACAGAGGAGCTGAGTAAATATAGCGTTGGCAGGTGCTGGAGCAGAGGTCTCACATACTGGAGAGGAAGGACTTGGATGAGGAGCTCTCTAGGGCATGTAGTGAGATGAACTCCCTGCTGCCATGATTCAGACCAAGCTCTTCTGTCTGGCGAAGCAAAAAGACCTCATGCAACTCTGAGCAAGAATGTGAACGGAGCTCTTTCCCTGTAGAGTGTAGTATGTTCCCAGTTGTTCAGTCAGGAAAACAGCTGCCTCTGCCAGAGTGCTTTTGGAAGTCTCTGTCCTTGGAAATCGGTCTAGAGCCAAACTGCACCACAAGGCACAAGGCCGTCTTCACTGTCTGTTTTGGGGAACTTTGATTAGGGACTTAGTACTCAAATGAAAATGATGCTTTCCAAGTTGACCCATGGTCACCATACAACTCAGTTCAGTTAAGCTGGTTTTGCATCCTTATTAAGAACCCTTTACTGTGCTGGGGACAGAGTCCCATGGACCACATGCTTATGGGTTAGAGTTTTGTTCATTACAAAGATTACTCAGCTCTCCAAAGATGAAGACTTGTCCCATCTTTAATATAGGAAGATATAGGACCCAACAAATGAACTTCACATATGGCAATGACAAAGAGCCTGATGTAAGGCTACCAGGACCCACCAGGATGTCCAAGCTCTACATTCATTAGGAGATGAAGTTAATGAAGCAACATGGATGACTAAAAGATTAAGTGAAAGAGACCGTCTCTAAGCATCATTATGTCTGATTCCATGACATTATGCAGAAAGCAAAAACCATAGGGCTAGAAATTTCTAGGGACTAGAAGGAAGAAGTAGAGTCCATAAAGGAGTATGAGGAGATCTGGGGGAAGGCCTAGAAGTATTCTATATCCTGATGCTGGTGGGTATCACTTGACCACACACCTTGGTCAAAATGCCTAGAACTGGATGCCAGTGAAGAGTGAGAATTTGTCTGTATTCATTAAGCCTGAAATACAGGAAAAATAAAACCAGTGACATTCATGACTGGCATATCTTCTGTGCCCAGTGCTGGTGGCATTTACCTCCACTTACTACTGGGAGAGCTGTTCTTTCTGCTTAGAACAGTAGGATTAGTGAGTGCTAAGCCTGCGGGGTTTTATTGAATTACTTTGTATAGATGTGACAACCCAGAGTTGTAGCCCTTATTCACAAATTTAAAGTGTTTCCAGGCATTTCTGAATCCTCGAAGGAAGATTATGTTCAGAATGGTTTTAAGGTTGAATGTGCTTTATTAATTTGGGGGTCTTTTGGAAATTAGTAATTCACGCTTGGTGGCATGGATAACTCGTTATTGCTGCAAATTATTCATCAGGCCATAAAACATAGTCCCCTCTAGTCAAAGATTTTTCTCTGGCTCCTGATGTTTAAGCCATTCTTGAAATGATTCAGCAAGGTACAGTCTTTAGCATGAGATGGTGGCTATGATGCACAGTTAAGTACCTCTTTGGTAAAACGTGATGAGGCTGGAACAGTCTTGGGGGTTACAAGTGCAACAGACATTACAGTACAGGGTACAGGATAACTTAGGTTGGGGTGTGTTAGATTCTTGTTTTAGGTGAGTTGGGTCAGGAAACATGGCTGGTTGCATTTGGTCTTGTGTTTGGTCAAGGTATTCATTGCAACCCAGTCTCTAGCCTTTGTGTGGAGTCAAGAGGGAGAAGGATGTTTATTGGTGATCTTGAAGAATAGCAAGGGGGAGCATTTGAAGGGAGCCTGGGGCCAGATAGAGAACACTTTTCTCTTGGTCTTGTCCCTCCACCCTTGCTCAGGGCCTTTGTGTAATTTCTGATATGTAGGCTCTTCATTCAACTGTTATCCAAACTCCAGGGCAGCATTTCCTCCTGGAAGCATCTTTCCCCTTTCACACAGACAAAAGAAAACCCTTCCTGGAACTGCTACAGCCACTGTTGAGTATCTTTCACCTAAGATCCTCAACCACTTATACCTCGGGGCCACTGTTCATTCTTAGATTATAAACTCAAGAGCCACAGCAAGGTACCTTTTGCATCTCTGATGCTCAGGCTCTTGTGGGTGAATATGGCTCAATGAGAGATTCCCAGTTTATATATGTGAGTTGCGGTTATAACTACACATGATGAGGCGTCTTTTATCATTGCCAGCCAAACAGAGCTAATTGAATCCCATGCACCTTGTGAAGCTTGGTGCGAGAGCCAGGAGCAGTGGGTAGAACGCCTGGAGCAGCACAGGAGGCTTGTGAAAGGTGGAGGCTCTTGAACTGCCTGGGTGGATGGTGGCAATGGCTGTCCTTCAAGGCCCCTTCCTGCTTTGAAAGAGCTCTGGAAGCTGTGGGCTTCTTCTCTGGAGCCTGATTAATAATGACAGATACCCTGTGAGTCAAAATGGAGGCTGAAGGGAAACTACACAATTGTCACTAGGGGGTGGATAAAATAAGCAAAATATGTTACCTTGTTCAATTATCAAAGTTAATTTTATATCAGTTATAAAAATAAAGACCAGTTGCTCTTCTAGAAGGAAGATAACAGAAATGGAGGAAGAAGAGATTCACATAATCACATTATCCAGGGGCAGCCATATTTATCATTTGATTTTCTTCTAATAATATTGCTGTTTCCCCTTTAAGACCATAGATGTGTGAATATGTTTCATATATTTATTAATTTGTCTAGTTTTAATTATAGAAATAGTAAATGCGTTCATTAGAATTAATATAGCAATGAGAGTGAAGGACATCACAAGTATTGACAAGGATGTAGAGACACTGGGACTGTTTGCACATCCTGGTGAGTATGTGCAATGTATGCTCACTTTCATGCCTGGTGAGTATGTGCAGTGTATGCTCACTTTAATGCCTGGTGAGTATGTGCAATGTATGCCCACTTTCATGCCTGGTGAGTTTGTGCAATGCATGCCCACTTTAAAAGAATAGTCTAGCAGTTTCTTGGAAACATTAAATATCAGAGTGCCAGAATACTAGGCCATGCTGCTCCCAGGTAACTTTCCAGTACCACCTAGCAGCTGCATCCATTGCAAGACAGGGGCTCTCATCTGCTGAGAAGGGATGCAGCAGAGTGCCCGTGCTGACCCATGCAACAATGTGGCAAGCCCCATGACTCACCACGGGCTAAAAATCCAAAATTTCCTGCATATGAAACATTCAGACAGACACAGAAAGTAAATAAGCCTCGTACTGGAGGTGGGGAGGGAAGCTGACTGCAAATTGGGTATAAGGATAATGCCTTTGGGGAGTGAAGGAAGCCTTGAAGAACCATACGGTGGTGATGGTGTCAGCTGGGCACTCTTAAGCACAGCAGTCTCTGGCTTGCTCCTTTAAACTAGATGAGTCTCATAATGTATTAGTCATAACTCAATAAAGTTCCCAAACATAAGTGTTCATATAAATATTATTCCTTATTTTTTGTTTTTATTGTATTTTTTAAAGTAATAAGAGATAGTTTATTCTGGAGTCATTTTGAGTGACCATGGCCTTGAAACACAGATTTAGGTTATCCTAAATTCTGTGTTCCAGCATGGAAGCAGTTTCATAGCATTGCAGAACCCAGGAAGGAATAAAGGAAGGCAAGTTTAAAAATGCATTGGTGGGTATATCTATATACAGCAAATGATGGGGAAAGGGGAAAGCCTGTCTATAGCCCAAGATGCTATCTGACAACATTCTTCGCTTTCGGGTTATTGGAAGCTAGTGGTCTGCTAAATTAATAGATTCCAAAAGATTTTTATCTACTAGTCATAGGATGTTAGTTTTGACACAGAGATGGGCAAGGAGTACCTGCTCTGGAGGGTTAGAACTAACCCTAGATGAGGTGTAGTAAGGAGGAGAGGGCTGCGTTCCCGGCGCCTGGTTAGCTTATGCCCGCAATAATTACACAGAAACTGTATTCACTTAAATACTGCCTGGCCCATTAGTTCTAGCCTCTTCTTGGCTAACTCTCACATCTTGATTCAGCCCATTTCTAATAATCTATATTCACCACGAGGATGTGGCTTACCGGCATGAGTCCAACCAGTGTCCATCTTGGGCCAGAGAAACATGGCGTCTGCCACACTTCCCTTCTTTCCAGCATTCTGTTCTGTCTACTCTGTCTACCTAAGGATGCCCTATCAAAAGGCCAAGGCAGTCTCTTTATTTAACCAATGAAAGCAATACAAATGAAGAAGCACCTCTTACACCATATCCCCTTTTTCTGTTTAAACAAAAAAGAAAGGCTTTCACTTTAACGTAGTAAAATTACATATAACAAAACAGTTATTAAACAAGAATTACAGTTACAATATTTAGATCTATTTTATCTTTTATCATAACAGAGGAAAACTATAACTATCTATCTATTCTTCAACTCCATCAAAGACTCCAGAGGATATAATATTACCTAAGTAAACAAGAAGTAAGCAACTTCCAAAACTCTAGAAGTGACAGAGACATCTTGCTGCCTGGACAGCCACCCAAAGTTCTTCTGTACCATTGGGGCATCCATCTTCAGCCTACAGGCCCATAGTATCCAGCAGACATTTCCATGAAGCAGGAAAATTCAAAGACAGTTCAGTCACTTTCTTTTGTTTCCTGCAGAATGTCTTGCATGCTCTTTCATGAAGCAGGAACCCTGAAGGATCATCTCACCTTTAGGCAAGTTCAGCAGTCCTTTCTCTGCGGGTTCTTCATGTCAAGTTTATGCAACAGTCCAGGCAAGAGCAGTTTCTTGCCCAAATGGCTAGCAAACTCCATAAGGAGCCTCTTCGATGTCCATCCTCCTCAGGAAGTAGCTTGGTGCTGCCAGGAGCAGACATGTCTCATTGTCATGAAAAGCCCTAAATTATTAAAACATTTAAAATGCTATATTCTGTAGTCTTTGAGAGATATGAAGAATGCCTATCTAACTGAAATATATCTTTATAAAACTAGAAAATCTAACTAACATGACTACAAGCTTGACTATTATTGATGATTATCCATTAATAACCTATATTTCCTAGTTATACATTACATTTTGAAATGAACCACACAATCACAATACCTTAATCAAGATCAGAAATACATATATATAACAAAATTGACCTTAAATTTACATCAATAAAGCAAAATCCATACTAATGCAAATTATTCATATCTATGTCATATCCCCCTTTAAATGTAAAACAGCACTCATAAACAATATTTGGGAATATGGGCATAGTTTTTTCTCTCCAAACTTCTTCCTGCTGTATGGGGGTGCTGTTAATTAGTCGGCAGTTGAGTGAAGTAAGAGGTAATTGTTCTCTGAACTTGCAACCTGTCCATCTCTCCTCAGTATTGCAATGCTGAGCAGTCTCTGTAGACACAGCTTATTTAAAAATTTTAAAGACTATCTCTTACATATTTGTCTACAGTTCCGTAATATCTCCAATGTCTCTTGATCATATTCACAAACTGCTCCCACTCATCATATGTCCCACACCTCTTTGTGACCTCTCTGTTTTCTGTTGTAACCCACTGAGTGCCATTTGTGCCGCCTGCTGAAATGCTGACTGATCTTATGACTTGATCTTGTGCACATCCCCAGAGATGTAGTAAGTTCAGGAGCGCAGCGCCCATACCTGCCCAGAAGGCAGCATTTCCCAGCACCACTCTCTCTCTCCTCTTCTTGCACGCTTTCTGTGCCTTCTTCTGTGGTGGTACCGAAGCCTTGGGGGAGTTGATGCCGATGTCACATTTAGGCTGGAGCACCCAGCAATGACTTATCCTCAGTGCTTTGGCCAGTTGTGGGTCTCTGCATTAACTATTTTCCAGGATGAAAAGAAGCTTCTGTGGCCAAGTTATGGCTCCACAGTTGATGGCACCATAGTGGATGAATCCACAGTTGTTGACAACACAGTTGATGACTCCACAGTTGATGGCACCACAGTTGATGACACCACAGTTGATGGCGCGACAGTTGATGACGCCACAGTTGATGGCTTCACAGTTGATGGCTCCACAGTGGATGGCGCCACAGTGGATGGCGCCACAGTTGATAGCATCATAGTTGATGATGCCACAGTTGATGGCACCACAGTTGATGATGGCACCACTGATCCATGTGAATAAATGTTTAGAAGGCAGCTGAATGATCTGTCAATTTAGCAAAGTAACAGTAGAGGGTTCTCTTTTCCCCAGGGCCTGTATGAGTACCAGGCATGGACTCCCTCCTGTGGAGAAACATTGTTCTTACCAAAAATGGAAGGTAGCAAAGAATAACAACAACAAAACCTAGTAACAGATGAGGAGGAGAACTTTTGTTCTAAATAGGATTTTAAACAAGGCATGGTGTGCTGGCCATTTCTCCTGCTCCGGGTTTTGGAGATATCAGAGTGTGTCATCACTGGTATTTAATTTCTAGTCAGTGCCAATGTGTGAGCTTAAGTATATGCACAAAATCATAGGACAGGGAATGTGTCCGTGTATTGTTTCTTAGTATTGGGGTCACATCGCTATGGCTAATCTTTCACTACTAAGAGAAAAGCTAGTGATAGTATGGACCTTATTTAAGTTACAGGAAATCGTGAAAACTAATTACATCGTGTGAATCTTTTAAAAATGCAATATGAGAAAACTAAAAAAAATAATTGCTCTATTCAGTAAGAGAAGGAAAGCAAAAAGAAAAATGCTTGATAAGTAGGGAATATAAAATAAGAAGAAATCAAATCTATGATATCAGTGATTACAGGTTGAGTGGGTTAATCTCACTGATTAAGAGACAGGTTCTTTTGGATTGGCTTACAAAAAAGCTCCAGCCAATCTTCTTGTTGATTTTATGAGAGGCATATAAATGCAAGAATAGAACAAGGTAGAAAATAAAGGGCTAAAAGTGGCATTCTAGGAAAATAACTACAATAATATAAGCCTAGCAATTTCAATATCAGATGGAGGTGAAGCTGAGCCAAAGAAGAATAGAGATGATTTATTCTGGAAATGCCACAATTGCATGATATTCCAAGAAGATATAATAGTCCTGAGAATATACAACCAAATAAAGTGCAAACTATATAGAGGCATAATTGTAAGAATTATAGTAATAAATAGACAATCTACCATTTTAGATAGAGATTTCAATATATTCTTCTTGGAAACCTATCAAGCAGACAAAGTCAAACAAAAGGAATTGGATGAGCTGGCAAGATAACTCAGTCTATAAGGGTGCCCGCTTCCAAGTCTATCGACTTGAGCTTGATCGGTGACTCACTTGGTAGAAGGAGATAGCCAACTTGGCTCTGATCTCTGCATGTTCACTATGGCGTGTATCCCCCCTCCCCACAAAATAAACAAATAAATATTAAAGAAGCATTCAGGATTGCGGTCAACAATTTTATACACAACTACTTATATTTGAGAACACATACAGAACTTTTAAAAAGAGGTATTATTTGTGTGACTAAAGAGTCAGTCTTTGATTTCTAAACATTGACCCTATTTAGACTATATTCTTTAACTCAGTGCAATGAGATCCATTACCCAGGAAAGGTGAGGGTCTCCTGTACTCCTAGCACTTAAGAGGCAGAGGCGGGAAAATCAGGCATTCGAGGTCATTGTGCTGGTTTGTTTCCTGTCAACTTGACACAAGCTAGGGTCACCTGGGAAGAGGAACCTCAACTGAGAAAATGCTTCCATCAGACTGACCTGTAGGCGTGTCCATTGCAGAATTTTCCTGATTAATGATTGGTGTGGGAGGGCCCAGCCTACAATGGGCAGATAGTTCTGGGAGGTATGAGCAAGCCGACTGAGCAAGCCAAGAGGAGAAAGTTAGTAAGTCGTGCTCTCCCATGGGCTTTTCTTCAGTTCCTGCCTTCAGGCTCCTGCTTTGAGTTCCTGCCCTGATTTCCGTTCTTGATGGACTGTAATCTGTAGAGGAAATAAATCATTTTCTCCCCATGAAAACAGATTGTAGAAGCATTCCCTTCTTAGATTGTCAAGTAATATATATTTAGTAATATCTATATATAGTTATATATATATATTTTTATTACATGACCCTATGTACATATGCTTTGGAGTTATGCAATAAAACAAATATATAGAAAGTTACATGGATCTGAAAAGAAAGGACAAACTGTCTTATTTGCATATGATATAATTTAAGTGAAAAAAATCATCAGACTAATTTTTAGCACCAGAAGTTCAACAAGTATGTCAGATAATATAAACATGAAAACCAATAGGTTCCCCCTGCCTTGCAATAATAAATTAAGAAAACTTATTAGTTGGTGCTCACAGTATCAGCCATTATGATGTCTATAGGATTGACTTAACTAAAAATTACATACAATCTACCTAAAGAAATGCTAAAGGGCATGAAAGAAGACCTATATAAGTAAAGAGTTATACCATGTTTATGGATAGGATAAAAGTCCATAGTGTAATGATACTGTTATTCAAAATTAATGTATAAACATATTATAGGTATAATGACGTCATAAAAGTTTCCCAATGATATTGGTCAAGAAGATTCTAACAACTGTACACAAGAAAGATACCCATTAACAGCTAGTTAGGTAAAGAAATATGGACATAAAAACTGGAGGTTTGTTCCACCTCCCCCAGCATGAGTGTGATGTCATGAGACTTGGCGGGAGGCAGGCAGAACAACGGAATAATACTTAGCCTGATTGGCTCTGGATTAGTGCAGAGGATGATGATAGAGAGATCTGGAGGGGGCAGAGATAGAGGTATGACACAGAGATAACAGAGATAGAGATCCTGAGAGACATGGAGAGGAAGGGACAAGCAGAGAGGGAAGGGAGAGAGAAAAAGAGATGGAGAGAAAAGATAGAGGTTATCAGAGGGGGACAAGGCAGGGGGAGAGGCAGGAGACTGCGAGAGACTGCAGAAGGTGGCTTAAGCAAGAAAGGACTCTTAATTTTTAAGGGCAGTCTGTGTTCAAATGTACAGAAATGACACAGAGTGAAAAATGGTTCTGGAACAGAACTGCAGTGCACTCCGTGGTGATAGAAATATGATGTGGGGGAAGCAGAGTGGCGCGTGCATTTATGTGTCTGGTGCAAGCAGCAGGGTGGTGAGAGAGCAGCCAGCCAGAAGAGCAGCTTTCCTTAGATCCCTTGAAAGCTGAGTTTATCTCCTGGTGGTTGGCTCTGCCTTTCCCTGCCACTCAAACTTTATTGGGAAATGGATTCTCTTGCCAGAAGAGTGTGATTAATACTGCAACTGGCTGTGGGCTTAACAACAGATTGATGGTTATATTTTTAAAGGAGCTGCCTGCTCGTGGTTTACACTGCCCCGATATGCAGTGTTTATCATTCCTAAGTGGAAAAAGGTTTGTTTGAGTTAGATTTTTCTTCCATTCCACATGGCACTTGTTGTTTGCCAGCCCTCCCTGCCACCTTGCATTTGTTATTTGATTTAAGACAGAGAGTGTTCGTGAAAACAGGAACCCTGTTCCAAATTTGTGTATTTTGCAATGCCTGCAGGCAATACAGCAAACATCACTGGATGCAGTTAGCTGAGTGCTAGAGTTAAGAGAGAAAAGGAGCAGCAACTGATCTAGGTGTCTAAGCCTGGTCCCAGGGGGTCACCAACATCTTGCCCAATTCCTTGTCTTTATAGACCCAGAGACTCATTTACTCCAGACCCCTGAGGGGGTAAGTGTCAAGGGGACTGGCTCCTTGACCATGTTCCTAAGGCAGTGTTGCCAAAACCAGATACTGGGGCTTCTTACTTCCTAGCAACAAATATAATGGCTGGGAAGATGGAAATTATGGTTTATTCCCTCAATTGTTCAACAAAGGTTTATTGACATTTTACTGTGTGCCAGACACTATGCAGAACAGTAGATACAATCCCTGCTATTGTGAGGCTTACAGCCAAGTTAGAAACAGACATTAAATAATCATGCACACAGGCAAATGGAATATTATAGTGACCTTGAGAGCCTAGAAGAAGAGCATGCTGGGAGCTTGCAGTGGGGGAGGTTGTTCCTGAAGGGCTGATGCCTTATGTGCGCTAGGAATGTGGAGTGGGCATCTACTAGACCAAGTGGTGAGGGATGTGATAGGGAGATAGTTATAGCAAAGAGTTCCACTGCTTTGTATACTGCTGCTTCCATAGGCTGTGTAGTTCCAAAGCCCAAAGGAGATGAGAATAGTCAGTGGCGAGCATAAACTCAACAAAGAGGTTGCTGGGTGTCCTTTGGTACTCTTCCACTCTGTGTAGGTTCAGGGGTGATTTGAAGCAGTAGCTGGACCAGTATGTTTTAGATTCCATATAGGGGATTGGCCTGGGTGACTCATCCACTGGACTTCAGGTTTCCTCACGTCCTCAGGACCCTCTCAAGGTGAAGTCATAGCTCCAGTAAATGGTTCTCTAACAGTTTTTGTGGAGGTAGGGCTGGCTGAACAGTAGGGTCGTGAACAGTGCCTGGTCTGCATTTGCCATGAATTTTTCATCCACACCTACATCCTCTGGGCCTCCTCGGCTCCTCATTTTGACAATGACTGTATGTGAGGGGTTTGATTTCGCCATTTCTGCCTGGGTTCAGTTTTACACATTGTCACTTGAATAGTGAAGCCTGTCTTCTGTTTGGCCTGTAGGGTGCGTAAGACCAGCCCCTACTGCTGTTGCAAAGACTGCATTTGTGTTTGCACATGAAGCCTTTTGTGTGGTCTTAGACGAAGGGTGTTTTGTTGTGATGAACTTTGGGGTTGCCTTGATCTTACACTTCTTCATCTCCAGGGTGTGTTTATTCATCAAGTCTTGCTGAGTTCCACTATGTGTTGAGTAGAGTCACAGTCTAAAGATGATCAGGGGCCAGAGCACTCCAGCCGTCAGAATCATGCTCTGTGTTCTCAGTCTCCTCCTTCAGCTGGGTAGGTCCAACCAGTGCCTTCCATGTGGTCCAGCCTGTTTTTTTTTTTCATGTGGAGGTGGGCACAATACCATCTGTGGGTCAAGACTGCACTCTGGAGATCAGTCCCATTGGGGTCTGCCTGGAAGTCCAGCTGAGGTGTAAAGAGGGCCTGAGTAAAGGTCAGAGAGGAGATGAGGCTGGAAATGAGAGAAAGAATCACATTCTAGAGCAGTGTTTTTCAATCCGTTGGTCTCGATCTTTTTGGGGTTGAGCAACCCTCTCACAGGGGTCACTTAAGACCCTTGGAAAATAAAACCATTTATAGTAAAGTTCACAGCAGTAGCAAGATTACAGCTGGGAAGCAGCAACAAAAATAATTTTATGGTTGGGGTCACCACAACATGAGGAACTGTACTAAAGGGTCTCAGCATTAGGAAGCTTGAGAACCATTACCCCAGAGCCTTGTGTAGAGGCTGGATGCTGTCTTACTCATGGGAGGTGATGGGATTAATGGTCTGTCAGCCTCAATCTTGGATGACCCGTTACATGATGGTACCAGGACGCTGTAAAGGTAGGGAGATGCTGGGTAGTGGTAGCTGGTGCTGTAAATGTTTGTCTCTTCTTTGCTTCTGACCTCTAGACACCCTTGGAATTCTGTCCTTAAGAATGTGCTCTTTTGGGTCTTTCTTGAGAATTTTTTCCTTTGAAGAATTGATAATACTCTTACGAGAATTGTTCTATGCGCAATCAAGGGCTACATACTCATAATAAAAGGTTAGCTGCAGACCCATAAAAATAAAAGTCACACTTTTTAGAGTTATCCTTTTCTAAGAGATCTTGGCTTACATTTAAAATGAAGATAAAGAGATCAAATTCTATTAAACATAAAAATATCCCACTCATCAATGCTATCAAATGTGAACATTTTATTTTTGTCTCACAGAATCTTAATCATAGAATTTAATGCTAGACTCTGGGAATCTTAATGCTGGACTCTCAGAATCATTAAGAAGTAGGAAGAAAAAGAGGAGATTAATATGCATAGGTCTAAAAAGGCAGTGTGAGTCTACCCTCTATGTGTTTGTGGGGAGAAGGTTTTGCTTATATGTGGTCATTCTTAGCTTGTCAATGAAATTGAAAAAAATTGTTATCATTGCCTGATGACAGATGAAGACATAGTTTTTAAACAGGAGATTGAAGATTCATGATACAGGGCTGGGGAGATGGCTTAGTGGGTGAGGTACTTCCTATGTGTGTATAAGAACCTGGGATCCCTTCACCCTTTGTGAAACTGGAAGCCACAGTGTGTCTATAACCAGCATTCCTCCAGAGGTGGAGGAAGGAGAATCCCCAGAAGTGTGTGTGCCAGCTAGCCTGTCCTAGTAGCCTGACCTACTCTGTGGCT
Organism: Ondatra zibethicus; assembly: GCA_004026605.1. Taxonomy (NCBI): domain Eukaryota; kingdom Metazoa; phylum Chordata; class Mammalia; order Rodentia; family Cricetidae; genus Ondatra; species Ondatra zibethicus. Next base: position 217,341 of record PVIU01000389.1, read on the forward strand.
AACAAGAGACCCAGTCTCAAGCTGGAAGAAGAGGACCAAGATGTGAGTTTGCCCTCCAACTTCTGCATGTGTGACATGGCCTGCATACCCACATTCACACACATGAATGCATATGTATACATCACACACATAGATCACACATACGTACACACAAACATAAAAAAGATCCATGATAGATATGTATATTTTGAAAAGGTTAGATTATACTCTATATATAACCTCTGATTATATATATATAATATATATATATATAAACCTATATATATAAACTCTCTATATATAAACCTCTGATTCGAGGCTCTTTAACTCTGTGAAGCAGTTTATGGAGTTCTGGGCAATGAAAAAGAGGTTTCAACCCCTTGAGACCTGGGAACTGGCATTTCTTGTTTTGGAAGGGAACACAAAAGCCCTATTGACATTTTTATGGAAAGGCTTGTGGAATTGTGATTGTGCCCACACCTGTTCTGTTAGCGGTTTAGTCTCTGCATATTAATTTTTCCCACACTCTACAGCGTGCTTTCCATTTCAGATTTTGTTGGTTATTAGTTCTTCCCTTGGTTTACACAGATTTAACTATGATGTGACTATGGATTCAATCAAGAGCGTGGCCTATGCGGGGGGTATCTGTTCTCTGCTTACTTCTAAATGAGGGACTTCATGCTAGCTAAGAATGATGCCCAATTGGGCAGCACATTTCCCTTGGGAGGTTGCTAGGGCACCTCATGCAGGAATCGCAGCTCCGCTCTGGAGATGCAGCAACCTGTGGGAAAGAAGCTGACAAATGCTTGTCGGGGCATAGCCTGCTTGCATAATGCATGGCAGTAGGAAATGTGACCCATGCTGCTTTGGCAGTGTACGCTGCCTGCAGCCTTCTGCTGAGCTCCAGACTTTTGGGTCTGTATCTCTGCTGGAGAGATCTCTTTGAGTTGCTGAATAGATGGAATAAGATAGAAAAGGCCACAGGCACTGGAAACGATGCAATCCCACACTACCTTCTAAAATATGTGTGCGTTTCAGCATAGGGACATTTGTACTTTGGTGAGAAATCCCAAGAGGGCGCTAGTTCTTACAGCTTTCTTTTAATTAGGCAGTGGTCCTGATGTTGATGCATCGCCGCTGCTTGGTGTTAAAAAACATCCCCCAAACCAAAAAACAGGACAATGGCCTGGAGAAAAACAAAACACTGCTCATTAAGGACTGGGTGTTTATTTTCCGCATTCATGCATGAATCTCCCCAGAGGCCCTGTGCTGGGGATGAGCCCATGAAAAAGCTCTGGGAAGGGGCAGAGTGGGATGTGAGCTTTCGGAGTTGGAGTCAGCACATCAGCTCCTTCTTTCTGGAGGCTTTGGTTGTGCAGAGAGAACCTTGTGAGCGAGGGTCCATTTCCTCCAAACTGTGGGGATTTCACAAGGAGGAATGCTGCTCTCCCAATTCCTAGTGGCTTTGCCAGCCTGGTACTTGACTTAGGAATCCTACTTGGCCACTGCTTATCCAGAATCTGGGCACTGTAAGTCCCAATGAGAAATGGCTCAGTTGGTAGAGGACCTGCCCCATGGACAGAAACTCTGGGTTTGAGCCTCAGCACTATACAAACTGAGAGCAGTGACTCATGCTTGTAATCACAGCACTTTGGAGGAGAAGGCAGGAGGATCAGAAGTTCAAGATCATCTTCAACCATAGCGAATTCAAGGCCACCCTGGATATATAACATCCTGTCTCAAATAACCAATAGACAGAAATAAAATTTTATTTGGCATCCTTACTTTGAAAATGGAGCATCTAAATTTTAGAAAGTTTTGAAAAAGACTTCAGTAAGGTCCCGTGGGAGTGGAGAGAGTGAACCGACTTTAGGATGGGATCAGGGCTCCATGATGGAACAGTGTGTCTCACTTCTGTGCATCCATGTGTGGAGCAAACACCGTGGGGCTCCGCCAAGAACTGCACGAATACTAACTGTTCTTGTAATGCTGCCTTCCTGCAGAGTACCGTCAAATGACGGACATAGAGGGGTTTGGAAACCCAACACAGGCTGCCAACTGGTAGACCAGCTTTGCTTTCCTGCCTTTGAAGATTCATCTTGTTAGAGAGACAAACCTTAGGAAAACCACTTCCATCACAGAAGAACATATGGTCATTGGCAAAGGTTACACAATTTTGTTTCATTTAGCATTTATTTAGCAGTGTAATATCGAGTAATAAATGTGCTGGCAGGTTTTATTAAAAGGCAAGCTTAAGTCAATTATAGCTCTATCTCTTACAAAGTTGCTCAACATTTTCCTGTTATCTGCATTCTTGAAGAACACTACACATTTTTGCCATTAATTCCTACTCCTTTGTAAAATTATAAAGCTACAGAAACATGTATGTTTCTATACTCACATTGCATACATTTAAAAGAACAAGCTATTCCCCCATTTTCCTGCCCACTTTTCCAATGCAGAAGGATCTAGAAGGCACCCTTAGCAATATGTCACAATAACAGACAGACGCATGGTAGCAGTTTTGAAAACGTGGGAAAACGTTACACTAACGTGAGAGAAATGTACATCAAACATGGTCTACCTTACATCACTGGGTTTTCAATACTGAAAGAGATTGAAATAAAATCCAGTGTCTCTAAGTAGCTGCTTTTATTTTCTTCTTTATTTTATTTTGTTTCTCATGCCCTGTGTCCACAATGTAATATGCCAACTAATAACTTGGAAAGTAAGCATCTGCTATTTGCTCCTCTCCTTCTTTCTGTGGACCTGAAGGGAGCATCAGTTGGCAGTCAAAGGCTCCCTGGAAGGCTTTTTGACCACACAGATGGTTCCTGAAATTCTGCTTGACTTTTTCAGGTCCGCTTCTGATTGATCTGATGGTCTGATGGTGAGGGATATACCTGGACCTTTTTTTTTGTGCTTGGTGGAAACTTAAAAGGACGAGGGCTTAAGAAATTACAAATTCCAGAATGAAGTACTAATGAAGTTCCTGGACACAAATCACTTCACACACTCCACTTAGAGGATTTGTTTAATTGACTGAGGAAATAGTTTGAAGGGGAAGGGAGCATTTCTTTTCATTAGCGTTCAAATGAAGTGCAAATTATAGAACTCTGGCTCCATATTTCCTAAAGATAGAAACTCTGGAGAGAGGGAGAAAAATCAGGGATGGAACTTGGTTTAAGATCAGAAACAAATGCAGTTTGGGTGGAAAAGTTTGGGCAATTTTCTACATGGGTAATTTGAGAGCAGCCAGCTAATGGTGGGTTGGAAATGACTCCCCCTCCCCCCTGTGCCTCAGGTTTGCATTCCGGTTTTATTTTGTATTTGTTTTATTTCACATTCAGCTTGATTCTTTAATAAAAAAGCTACTTCCCTAGGCTGAGAAGACAAGGCAAGTATGCAAACGAAGTGCCAGGCCTGCAAACTTACTTTGAGGAATTTTAGGTATTAAATGACTAAAGATGGCACATACAATGATAGGGACTGGCATAAAATTACAAGCTTTATTAATCTGCAGGCTTCCAGGCTTAAGGTGGTTATCGGGTAGATCAGTAACCAATTTCTGCTGCGTATTTCATCCTGGCACAATTATAGCCACTGCATAACCATAACATCTACCATGTCATTATATTAATTTGTTGTAAGGACTGTTTCTTAGGCTCTTCATGGTGTGAATTTTACTTCTGAATCTATTTAGCAGATTCCTTTTGGTCCCGTTCAAGGCTCAGTGACAGTCAGCTCCGTACACAGAGATGAAGAGGGTCAGAGTCAGTCCCAGCGGGCTCATCATCTTAACAGCTGGGCTGTGTGCCTGGACTGGTCCACACAGGCCAGGCAAGAATGCTGATACAGTTATAAAGCAGGTGTTGCGGCTAGGTGTGTGGGTTTGCTCTCACCTGTGCCGTTAGCACTTGGGAAGCAGAGGCAGGTGGCTCTCTGTAAGTTCAAATCCAACACAGTTTACAGCACAAGATTCAGGGTAGTCAGGGCTACATAGACTCTACCTCAAAAACATGATACAACACAACACAACAATAACAGACAAAATGATCAAGCAAATGTCATCGAGATAGTGGTGATGATTTATATGGGGGGTAGGGCCCCTTATGGCTGAGGCTGGGGAAGACACAAGTTTCCAGAGGCATTGTGGGAAAAGCATGGAATCCCTTTAAAGGTATTGCATTTTTTCTTCCCTTTATGACAAATTAGGCTTCTTGGGTCCAGGTCTGTGGGAGCAGAACCTGAGGTGGAGGTGTAGACTGGAGGATTGTTTTGAGGGCTGCTCAAGCACACCTAACTGACAACCCATCAGAGTTTGTGGTTCAGAAAATCTTGGGTTTGAGATTTATGCATCTGGAAAACTCCCGGGTGAAATGTATGATTTTGGTCCATCCTTGAGAACCTCACTCTCATGGTCACGTCTAGCCAGTAGCAATGGACAGCTATGGATGCTGTGCATGTGGCTTAATGCAAAACTATGAGCCTTTTTACAACATTGAGAGTTTTGGGGAGTGGGTGGGCTGGGGAGAAAAAGGATATTCTGTGACTCAATAGCATGATTTTTGAGTGTCAACATTATAGATAATGATGTCATGGTGCAATGTTAGAAGGTTGGACACGCCTGTAAGGAGAGAGCTGGAAAAAGATGCAGGGTGGGTCAGGGTAGACACAAAACAAAGACCCAGCTTTGGCTCTGTCCAGCTTCAGTGTGACCCCACGGGGGACCTGTACCATGAACCACACTGGGTTTGGTTCTGCTCTGACTCATCTTTCAACATCCCCACATCTTTACCCGTGCTCTGTAGTAGGGGTGCATGGCTTGGCTGGGTAGAGGTGTTTTGGGCGAAGAGGCATGTGTGAACTGTCAGTGGCTGGGGAAAGTCACCTCCTAGTCAAGATATTTTGGACTGTGAAGAAGCATTACTGTGTCCCTTAGGTTTAGAGTGTTGGGGGCAGAATCTGACATAGAAACGGCACTCACCAAGAGATGACTGTGGACACACATCTTTAGCTCTTTGGCTCTCAAGCTGCCTGTTTGTCTTTTGGGACTATAGGTAATTCTAAAGCTTTTCCATCAGAACATATTCTGGGGCTGAGGGATTGCAGGTTAGCTTGAAGAGCTTGCCTTGCCGGAGTCCACAATGAATCTGGTTCTCCAGACCATTTTCTTCCTGGCAAAATAGGGTGCTTTTCCAATTGATATCGTATAAATCACAGGAAGGCTGTCCAAAGCCTCCTAAACTGGAGTAACCATTATGCAAGCTGTCATACATGACTAACCCATTATTATGGCCTCCCAGAAGCTAAGAGACTCCCACCTCATTTCTGGGGGAGCCCATTTCACACCTGAATAACTCTTATTTAAAAAAGTCAGCCCAATACTCATTACAAACTTGCCTTTGCTAAAAGACATTGCACTGTCTGCCATGAAGCACTACCCTCCTCCCCGGCAGAGTCCCTTCCTTGTCATGCCCAAAATAATTCTCCCTCCTCCATGGTGCTTACCTCTTTAGTTAATATTATAAAGGATAGATCAAGGGTGAATAAATATAATATGGTTATATTATTTATTACAGCCTTTTTGAATTCCCACTTACGGTAATAATGGCAGGTAGAATTCATTCTGTTTCAAAGGAATCAATTTGCTATTATCCTCCAAATGTCATCATTCTCAGCTTAATGTGGGGGATTTGTTACTACAAATAGACATGGTTATTGCTCTGTCCAGTAAGTAGATGAGGATGCCAGAAGGCTCTGGGTGATGGTGACATCATGTCTTGACTACGAAATGCACTGGCTGGGTTGATATTCACTGCAAGCCTGGTAGGCATGGATGTACTAGGGTTAGAAATGTGCGTCATGACTGTCCAATGAGTATTCTCAGTGTGCCATCTGAGGGGAGCTGTAGTTAAGTTCAAGCATGTGTGTTTGGGGGGTGGCGGTGCCTGTGTTGACTTTTCAAACTCAGGACTTAGTGTCAGGGAAGAGCAGCACTCACATCGTTGGAGCCCTACATTTCTGTGGTGCTGGTTGGCATCAGTCTTTTATCCATGCATGTCACTCCATTGTGGGCGGCCTCACTTATCCTGCAGCCTCGGATCTTCAGAAGAAAGGGAAGAGAAAGCGGAGTTTGCTGCCCTTTAACCTTAGAGACCTTTCACCCTTCTTCCCCCTCTTTCTCCTAGCCCTCACCCACCTCCACCAACTCCTCCTTCTCTACCTCTTCCTCCCTCCTTCACCACTTTCCTTTCTTCCTCTTTCTCATCTATCCCCTTTCCTCCTCTCCCACCTCCTCCACTTCATCTGTATCTTTGTAACTTTTATTTGCTACCAACTGTATCCCTTTGCCTACCCTTCCTGTATCTTTTCTTCTTTCGCTCCCACCTCCTTCTCCTCCTCTCTTTTCTTCTCTCCCTCCCCCCTTTGCATCTTTGTAGATTTGGTGTCCTCCTCCTCTTCCTCCTCCTCCTCTGCCTCCTTCTCCTCCTCTCTTTTCTTCTCTCCCTCCCCCTTTGCATCTTTGTTGATCTTTGCATCTTTTCTTCCTTCTTCTCTTGCTGCTGCTGTTCTCCCGCCTCCTCTCCTCCTTCTCCCCTTCATGTCTTTTCAGCTTCTTGTGTCACCACTCCCTTTGTGTGGCTCCTTCTCCCCTGGCTTCTCGCTCCCCTCCCCACACCTTTGGTATTATTTCTATCTTCTTTTTGTCTCCATGCCCTGCAATGATGGAGTTTCTCTAATATTTTCCCCAATTGTTCCTCTCCAGCTGGGACAGCACCATCTTCCTTAAGACAGCTGCTGTGCCTCCATCTCTCCATTCCTGTGTAACAGTGACAACTGTAATATTTCCTTGAGTTGTCCCACAGGCACACAAACTCAGCATGTCCTAGCCTTGGCTGACTTCCCTCCTATGTCTCTAATTTCTGTTCATGGTATTACCTTTTTTCTTGGTACCAAGGGTCATGGAGGCCCTCCTGTTGATAGTGAAGACTGCAAGCATCTTGGAGCCATTTTCTCTTCTTAAGTTCGTGGAGATGGCTACTTTGAAAAGAAAAGATTATAGTTTTTGAGCTTAAAATTTTTTTATTGCGATGACATTCACATAAAATAACCATTTCAAACAATCAATGTGGCGACATCTTGCACATTCACAATGTGTGTAGCTGACAACTCTATCCACTTCTAAAACATTTTCATCACACCACAAGGGAGCCATGGGTTCATTAAGCAGTCGTTCCTTACCCTGTCTACCCAGGCTGGGTCTACCTATTGTGGATATTTCACATAGATAGAATAATACACCTGTGACCTTTTGTGTCTGGCTTCTTTCACTTAGCATAATGTTTTCAAGGTCCATCTGTGGCACAGAATGTATCAGTGCTCCATTTATTTTTATGGCTGAATACTATTCCATTGCACGTGTATATCACAATGTGTCTTTTCTTCCATTGATGGACACTTGGACTGTCTCTGCTTTTTAGCGATTGTGAGTAGTTCTGCTGTGATTGTATGTATACATACAATTATTTGAAGTGAGTCTGGCTCTTTATTGTTGTGGAACAGAGCTCAGCAAACATTCCAGTTTAAGGTCAGAGAGTAAACATTTCAGGCTTTGTGAGTCGTTGAATACCCGCAAGAATTACCTGTAGAGAGTTGTATCACTATATCCCAGGAAAGCCACAGAAAAGGTGTGAGAAATTAGCATGCCTTTTGCTGTGTTCCAGCAAAGCAATAGAAAGGAGCAATTGACCTGAGCTCATTCTTCAGCCTTGCTGATGGCCGATGAAGAGCGACATTGCTGTCCTTGCTCACCTTGATCCCCGAGTCTCTGCCTGATCGTGTATGGCCCCAGATGTCACCACTCTGTATTTATCACAATTCAGATGGAACAGAGTGGATGTGGATTGAGGTTTGGAAAGGCGGAAGGTCATCAGTGTGAGAAGGGAAGAGGGAAGTGTGGTCCGGTTGGAATACAGAAGGTACCCAGATGTGCCCCGGAGAGGAAGCTCTGGCCTCTGCTCCAATGGCTGGGAAGCAGGTAGGCGAAGTCCAGTGCTTTGTTTCAGGCATACTTGTCCTTCTGGGGTTTCTCAGAGTTGTAAACCAAAACTTTGGGGCATTCCTACCAGGGATGTAGAGTGGACCGTTCCATATACTTAGGGTTCATCTCACTTTAAGGGAAATAAGGAGACAAGTTCATTGTCTAGAATGTACTTTCTCAGAGAGCTGTAAGTTTTACAGAACTCCAGGAGACGTGTTCTTGTAGGAGACAGAAAGGCCTCTAGGGATGAATCAAAAGACTTTATGGATGAAAGCCGAGTGAGTCCTTCCTGCATGAGCAGGAAGCCATCTGGGTGACAGAGGCAGTAGTGGGGATTTGAGACTCTTCGTCCTTGTCCCTCACACAGGCACCTGCTACATGGACAGTTTTTGTCTGAGGGAAGAGACTGCTTTAGTAGCTGTTTTCCTCAAGGCCCAAACGTCTGTAGATACAAAGGATGCACAGTGGAGATACAGAAGTCCAGTATGATGATTAGGGAGAAGCAGTCAAACCTGGCTCTCCTACCTGCTAGATGTGGGACTTACAAATTAATTCCCCTCTCTGGACACCTCTGATTGGCCATCTGTAAGATAAATAGTCTCCTACTGTGAGCTCTAGGGATCTGTAGCCTCCTCCTGGTCTACTCCATCCTTCCATATGTGTCTCTTCTTTCAGATGTCTTACTTTTGACAAGTGCAGTCCCACCCTGAACAACCCTGTTGTAAATTGACATCTTTCTAATTCAGTGTACTCAGGGAATATTTCTCCTATGTAGACTACTGGGAGACTTTATTTTTATACCAACAGATCTTTGGATCATGTCCTTATAGGCCAGCTAACTGCTCTATATGAGGGTGGGATTGTTTATTTGTTTGTTCGTTCCCTGCTTCCCTGACCTGAATGATTGCACTGAGACTATATTAATTGCAACATTGTTTGGCCTGTTAGCTCAGGCTTCTTATTAACTAACTCTTACATCTTAAATTAACCCATTTCTTTCTTTCTTTCTTTTCTTTTTTGGTTTTTCGAGACAGGGTTTCTCTGTAGCTTTGGAGCCTGTCCTGGAACTCACTCTGTAGACCAGGCTGGCCTCGAACTCACAGAGATCCACCTACCTCTGCCTCCCGAGTGTTGGAGATTAACTCCGTAACAAGATTCTGAAATATTTTGTTTTCTTAATATAGTGGAGATTGGTTTCCTTCATCATTTCCAGTGTGGGGTAGGACCATACTAAAGCTTTTCCATCTTGTGGTCCTGCTATTCTTTTGTCCTGTGGAATTCAATTGGTGAGTGGGAAAAGAGGGAGTGGAGGAGTCAGTGGTTTACATGAGCTGTGCTTGATTGCTGTTATGATATCTTCTTATATTTCTGGGATTCTGGGAAACAGGGCCTAGTGTGTCTCCAGAAGAAGGAGAAACAGAAATAGGAAATGATGCATAGGTAGCAGTCCACTATTGACGATAGCTCATCTCTAAAGAAATGATGGTTGGGTCCTAAGAAAAGCCACTGTTCATGACTAAATATCAAAAGAAGGCAAATCATTCAGTGGAACTGTTGTGCTATTAGTGAAGTTTATTTCCAGAGTAATGCAGCTGGGACTTTGAGCTTGCTAGCTTTAATCCCTGAGACTTCTGAACTTGAGATGAGCCCGCTGCTTTTATCTGGATCCAGGCTCATGCCGAGTGCCTGAGAACTTTCTGCACTCCCCGTGAGATGGGGGGGCTGTGTCTCAGCAGAGCCTCCCCAGGTAATCAGCTCTGCTTCTCTTCTTTGGAGCCTTCTATATGTCTGTGGAAGGCTGCCGATTTCCTAGCTCTCATTATGGAATAATAGCCCTGAGAGATTTTTGCTGAAAGAGAGTTCATGACATTGAATTGATCTGTCCTAAGGCTGAGCACACATTGAGATGAAACCAGGGTGGCATTTAGCAGGGGGAGTTGGCACTCTGTTTGACTAAATGTGGGGCAAGGTTGTTCCCCAGATGGAGGATAGTTAGAGGCAATTACTGACAGGGGGTTGATAAGGCTCTCTGACTTCTTGCTCTTTGCTGCTTGGACCTTTTCCTTCATTTCATATCCGAGGTGCCCTCCTTGTTCAATCTTCTGTAACCTCACACGGAATCGCAATTCCGCTAGCGAGGATCTAGAAACTGGAATTCACCTTTGATCCTCTCAGGAGAAATTATTTGTGAGCCTAAATAGAAACGCAAAGTTTTCTGCAAAGCAGTTTTCTGAATGTGGAAGGTAGTGGCCAACAAGCGAGGAACGCACTGACTTTAGTCTTCCAAATCACCCACACTAGATTGCTACACCTTTGAAATCTGCCCTGCTGACCGATGTCTCATCTCTAGAGAAAGACACTCTTAGGAAAAACTAGCACAAAAGGATTAGTGAGCCCACGGTTCTTTTTTCCACTCTTAATGACCTTATTAGACAAATTGCACCCTGGGTAACAATATGGTAAAAACTCCCTATGGAGTTACTTAGACTGAAAATCGGATTCCTTGGGAAGAAAATGGTAACTGTCAGCAATGTTCAGGTTTGAATTAAGCCTGAGACTGCATGACCCATATACTTATGTAAACATGAATCCTTTAATCTACCTGCATTTGATGGTCGTTTTGGATAATCTCTTCTAGTGTAACATTAAAATGTTTGCAGGTCACAGGACAGCATGCCTGGGTTTTCAAAGAGCTTGTGATGAGGCACCTTTGGTGATTCCCAATCTCCCTGGCAAAGTGAAGTAGAGAATTGGCACTGTTATTCAGATTATTACTAATTAGCAGCAATAATAAAACTACTGTTTATTGTTGCCTGCTTCTTTCCCTGGTGTGTAGTGTGCGTTATCTCCAGGCATGAGAAGAGCCTGAAACCAAGGCTCAGTTGTGTCCATGGGCCTGCCTGAGGCCACCCAGTCAGGAAGAGACACAGTGAGATTCCAAGCTAGGACTGTTGAAACAAGGATTTTTCTTTGATTTTGCATAAATATATCAACTTTAGTCGTATTTAGGAAATGATATTTTGTAAGTTTGGAGTTCTGACTGAAATGCACATCCATGTACCCATGCCTCTGATCAAAGTGTAAAATGTATTTCCATCACCTATGCCTTCATGCCCGTTGGCAGTCCTTCCTCCCTAGACAACCAATGACCTGATTTTGCACACTATAGAATAGATTTATCTTTTTAAAAAGTATTTCTTGGAAATAGGATTATGTAGCAATTTATATTTAATGTTTTTAATTTATTCTTCGATAATTTCATACATGAATAGAGTGTAGTTAGCTCATATCTACCCAGTTGTTCCTTCAACTTCCTCCTCCATGGTTCCATTCTTCTCCCAACTTCATGTCATAGTCAACTTCCTCCTCTTCCTCCTCTTCTTCTTCCTACTACTTCTCCATGCAACTCCCACTGAGTTCAGTTACTGTGCCCACATAAGCATGGGTATTGGTCGCCATCCACAGAGGCATGTTTAACCAACCATGGGTATATCATTGATGACAACGCACTCCTCCTTCCCCCGTGGCCATTAATTCTTAGTGGCTCCTCAGCTAGTGGTGAGGCCTCACGAACTTCTTTCCTTTCCATGGTGGAATGCTGACTGGTTTAATCTTGTGTAGGTCTTATGCTGGCAACCACAGTGACTGTGAGTTCATTAGTGTAATGACCCTGTCGTGTTCAGAAGACATCATTTCACAGAACTTGTCCCTTGCCTTTGGTGCTCACAGTCTTCCTACCACTTTTTCTCCCATGTTCTCTGAGTCTTTGGAGTTAGGGGTGAGGATTGGACATGATCTTGATGTCCCATTTATGGCTGAGTACTTGTAGCTACTTATTCTCTGATCTTTGGCCATTTGTTTTAAAAATGGGAATAAAAACAGATTTCCTTGTGGTCCTGTTGTGAAGAATGAATGAGCTGGGACTGCAGAGCTGACTCAGTGGGTAGGAGTGCTTGCTAAGAGATGGCCATGACTCTCTCTCTCTCTCTCTCTCTCTCTCTCTCTCTCTCTCTCTTTTTCTCTCTCTCCAGATCCAACACCAGGGTAAATGTTAGAGGAAGTTTGCATTGCATCGAGCAGATCTTGAAAGGCAGTTCTGGTGTAGACTCTACAGGAGAGCTAGAGAGAGAGAGAGCCTCCATCTGTTCAGAGACCACCTTGGTCACCCTGAACAGAGCCCAGTAGAAAGGCAATGGTATATGCCATTCTGATGAGATCTTTGATGGAGGGAAGAATGTTCCTGCACAATCCTTCTAAGTGCCCAGTCTGAGTTAGGGTCTCATAGAGCACTTGTTTGCTATCAGCACACTGTGGTCCTCCTCTTTGCACCTTCCAAGTAAAGACTGGGATTATAGGTGTGCAGAACCATGCCTGGATCTGGCTAATTCTTTATATAAAGAGACAAAGAAATTTACTGAGTTTTCATCGTGTTTCAGTGTTTTGTGGAAGATAGAACCACAGCTGGGTACTTTAGCTGATGCTATTTCAAAGCAAAGTATTGAAAATGTGGATTGACCTCTTACATGAAAGTACATGAAGAGAGATTGACTTAGAGTTGTGGTTGTTTTTAAGGAGAAAGTATGCAGGTCCTAAAGATCTGGAAAATTCTCAGCCTGCCTATGTTATACATAAACAAGCAATGAGGGGTGACCAGAGAGCTGTTTGATGCGTACATTAGAAGTAAAAGGTATCTTAGCTGAAGTCAGAGCTGCTCTCTAGGACAGTGGAGGGATGCTTTCCAAGGCCATTCACAGATAAGCTAAGTAGCTTCTGGAGTTGTGGGCTAGGCAAAAGGGCTGGGGTAGGGCGCGGAGCAGTTTCAAATGAAGAGCCATAGGCACTCACGGGACTGTGTATCTTACCTGCTGTTTCTTCACATTATGGAGTCAGCCCCCTATGACCTGTAGCTCATGCTCCTATGTTCCCTGGTCACCCCAGGTGGACTCCAGTAAACCCCAGTGCAGCTCACCCTCCAAGATTATAACAGAGCCTTCATTCAAATTTGAGTTGAGGGCTACACATGCTTTGCCCATTTTTCTTAGTCTTGGTGTGTCATGTTTCACATTGTGTTATGCTGGTTGAAAAATGCAGCCCCTTCTTTAAAGATAAAAAGAGCCACTGATCAGTTTGATAATTGGAGTGTAGTGAGATATGGAACAAATTCCCTGTGGTTATTTCTGGTTTATGTCTCATTGATGATTGTGTTGTGGTTTTTTTTTTTTTTGCATGAAGTATTTATTACTTAGTGCCTGATTTTTTCACATTACAACGTCATTTTGGGGCAGTTAGGGGACATTTCAGAGGCCTGGTCTGCCGAGTGTGGCCAGACAGAAACTGGTATCTATCTGCTCTATACCATCCTCTTGGTTGGGCAGATGTGTGTTTTTTCCCTCTTTCCCTGCTGTCTTTGGCCTCCTCCTTCCCTTTTCTCCCTTGCTGCTCTCTCATCTCCACACTTTCCCCTTTTTCTTTGTCCCCACCCCTTTCTTGTCTTCTTAGCTCCCTTCCCTTCCCCCCTCCCCCACTGTCTCTTTCTCACTCAGTCTCTCTTCTATACCCATTTCTCTTGAAATTTGTCTTACATTTTGAACTATTTAAAGATAAAGCAAGTACCAGATGGTTCTATCACCTAGAACCACATGGAGCTACGGAAAGCCTTAGGGTCTCTTGATGTCCTGGTGACTTTGCACCCTTGCAGCCTGTCTCTGTGAAGGGACAGGGTGCAGAAGTCCCCATGTAGGTTTGCTTCATCCGCAAAGCATGAGTAATGACCTCTTTTTATCTCATTAATTTACCTCCAACACATATTTTCTGGATATTTCTTTCTCCTAGGCATTGGGTGAGGCATTGCACAGGTAGAGGAGAACCAACCACCCTAAATGTGGTCCCCGAAGGTCTGCTTCCTTAAACTTGGAAATGCGGACAGACTCATCTCTAATTAGTCAAGAGATGTCCTTAGCAGTTCCTAAACTCTCCCCAGGTGTCACATGGAGGTCACTCCCCAGGCATGTTTGCTGTCTCAGTACTACATGGTCTAGCACTTTGCTAGTACACTTACAAAAAAGGCAGTGTTTTGTTCTGAAGTAGTTTTGAAGTGCAAAGGAGGTTGCAGAAGTCTTGCAGAGAGTGCTCTGAATCCTTTGCTTGGCTTCCCCTAAAGGCGGTATCTTGCATAATCAGAATTCACTGTCAAAATCAGGAAGTTGGTGGGTAAGTCTGAGATTGATCTTATTATACCCCTCCCTTTTTTCCCCTCCCCTTCTCTCCTTTTCTCTTTCATTTCCTTTCCTCTCTTCTCCCTTCCTCTCTACCCTCCTTTCCTTTCTCTCTCCTCTGACTTCTCTCCTTTTTTTCCTTCCTTTCCCTTCTACCCTCTCTCTCCCTCTCCTTGCATCACTAATTCTGTGAAGTTTAATCATGTGTATATGTTTAGATACTTTCCCCTACAGTCAAGAAGAGGTAGCACTGACTCACCCCATCAGGAAATTCTCTTGTGTTACTGTTTAACAACCATACAGGTCTCTGTCTCTAACCTCTGAGCAACGGCTGATCTGTTCTCCACAGCTGCAATTATACCATTTCAGGAATGTGATGTAAATGGAACCAGGCAGTCTGCAAGCCTTAGCGATGGACCTTGCTCCCTCTGTGCAATTCCCTGGTGGCTCATCAAAGTTCTCCCATGTATCAATAGCTCATCTTGCTTTCACTTTTAAGATAAAAGGACTCTAGGATAGGACACTCGAGCAAGAAATTCCTTTGTGAAAATATTCATTTTGTTTTCAAAGTTAACCTTTACGAAAAGATCTTTCCTCCCCAGGGACCTGCAGCAATTAATCGGAGTTTGATATGCAGGTTTGCAAATTCGTAGATGATTGTTATTTTTATTTGATTTGTAAACGTTTTCCTAGTGTTAAACGACTGCCTCTCCCCTAACTGGGCTCTCACTTTTGCTTGGGGCTCGATATATAGAAGAGGCTTCCCTCCACTGCAGAGTTGTTGCTTGTATTATTTAGATTGGTGCCAGGTGCTGTGATGAATGGTCCTCTCAAATAGGGGCCTTACATAATACAATTTTGTGCTTTGTTTTAGCCACAGAGTATGTGACCATGTCTTGTCTTTGGAAGGCTTGGCTTTTTAAGGCTATTTGGAGATAGAGGTCCAAGTCTTTTATGATCTTGAATTCTTCTCCACGCAGTATCACACAGGGAAGGGGGAGCACTGGCTTCGCGATTCACAATGGGCCGTATGTGTAGAAGGCCGTCGTCTCCCATTTCCATTCCAGTTTGACTGCCTAGCACCCTTAAGGTAGGTGTAATGGCAATGGAAGGATATACTTCTTGGAGGGTAACCACCTCCCTCCAGTTGAGCTCCCCATACAGTGGAAGAAGGAAATTCCTTGGTGGTCGGCTTTGTTGGCCTCCATTCTCATTAAGGTCCTCATTTCAACTTAACAGTTTTGATGGCATTTGTAATGGGTGCCATCCATGACTTCACATTCTTGACTTGGACCTTTCTGTGGCAGACAGATAAATCATTACCCCTCCAAATGGTCTCAGCTTGTTCTCTTCCCTATGTGAGTGGACAAATTAGATTTCTTCTTTTAGCACTGTGCTAAGTTTACTGACCTTGGACAAACGGGAAAGTCTTTTTGGGATCTTGGCTGAAGGTGGCTTCCATAAATCTGGGCTAGCCTGTTAATCCAACCCCGTGTTTACTGTTGCCCATTCATTTTTAACCTGGAAACTAATGAAAACGCAAGCAGCCCTGAGACCACACAGCACAACTGCTGTCAGAAACAGGAGGGTTTGACAGTTTAGCCTTGAGAGCGTTAAATCCAGCTCCTGATAAATAATTTACCCTAAGAACTGGGAAGCTGGCCTCACTGTCTTGCCTAACTTGCTTCTTGAGGAATGTAGACCATTCTGGTCATGCTAGAGAGGAGAGAAAGAGAAAGTTTATCTTCCTTGCTCCCTGGCTGCCCATCCTTCATGTCTCCACAACCATTTCAAGAAAGCCGTGGATTTCTGTTTGCTACTGCAATGAATACCTCATTTCCAGTTTTCCTTGCCTTTTGCCCGGTCCATAATCACTTGTAGCTCTGCATGTCAGAGCCCCAGGAAAGACTTTATGTGGGCTCACCATGTGCTGATTGATGTCGAGTTTACATCTAGGGTGAAAGGGGAGGAGGAGATGGAACTCAGATGTCTTCTTTCCGCTTCCCCTGCCCCTTAATTGACAGGACCTGGCAGAGGCCGTGCCAACCTTGTGAGTTTTCGAGTCAGGTTTCATTTTGGGTTGTACGAATCATTTCTTTCGTGTCTCTGCAGTTGCTTTTCTATATGCCTGGGGGACGGAATAGCTCAGCTATGCATTTAGTTCTCTGTTGTTGGGGTTTTTCAGGGGTCGGTGCAACTCTGATGCTCATTAAGATTACTGAGCCTCATCATTTTTAATGTTAGGCCCAAGGTAATAGTTAATGAGGCTGAAAAGTATATTAATAAAATCGCTTGTAGTAATTAGCAAGAAATTATAATGGTAGGGTGATGGGGCGATTTTAGAAATCAGTTAGGAGTGATCAAGACCAATCTCGAATGTCACTACTTATTATTTTTTGCTTTCAATCACCACGAACTACACCTTTGCATTTTTATCTCTGAAAATAAAGCCTTTGATTGAGCTCATGCATATTGCGATGACTTCATTCTCTTTTGTTCCCTTCCAAGGAGCATAGAGACTTGGAAGTAGATGGGCCTTTTGAATAATTTGCAAACCATCATGCTGCCCCCCCCCGCCCCCAGAGGTGGGTGAGTTGGCCATTATTTCTCCTTTGTGGCTTCCTATCTGAGAACAGAGGAAATCTGAGGCCACAGAGTCATATGGGCTTCTGATGAGAGGAGATCAGAGGAGGGAAGGATATCTATGGGACTCACCACCTCAGTGGGGGTGGGGGATGATAGCAAATGCATGTAAGTCCATAGATTCGGGAGACTAGAGACGAGGGTTTTAACACCTTTGGAACATCCCTAGTTTAATGTATTTGTCACTTTTTCCTCCCAGCCTCTGTTTTGTGTCACAAGTAGGTTTGGATGTAAAACTTCTAAATTGACTAAGACTAAAGCCAGAACTTCCCTCGTTCCTGGCTAGACTTTCAGCTGACTGGAGCGTCTTGGAATTTTCCTTGCCATCGCTCCTGTTATTATCTTGGTATCATTCTTTAATTAAAACTATTTATTATTAATGTGTGTGTGTCTGTGCATGTCAGCACAGGTGTGCCCTAGTGCACATGAGGAGGTCAGAGGACAACGTTGGAGAGTCAGTTCTCTCCTTCCGCACTGAGTTCTGAGGATTGAACTCAGGTCATCGGGCTTGCGCACACAGCAGCCACTTTCACCCACGGAGCCCTCTCACTGGCCCATTTATTTTTTATTAATTTGTGCCTGCTCAGATTGGAGGATCATCTGAAAAAAGTCTAAAGAACATACAAGCTTTCCATACTCAGACACTGTCCTTGTCGCTTCATGAAATAGTGACGGGACTTATTGAAATATATATGTTACATTTCACTCCTATTTCCTGTGTTCCCCTTCCATCATGCTTCCTGAGAACTTATGAAAAGCAAGGCAGCATGTGTGCAAATTCCCGAGGATAGAGCAGTGAGCAGATGTCACTCCTGTCTTCCAGAAGTGGTCTTGCTAAATGTGCAAATCTCCCCGCTGACTTCAGCTGTCAACTAGAGACAGTCTAAAATGTGAGGGAGTCTCAACAGCGGGTTATCTCCTTTGGACTGCAGGCATGTCATGGGGCATTTTCTTGATTGCTAAATGATGTGGGAGGGACTAGCCCACTGTGGGCAGTAACATCCCTACACGTGCAGACCTGGGCTCTATAAGGAAGCTAGCTGAACAATTCGGAGAGCAAGCCAATAAACACCATCTCTTTGCAATTTCTGCTTTAGTGTCTGCCTCCAGATTCCTCTCTGACTTCCCTCCCTGACTTCCCTCTGTTATACATTATTACCTAGAAGTGTAATATGAAATGAACCCTTTCCTCCCTAGGTTGCTTTGGGTTGTGGTGTTTATGACAGCAACAGAAAAGCAGGCCAGGACAGGGGAGCATGGAGATGCTGCACGAAGATCGGAAGGTTTGGATTATCTGTAAGATGGAGTGGTATTTCTGGACATGAAAGGCAAAGGTGGACGGTCCAGGCAGGGATGCAACATAGAGGCATTAGCAGAAGGGTACAGAAGCGTGCAGGCCTGAGGAACTTGGCAAGCTGTGTGATGCTGCTGCATACTTTGCATCCCTCGAGGGAATGGTGGATTGTTTGGGTGTGAGTGTGTGTGATACCAATGCATTGCTTTTATCTTGACATCTGTCTAGGGTTTTAGTCAACTTAGCTAGATTTGTCTGTAGGAAAACTGCTGCAGGGGGTGCTTTTCAGGGAGCTCAGTGCCAAGAGCCAGAGAAGGAGGAGGATGTGGCCCTGCTCCCATTATGAGCATCAGCCCCCAAGCTGTGACCTTGGACGGAATGAAGGTGAGTATGGGCTGTTTGTCCTTGTTGAAAGTGGCCTCTAAGATTGAGGAGGGCCCTCTTCATCTCACACTTAAACGTGTTTATTCCAAGTGTTCTTCAAAACTTCTGTCCTGGGTCAGGCTGCCCCTGTGGCCCTGTAACAGAGAGAGAAGAGAATGGCAAGCTGCTAGCAGTATTAAAAACATTGCACCCTTGAGTACAGCCAGAGGGAAAGTCTCTTCTCAGGATTAACTATTGTTAATCATGCTGTATAAAAATGCCTGTGGTAAGAAGGGTAGAAAGCCCATCCTTGGAGAAACTGCTCTCCTCTGCCAGGAAATCGCTATCCAGTTCAACTGCTTTACATTTTCCCAGTCATTTCTGATGGATGCGTAAGTGTCCTGTTTGATAATGATATCTATCTGCTACTGGATATTTGTCTTGTTTCTTTTTGCTGGCACCATGCTTAATAAACTTACTCATTTGCAACCAAAATTCCACTTTACTAGATCCTTCTCCAGATAGAATTGAATGGTTAGAGAAGAGGCAGAAGGCATCTTACAAGAGAAATCCGCTCAAAGGACATAGATAGAAATGGAATTGTGTAACATGTGGCCTTAGTGACGAGTGTGTAAGGCTTCCAAAGTTCATTCACCTCGTAGCATGTGTTTGTACCAGTTCATTCCGCTTCATTCCTAAATTGTGAATTGTGTGTGTTCAGATGGGGTATCCCTTGTCGGACTAGAAGGATTTTTGTTTTGGAGTTTTTCAGACTTGGGAATAGACTTAATGGGTTAATCATCTCTAATCTGAAAACCTGAAACCTGGAATGCTCTTGGCTCTTTCAGACTCGGGCTGATCAATCGATGCCACATTTTGCTTACTTTATCATCTGTTGATGGACACATGGGGGATTTCCATATTTGGCTATTGTGAATAGCGCTTCTATGATGGCATCATGTTCAAGTTTTTGTTTGAACACCTGTGCTCAATTCTCTGGGATTGTCGATCTAGGACTCCATTTGCTGGGTCATCTGGTATTTCTGTGTTGAACTTAATGAAGAGCAACTAGAATTGACAAACTATAGAAACAAAAGTATATCAGTGATTGCTCAGGTTTGGGGGAAATTGAGGACTTTGAAGGGTGATAACCAGAGGGTATGGGATTTCCCTTTGTAACGAAAATATGCTAATATTGACTGTGGTGAAGAATGTCCATACCTGTGAATATGCTAAAAACTATTGAAATATAACCTCTAATTTAATGAAATCTAATTTTGTTTTTGAGACAGGGTCTCATTGTGTAGTGCAGGCTACAAACACGTGATCATCCTGCCTCAGTCTCTGAAGAGCTAGTATTATAGGTGTCTGCCACTGTACCCCACTGCATTTTACTCTTTAAATTGGTGAATTGTATCGTTTATAAGTTATATATCGATAAATCAAGTTTTTATAAAAAGAAAGCAAATAGCCTTCTTTATTTGAAGTTACTTTTAGGGCATTAGTGAACTTATAGATACAAATGTAAACATGCTTCCTGTTGGAGCTCAAAATTATGTATTTTTGTTTACTTGTTTATTGAAAAAGTAATGATGAGGGCTCAGAGCAAGGTCAGTTTTATCTTCTTGCTGTGGTCCCAGACCCTTGCAAGGTCCATGGACCATACTAACTGTTCCCACATCTGTGGTAAATGAGCGAGCTGCCCTCAGAGTTCAGGGAACTGGTTTATCGTGTAGAGCCCATGATAACGCTTTGTTTTGCAGAATAGCCAGGGTGCTGAGGCTCAGATTTACTGTGTTCTTATGTTCATTTAGGCTGCAATTTGAGTCATTATTCTTGCTGGGAGGCCGTGTTTCCGGCCAAGCTCACTGTCATGAAGCCAATGTTGTGACCTCTTCTGTGGAGGGGAGGCTGGATTGCCCATGAGTGGGCTGTCTTCAGGGCAAATTAAAGACCACATGATAGGGGTCCAAGACTCTTTAGACCAACTTTTATTATTATTTTTCATCAGAACATTAGTCCAACTATCAAACATAGTTCCAGGAAATTTTTATTCATTTATATTGATTCTCTAAAGTATAAAATCAAGATTACCTTGAAATGTTTGATGCTAAGAAAAAGTTTGTTACATTTTTAAGTCAGAATATTCTTGAGAATTGTTTTTTACTCTGTTTCAGTCATACAGTTCCAACTGGTAAAAGATGCTATTAATATCTATCTATCTATCTATCTATCTATCTATCTATCTATCTATCTATCTATCTATCTATCTATCAATCATCTATCTATATCTGCCAATCCATCTATCTACTTACTTAAGTTTTCCCCTACAACATGGTCAGGACTTAATAAACCAGCCCACTGGAGCTGAGTACTCTTTGTTTGCCTATATGTTTAACTTTGAAGATTAGTCTCTATAAAAAGTTTGGAGCTCATTGGCTCATCTTTTTCACTGGATCAGCTTCTACAGCCTGCATCTTGAGTGTCACCCCCAGTTCCATGCATTAAGAGACTAGTCCCAAGTTCAAGGTAATGGTGGGATCTTTAGGAGGTGGGGCCAAGGAAGGGAGGTTAGGACATTGGAAGCGTGACTTGGAAGGGGATGTTGGGACTCTAACCCCTTTCTCTTTCTCTCTTTTTGAGTCATGATTGCCCTAGGAACAGCGTATACCACTATGTGTTCTTTCCTTGATGTCCTACCTCATCACAGGTCCCCAAAAGAGGCCCAGACTGGACCTTTGAGTCAAAATCCCCGAAGTATGAACTAAAATAAACCTTCCTTCTTTTAAGTCGAGTGCTTTGGATGTTTGTTACAGTGATGGAAAGCGGACTACCACAGTAGCCTTGCTTTCTCATTGGTAATGTAGGAGAACTGTCTGAAGTAAGCCATGTACAATGGTTAGATAAAGCTGATGGCTCAACAATAACTCAGCAAGGGTTGGCAATCATTCTTGTCTGCAGCCACTGGCTCACGGAGCTTCTTTAACAGATCTAAGATTACACATAGAAAGTGAAAACCAGGCTTTCTAGCTTTCATTCAGTTGGGTTAACAGACTCTATGCTACTTCCTAAGGCATCTTTAAATACCAAGAAAGAATCCTATTGCCCCCAAAAGACTTAAGCTTACTTTTCAGAGAGATTTCTCCAGGAAATACTTGAAGAGAAATACAAAGGTTATGAGACTTGAGAGCCTCATGGCAATGACATCATTTGGGGTTGGAGCTCAGACCCAGTCTGTCCATGTCAATGTGTCTGGTCCTGGTAGCAGTGGTCAGAACTGAGTTGTACCTGAAGACTTCATGTCTTAGGTTTACCTGTATCTTGGGCATTTGCATACCCAGTGATGATAAGGTGCCAAACGTTATGCAATGGTTTACAGTCCCAGTTTTGACTTTCATCTACTTGGGGAATACACTGGAAAGATTTTTTTTTTAGGTATCTAAACTAAGTGATGGGCTTATGTTTTGAACTGTCAAGGTCAATCTGCCTACCCATGTGCTAAGTTTTCATTGCACTTTCACAAATCCTGTGGATCAGGTATTAGATATAGATACAGAACCTTCTTTCTCTGATGAATGTTAACTTTTCGACAGAAGACTGACACGGTGTTTCCAGTCTTAGGAATTTTCTGTTATACTTTCTGTAGCCAGCTGCCTTGCTCCTGTCAGCCTGGTGAATACTGAGAGGGGAATGGCTTTCTTTCCCCATGTTTCTGGGATGAGAGCAGAGTGGCCACCTCGGATTGGATTCTCAGTTTGCTGCATTGTCTTATTCAGGCATCAGTTGTCAGTGTTGACAGCTTAGTCTGACACTCCTGTGCTGTAGGACTCAGGCTGACTGGGTGACAGGCCAAGCACAGGTTAGATGTGCTATCTTGATGGAGGGTGACTGGGCGGTGGTACTCCAGGACCTTAGAAGGGTCATTTGACCAACTAGGGTTGGTCAGAGCCTCTGTTCTTGCTGTGGGTCCACAAACTTTGTCTCTTTCTCAGCCCTGTTCACCTCCTCAGTTGTGGACAGGTAGAAGACACTGAAGTTCATCGTCACAGAAAGGTATAAATCAAATCCCAGGCAACTTTGGGAAAGTAGTGACCAATAGTCTCAGATTCCTCTGTGAGAGCCACCAGCCCCGGTCCTTCCTGTCTGCATACATCTCTTGGGTATCTGCTGTCTCCTCTGATGGATACTTCTTGGGATCAAACTTTTATCCTTTCTTGGTATTCTGACACTGAACAAGTCACTCTCTAGATGGTTCTCTACATCTGGGCTCAGTATCCCCAATTTCAAACAGTGAGCATGCAGCCGCTCCAGGGCGGTGTCTAAGACTCTGCACCTTCTGCCTGGTATCCACACCCTTTTCTGCCTCTCTCGGCTTGTTATTTAGTCTGCAGGATGGGTCTCCACAATGGATTACTCCCCACTAGCTTCTCCTGACAGGGAACCACCTGCCCATCCAACACTGCTGTCAGCATCTTCTATTTGTATTTGTTTCTTAGGCACGGACTGTTCGTACATGCTACCCCCACCCTACATTCCTTCTTCTGTCTTGAACCCCCTTTCTGCCTTCCCCCACTCTGTCCACCTAGTTCACTGCCGTGAGACTGGCCATCTTCGAGTACATCCTCCTCCATGAGATTGCCCTCTGCTTCTAGGCTGAGCCTGCGACTCTCTTCCATACTCCTACGCCCTCTTTCTTATTGCTTTTGTTAATGATTCATGCCCCCGGTTGTGTGTTTTACTCATGATCCACATTATATTCTTGTGGGAAAGGCTTGGCCTTGTGCGTATTCACACCCCGGAGCCAAGGAAGCAATGTGTCACGGTGGTGATGAGATAGTTGTGATTTCAAACTCCATGTTGGTCTGTGGGACTGAAAGGAATTTGTTCAGCTTTTCTCAGGCTGAATTCCACATCAGGAACAACACATCATGTATTTATTACCTGGGCTTGCTGTGCGGGTGGACTTAAATGACTTTTGTAGACCAACCAGTAGCTAGAAGAGTGGGATGCATATATGTAACCTGTTGTCATGGGCATTGCCATCTTCCTCATTCACCAGTGGGTTCTAGAGTTTGCTAGAAACTCAAGTTTTTGGTTAACTAGAATAACAAACTAGATGTGTAATATAAATCATTTTAGTGAATTCCCATTTTTTCTGAAATGGAGTTAATAAAACATTAATTTTCTCATGTCTTTTCCCTCAGCCCTCAAAAGTGAATGTCTCTCAGACCTTAGAAAACACTTTGTTTGCTTAAACGACCCAGGAACATTTGGAGGAAAGCCACTTTACCCAATAAACTAATAGCTAAAGTCAGGATTCACCTCCCTGCTGTTTGACTGACACCCCATTTTCCCCTCTTAAAAGAGCTAAATGGCCTATATTTCTTTTTTAAATTAAAGTAAATGAAAATGAATTTCCCCACTCCCTTGGAGATGACTGGAGACACACTGGGATGTCAAATAAAAAATAGTTGGGAACTGCTGAGCTCCAGCTCAACACTGTGGGCTCCCAGGAAAGATGAGACATGAGAAGCATCCAGTGGGGAAGAGGAAGGTGGTGGGAGACTCAGGGAAGACAGAGTCTGCGGTGCAGAGCTGGAGGAGATGAGAAGGGAGGGCCGTCTGGAAAAACAGCTACAGAACTAATGATCTTTAACTTCAGCAAAAAGGAGCCAAGATCCCCCAGATGGGTTAAATAATTGCCCAGGTTATTCCTGGCCGCCCTAGACATGCTCTTTCACGATGCGAAAATACTGAAACCAGAGGGGAAATGATTGTTTTGAGCTTGGAGATGTCTCGGTTCTCCGACTCCGCTAACGAGATTTGAGCCCATTATTCCTGTCTGACTGTGAGATTTCTCCATAGCAGAACCTCGACTTCCTGAGGGACTGCAACTGAGTTCTTTTGAGTTTAACAAGTGTTTATTGAAACCTAGGATGTGTCTGGGGTCAAGACTGGAACCACACTGTATGCTACACACGGATACTAGTTCTTTAGCCCAAAGGGGTTGGTGGAGAGGTGAGGAGAAAGGCTGGAGAATTGCTTGCTGATGTGTCTGCACCTACCCTCCACCTCAGCACAGACGCCAAGTCATCTTAGATCAGGGAGGACACTTCTCAGCAGCCGTTTGGAGCTTTGGTTGGGACCAATACAGCAGTACCACTAGTGTGAGCTCCCAAGTGCTTCTGTCTGCTTCTCTTCACCTCTGGTCTTTCTTACCAACTACAGTAACTATCCCAAACCATACAACAGAACGAGTCACCCTCTTTGCTTTCTGCTGTTCATGGCTTTCTCTTGCACCTGGAATAAAGTTAACACTATCTAAATTCATTAACATTGCTTTGCATGGTTCTGACCCCTGCCTGCTCCTCCCTTTCCCTCTTTCTAATTAGAATTCAGCCCGCCAACTTGGTAGTTTCCTAAGAAGGTCCATTGCTTCATCGCAGAATCTGAACTCCCCCACCCTTTCTTCCTTCTGTCTTTGTCATGGATAATTGCTATTCATATTATTATTTGTTTTCTCTCTTGCCCTTGTTTGTTCAACTATGCAGTGAGTTCACATGGGCAGAGCCCATGTTTTTCTATTCTCTGTTTTGGGCCCAGCACACAGAAGTTGCTCAATAAACAACTGAGATGAGTTACTAAGGTACCTTATCTGCCCTTTACAGCTGGATCAGTGCCAATCCAGAAAATAGACTCCTGAAAAATAGACGCAGTTGCACAAAATGTCCCCTAGATGCTCTTATTTGCGTGGAGGGCCCTTTCTATCGGGTGATGCTATTTTAAGTTATAGTGGAAAATCTAGGAGTTGAGGGCTGCCTAAAGGAAGCAGATCACTGGGATGTGAGACTTTGAAGGATATTTTGGGACTCGCGTTTCTCACTCTGTCTACTTCCTTCCTTGACCACATGGCCATAATGGAGTAGAAAATGTCACTCTCCCATTCTGCCTTTCCATCAATCGACAGCAATGGGGCAAACCAGTCACAGAGTAAGCCCCCTGAAACCATGAGCCACAATAAAATTTGCCTCTCCTGAAGTATTTTTTTTTCTGGTGTCTGTCAGAGTGTCAAGAGCCTGACTGACACAGCCTATTAGGGAAGGTGTGGGGGCGGGGTCTAGGCCATGTTTACTGGCCCATTGTTTCAGGACTGCCCGATTTGAAAAGGAAGTGAGCTTTATGGTTTCTCCCTCCAGGATCTCAAAATTCATTGAGTGTAAGAGCTCAAAGATGTAGCATCCAGTTGATTGACAGCTCTTTGGCCCCAGCCTGGCCCAGAAATGTTTTCCTGAAGAGATAGTCCTGCCTGCCTGCCTGTCTCCAGGTGATGTTTTCAGGCTTAATTAGAGGCTGTTACCCCTTCTTAAGTAGTCACACACTAGGCACGCCACATAACCTTAGCATCGAGTGCAGGGGTAGGAGACTGGAATAACAATTTGATTTCAAGTACTTAAGAGCCAAAGGCCTCTACATCACAATTCCTTACTTTACTTCCTTACTTTAACAACTTAAATGAATTCTATATGAATTTTTAAGTTTGTTCAAAAGCGTTTTATTGAGTCTCCACACTGCTCAATATGCTGGCTCTGGCACTGTGGGAGCTACTCTGGAGAAAGGCTCCCTGCTACCAAGCGCAATTGTGAGCATGCCACCGGGAGCCTTCCGCTGGCCTTCCTGTGTTTAATCCTTGCAGCAGCTCCTGGAAGTTGGAGATAGAGACCCAGAGTGCCGACAGGGAGCTAGCTGCCTTCACTGCAAAGACAGTAATCTAGGCCTGCGGCTAGGGTTTGATGTGGCCCTCCTTCACAGGAAGTTTTCACACATTGGTTGTAGCAGGAGGTGCAACTAGAATAAATGAGTGACTGTACGGTCCCTCTGTGCTCTGCCCATCTTTCTTTTTAAAGCCATAGCTCTCCCAAGCTAGTCTTCATGACAGGCCATGTCCTCTGCAGCCTGCAGGGCTACCCTGACTTTGAAGCCCGTATAATAGATCTCTCATGAGATTGCTTCTTGAGTTTTAGGGCAGAAGGGTGCCTTTGGTTTATGGTACCCTAACCATCTGACTAGGGATTTGTCCCACCCTGCAAGATGTTAGTCAAAGAGATGAGTAATGGTAAAAGCAGAGAAAGGAAATTCAATCGGTGTAGTGTACTGGGAACAGGACCGGATAAAGTAGTCTGGTGACTCCAGGCCAGTCTTGGGTATTAACATGATCTGGGTGAAGGCTTGGCCATTCCTGGTTCTGAAAGGTAGTTTCAGGAGCTTTTTCTTGCTTAAGGGGACATGCTGATTTCTTGTCCTCATTTGAGGGGTGGTTCTCTGCTTCCGGTCTCCCCCATTCCCTTTCTTGATCTCACTGTGTAGTCCAGACTGATCCCCAATTCTTCATAACCAAGGGTGCTCCTGAACTGCCTCTAGTTCCAAGGACTAAAGCCTGCGGGGGACTGTCCAGATTCAAACTGTAACTCCATGTGAAGAAATGCAGTCCTAGGAACATCAACATGGTAGGTACTGGAGGTTGATGTGGGATTCGCTTTATAGCAGCCACACATTTGCTTTAAAGTCTTATCAGTTTTGATTATCCCACTTAAAAAGTAGAGTCAACACTATAACCTCCACAATGGTTACTTGTTAAGACTGAGTAGGATAGTTTGAACAAGTTACTTACCCCGTGCCTAATGCTCAGTTATAGACAATGACACATCAGCAAAGCTTTAGTTTTAGGACTTGCTGTTAGTGTTTGGTACTTTGTTTCATAGAGGAGACAGAGTATTTGGCAGAAACAGCATGGTAAGATGGGATGCAGCGTACTATAGTGGGAGGAATGTGGAGTTTGTGGCAACAGATCCTGTGTCTGAGCCTCCTTCCACCCCAGGGCAGCAGGGAGCGGATAGTATCAGAGGTCAGAAGCAGGGATGGCCATGTAGCTTTGGAGGCTTGCCCCTTTGTGACTCACTACTTCCAGCTTGGCCCTACCTCTTTAAATGGTTTACAACTCCCCAGTCAGTACCACAAGTTGGGGACCAACGTACCCAGACACATGAGCCCGTGGGGGAACATTGCACATATAAACCCCAGCACTGTTTTTTCTCTTTCCTTCCCTCCCCCATTCTTCATGTCCCTCACGTGTTTCTTTGGACACGGAACCCTTCATTCTTTTTTGCCTTTGGTACTGAAATGAATCAGCCCATCATATTGGCACAGTGCATCCCGTCAAGAAGAGAAGTGCCCATTGCTGGCTTCAGACTCCTGCCAGGCATGGTGGATTGCAGTTGGCATTGATGACTGGTGGCAGAGCTGGCTGTTGCAAGAGGAAGTCACTTATCATTATGACTATGGACTTGGGGGTCAAGGGACCACTAGGTTCTTCCCATTCAGAATTCCATGGCTGTCTTTATTCCATCCATTTTTTTTTTCTGATGGGCACAGGGAGGAGCCACAAGGGCTACTGCCCAGGAGACCTGGGCACAGGACAGTCAGCACTGAAATTCATGATCACATATAAATGGCAATGTGGTTGGAGTAAAGGCAGGGTGGGAGAATAAGGAACAGAACCCTGACTGAGAAGATCTGAAAAGCTCGAAGTAGAATCTGGAGGGAGGAAGGGAGCAGTTGAGAATACTCGAGCAGGTGGTATTGGAAATGTAGGAGGGTGGGTGGATGTGGGGACCGGTGGATGGGAGAGGGCAGCTAAATGGCAGGTGAGTGTAGGGGTGGGAGAGCCTTGCTCACTCCCTCAGCTTGAGGCAGCTCTCCCTGTGAGGTCTTTCTTGTGCCTGGCTGAGAAGACAGACAGATTTAACGGCAACTGCAGGCTATCAAACCTCCGCTTGAGAAGGAGTCTAGGGCGGCCATAGGGAACGCTTCCTGAGGCAGAGATTTGTGGGGCTGGAGCGATAGTGCAGTCAGGCCCTTCTTCCGTCCCTCCTGCATCCAGGATCTGTTGTTCCCGGGAGCCCATTTTTCATTTCCAGGGCAGAGCTGACTGTTGGCTCAGAGCAGGACAAGTTTGGCTTTGGGAGATGATGTATGGTATCCAAGTGTGCTGTGTGGTTAGTAAATTATCCCCGGATCACCGGACGATGCCATGTTTTAAACTACAGCCTGTGAGCTTTATGGGGCTTCTACAGTTCTGAATTTGCAGAGGGAGTCAGCCCTGAATTAGCAGGAAATGGGCCTACTATGTGCCAGAGCATGACACTCCAGATCTCGAGGAACGTCTGTACTTAATAAGAGGTAGGGAACAAGCCTTTCATGGACACCTACTGTGTGCCAGGCCTTTAACACATTCTATTTCAGTTAATCATTACCACAGTTCTGTGGGAAAATTTTTAATGAAAATAGGGAGGCTGAGGCCCAGGAGGATGAAGGAACTTTGATGCAGGACAGGCACTGGCATGTGACAGCCTGGAATTTGATCTGGGTGTGATTGACTACACAAATCTCTTTCTGTATTGCGTGACAAACATTTAGACAAAGCAACCATTTTTCTACAAAGATCCAGATAGTAAACCTTTTAGACTTGGCGGGATACAGGTTTTTGTCCCATGTATTTAGCCTTGCCACGATGGCACCAAAGTAGCCATTGATGCTACAAAAACAAGTGAGTTTCGTTAATGTCCAATAAAACTTTATGAACTAAAACGTTCAGTGGGCCAGACGGGGCCTGCAGGCCAGAGTTTGCCAAGCTTTGTTTTGGAGAGTATGGCCTGACCTAGATGTTAGGTTGGCCCAGATCACCAAGGATAGCTGGATTTCTTCTCCTTACTACCTACCTCTCAGATGGGGTAGGTGTGCAAAGTGATCCAGTGGCTCAGAGATAGTGGCCTGTACCTGGCATCCGTCCAGGCTTTCAGAACTCTTCCAGGTGTTTGTCACAAGAAATGATGTGCTGCTGCCTTGGAGGGCATGGGCTTGTCTCGCTGGTCCACACATGAGACGTATGATGTAAGTAAAATTAAATGGAGGAGGATGGGAGGATCATCATCTCTGTTCCTCAGTTCTGAAAGTAATCATAACATTTAAGAGTATTCTCTCCCTCTGTGTGTGTGTGTGTGTGTGTGTGTGTGTGTGTGTGTGCATGCGTGCATGCGTGCATGTGAATGAATGTGTGGTATGTGTACAGGCATGCTCATTTGTAGTTCAAAGGTTGATTATGTATCACCTCACCCAGATTTTTATGTAGCTGTTGATGAACTGAACTCAGGTCTTTATTTGTGCATGGCAAGTCCTTTACCAATTGAGCCACCTCCTCAGTCCCTGTTCTTTCTACTTCCAATAATACATTCCCCTGAATTTTAGAGTCTCTCTGTTCATCCAGTGATACCTCTTTTGGCTTACTGATGGAGCTATTACAGGCTTTCACACCAGAAAGGATTCATCCTCTATTACTATAAAAATTCAAGTTTCACAATAATTTTTTCGCATATGTTCTTCCAGAAAAATATTTAGCATAATTCAACCAAGTACTGTGCTCCTTCAGAATCCTGTTCTGACTTTGATTAGCTCTGCCTTGGACTCATAGATTACTTTAGAGGCCACAGGCATTTTTAGAATGTTGAATCATCTAAGCACTAAATAAGTTTGGTTTTGTTTGGAGGCAGGTTGCGTGTAGTCCAGGCCGGCTTTGAACTTGCTACTTTACCTTTACCTTCTGAGCACATGGCCTCTCCAGTGCTACCACACCTGGTTTATGCAGTACTGAGGATGGAACTCAGGGCCCCTGCCTTGCTAAGCAAGCCCTTCACCAGCTTACCTAGATCCCGATCCTAGCTCAAGAGGATATGTTTTGCCATTTGCTCATATCTCTGGTGCTACGCTTCAGCCAAGTTTGAGTGTCTCTCCTTAGAGTCTGCATATTTTCTGTTTATTTTGCATTTATTTTTGTGTCTTTTGTCTGTGACTTAGTAGTTTCCATTATGTTTTCTAGCCAGCTAGTGCAGATTTAAAGCTATGTGTTTTAATGGGCCGTGGGAATGATTCCAAGGGTAAAGTACTTTCTGTGCACACATGAGGATGAGTTCAGGTTTCTAGCATCCATGTAAAATGTGTGACATGGTAGTAGGCAGTACCCGTGATTCCAGCACTGGGGAGTTGGAGACAGAGGATCCCTGGGACTTGCTGCCCGGCCTTCCTAGCCAAATTGATGAGCTCCAGGTTCAGTGAAAGACCCTGCTTAAAGTAATAAGGAAGATAATTGATTGAAAAGGACACCTTATGTTGGCCTCTAGATTCAAATGCACACACGCATAGTGAACACATACCCGTGTATGCACATATACATGTGTGTGTGCGCGCGCATACACACACAAAGAGAGAAAAAACTTTAGACACATTTTAAGCATCTATTTTATATCTGGATCCAGCATTAAAATTCTTTTACTACTCCTGGTCTCAGCTGTTAAGGTAAATGATAGCGTCCGTTGCAAATGACAACCTGCTTTTTCCTTTAAAAATGTTAAAGCTCTTTCCTTTTTATTATTTTGCTTCTTTGAGAAATTCCAGGATTAGGTTAAATAATAGTGATAATAGCAGATAATTTTTCTGATTCAATTACAGTGCTTCTAGAATTACATTAATTATAATGGCTATTTTTCCAAGATACACAATGTATACCATGTAGTGAACTGGCGTTCCAATTACTTTTATTGTTATTTATTTTTATAACAGGAATAAATGTTGAGATCATCATGTAGTTTTACCCCCACTGACATATTTTTACTGATTTGTAAGTAAATTTTCAAATATTAAGCCATCATTGTAATTAACTTCAATTGGCTTTTTATTCCTTTAATATGGTAGTAGATTTGATTTACTAGTATTGGGCACAGCTCCGCAGTCCTTTATATGAATCACGTTTGTGATTTGGGCTCCATTTGAACCTTGGGAAGGTGCTGTGATGAATGCTTTGTGTGTGTTTTGTAATAACCCTGCTGGAGTCTGGGAACACCCCCTCCATTACATATGCTAGTATCTGTGCAGCCAGATACAAAAATGCAAACTGAGATCAGGGAACAGATGCCAGGAAGGGCTCTAAGTGGAGCTGGCCACAGATGCTTAGGTCAGTGTTCTGGTTTCTAGTGATGGGCTCCCTCACAGAGGCCCTAAGGCAAGGGGTCACGTGATGCTGGAGTCACCCTGGCTTAGCTGCGCAAACATTGCAGATAACTCTTCATGGCTGTCCTCTCTGGGCAAGAGAACTGGAATTTGTAGCCCGGCCCCCTTAGCAGTAGGTGTGTCCAGCAATAGCTGAGGGTTGGGTGGGATAAAGGGGTGCATTCATAGTACAGGCCACTCCCACCATGTGAGCTATGGAAAGACCAGAGCCAGAATGCTTGTGCTTTCAGAATCTCGATAAGAGATTGAGAGCTTGTAGTTGATTTGGCCCTGAAAGTCTCCAAATGAAGAAATATTATTGCTTTGGTCTGTTCCCTGCCATCTGGTAGCTGACTTTTGGCAGTATCTTGAAATGTCCAGAGACACTTTCTCCCCTGTTGTCTTGGCAGGGGAGTGGTTCAGAGAACCTCAGAATTGACTTGCATTTTTTTTTCTGAAAACAAAAACAAACACACAAAAAAGTTGTGCTTTTCATTGAGGCATGGTACGAGTCTCACACATTCTTTCATGAAATTTGAGTGATGCATAAGAGATGGAGGAACTTATTTTTTCCGAACCTTTTTAGTGGCCAAGGGAAACTACTGGTTGGTCTGTGGCTGCATAGCTACTTCCTGTCTCCTCACAGGCACTCAGTGTTTGCTTAATGAAAGAATGGATGAGTGTAGCTCCTCAATTCTCCAATTTCTAATTTTATAAATTTATTATTTCTTCCCTGAAAGAAGGTTAGTTATTCCTATGGTTTTATTTTTAAAGAATCATCTAACAGCTGGTGGTGGTGGGCATGCCTTTAATCCCAGCACTGGGGAAACAGAGGCAGGTAGATCTCTGTGAGTTCAAGGCCAGCCTGATCTACAGGGCAAGTTCTAGGACAGCCAAGGCTACAAATAGAAACTCTGTCTTGAAAAATAATAAAAAAACCCAACAAAATAAAACCCCATCTATCACACTTTTCTACTTTTGATTTAAAATTTCTAATTCATTGAATACTTTTTGAAATTCATTAATTTCGTTAATTTTTTTCTGCTTTTCATATATTTTCACTTCATATGTTTTCTAAAGATGTAGTCTCAGTCTTTGTGGCTCTGTGCACATGAGTGCAGGTACCCATGGAGGCCAGAAGAGGGCAGCAGATGCCATGGAGTTCCAGGTGGTTTCCAGCAGTCTCTCAAGTCCTTTGTGTGTTATAAACTTACATGGTTAGAACAAGTTGATTAATAACTTCTTTTCTTTTTTGACCTAAGAAAAAAGTCAGTCTATATCTCTAAATTCAGCATTGGTTGTACCCCTAAAGTTTGAAGTGGTAGTTATTTAGTCCCATGTTTTCCAACTATCCTGTAATTAGACTTTACTTCCTCTTCACTGACACAGTTCATTGTTTTCTAGTTCTTGAGTGCCTGAGTTTTAAAACACTGGCCTTTCTTAAGTAATGTCAAATTTATTACATTGTGATCATAGAACTATGACCTGTATGATCTAATTTGGGGAATTTATTTTTGTTTAGTTCTTACTAATTCTATAAAAAACAAAAATTTATTAGTTTTTCTTCATTTCCTCTCTGGCTTTTACACCATACCTCATACAATTTGATGAGAAATTTGCAAATTGGTCATCTCACCAGTATTTAATAGTGTATTTAATTATTTTGGGGGTCAGGTCATTTTCCCTTCCCTTTGTTAGAGAGAGTGTGACCCCATAAAAACAACATGTGTTCAACATGACCTACTTAGGCAACTTTGTAATACAGATTCAAACATTAAATATAATGTGTTGTCTTTTCTCTGTTGTCTTGAAAGGAGTCATCCCATAGGGAAACACTCTTTCTAGCCACCTTCATCTGTTTCCTTAGGTTTGAACCCCTCACTGGACAGAGGCTGTCTCCAGTACTCAGACAGTAGCTGTTACTGTTATGGAGTGCCAGTTTAGAGGTAGATCTACTGCCCATTTACTAGGATGTTAGAGGGGGCTGCTTGCTCATTCTGGCTTCCCAGAACCGAAATAATCACACAGAAACTGTATTAATCACTGCTTGGCCCATTAGTTCTAGCTTCTTATTGGCTAACTCTTACATAGTAATTTAACTCATTTCTATTAATCTGTATATCACCATGTGACTGTGACTTACTGGCTAAAGTTTTAGCACGTCTGTCTCCGGCGCTCCATGGCTTCTCTCTTACTCTGCCCTCTTTCTCCCAGCCTACAGTCTAGCTTTTCTCCCCTAGTTCTGTTCTGCCCTTGCCTTAGGATCAAAGCAGTCCTTTATTCATTAACCAATACAAGCAACACATGGACAGAAGGACCTCCCACACCACCAGGACAGACCCCTTCCCACCTTTGTCTTCCATACAGGAACATAGATGTTAATTCTTTGCCTTGCGGTGATGGCCAGAAATGGATTTCAATCCAGGTGGGTATCTGTACTTTCTTCCTAACTGGCCTGTATCCTGCAGTCACTGTTGAAAGAGACTTCACAGGGAGAGTAATTAACCTTGTACAGGGTTAAACTGATCTGAGCTGCTTTGCATTTGATCCCTGGACATCAACAGCTGGGGACACCTGAAGTCGCACCGGCCCTCAGCTGTTCTCTTTGATCATTTGATGTTTGAGCACCACTTCCCTCTTATTCCCACTGAGGATCTGAGAGCCTACATCACTGAGAAGCAGAAGAGAGGGTGAATTGAATAGACCCACTGTCCTCTAGAACAGAGAGAAGTACATCCTGGCAGGCAAACAGCCCTACATCTTGTCCAGATTACCAACTGTTTTTTTTTTTGTAAATAAAGTTTTATTGAACACTGCCACGCTCATGTTTTTGCTTTATGTTTGTATTTTGTTCTAGAGAGGCCACACTGAGCAGTTGCTGGGGAGGCCATAGGGCCCACACATTCCACAGTATTTATTCTCTGATCCTCTGTGGAAACAGCTTGTTGATTCCTGATGTAGGAAGTTCAGGCCTAGGCAGAGGGATAACACGGACCCCACTATTCAGGCATAGCTTGGAGATTCACATGTTCTTAGTAAAATAAGCCCATTTCCTGGGTAGTTTTGGGGCCACATGTGTTCTCTCTGACCCTTGGTTCTGCTCACAGGTTTATCTGTGAACGGATTGCCATGATCTGCACTCTTGGGCTCTCATATACTGGACCTAGTAAATCTCAAGGAGTAGTTTGGTGTTAGATGCACTGAGGACAATGTAGACAGGAAGAAACCAAGAGGACAGGTAGGGAGGAAGGATCATGAATAAACACAGATGATCTGTATTTCTGCGGGGCTGAGGTGGAGAAACTGGCTTGGGCCGGCCTTAGGAATAGAACATCCGTGCTTCTTGGTTGCTCACATTCCACTAAGCGTTTACACACAGAAAACATCTTCATTCCCAGTTTTGGGATCTCAGCTCTAGGGGTTTTGTCTCCTTTGGGTCTCTGAACCCTGAAGCAGGTTTTAAAGTCTTTAAGTTGAGATGTTTTAGTAACTAGGGAAGCTATAACATCTGAGCTTTCTGTAATCCTGGAAACTCCCCTGCCTTTATAGTCAGGGTAGGGATGAGCGAGACTCTGCCCTTTTCTTGGCATCCACACCAGGCCTTCCTGTGCTCCTACCTGCCTCAGGCCCCCCAGGACATATTGAGGAATGGGAATCCTGAGGTGGGGAGGACTCGGCTCTTAGTCTGGCCATCCCCATCTCCTCAGTGTGTGCCTCATGGGGACCACTTTCCTCTCCACTTCCCCAGCCACTACATGGTGTGAGCTACATGCTAAGTCTGTATTCTTGTACTGAGAGGCTGCTGTCATGTGGCTGTTTCCTGGGGGAGCGTTTCACTGTCACCCGATTTGTTAGAAACATAGGTTTCTTTTTAAATGGAGATGCAGCCCAGGATGTGGGCTCCAGGACAGAGGTCATTCCTCCTTCACATCTTCTTCGTCCAGCTGTAGGGCTGGAGCGGTTGAATCACCTGACTGAGCTTTGGCGCCCCCTTCTGTAAAAGGGGGCAGATGTACGCTTCTCAACACCATGGTCACAGATGTGAAGACTGCACAGCGAGAGGCGGGAGCGTGGTCAAATGCTATGACTCCTTGGTCAGCTGTTCTAGATTTTAACCCTGGCTGCATCACTTGCTGTATGACTCTGAGATTGGCTAAGTCTGTGCTCAGTGGTTTTCTGCAGCGTTGTGTGCCCTCGCCCCCTTGTGCTGGCCTCTAACTTCATTTTCTTTTCTTATGTGTATTTCATCTGTTGGAGCCCTTGTAAGTTTGGGGATAAAATTGCCTTATTAATCATTCCTTTGTAAATACCACTGTGAAACAAGGGGATATTGCATTCACTCATCTTTTCATTATTATGGTAATAACTTTCAATTTATAACTAATTAACGTTGCTCCTTTCTAGCCTGGCCTTCATTACAGGCAGCCAGTGAGGGCCCCAGAAGCTGACACGCAGCAAGTGGGAGCCCGCAGCAGCCTCTGAGGGACAATCTCTCCGACGCTTTTATTTTTAGATTATGGGTGGAGAGAGACCTGTTTCCATCTGCCTGTGTCTGGGGCTCAGGTGTGGCTGTCCATCTCCCAGCACGAGATTGGCTGGTGTGACTGAGTCTGGGGAGTGGCAGCAGCCTGCAGGAAGCAATCAGAGAACACAGCTTGAGACGCAGGAGGTGC
Organism: Ondatra zibethicus; assembly: GCA_004026605.1. Lineage (NCBI taxonomy): Eukaryota > Metazoa > Chordata > Mammalia > Rodentia > Cricetidae > Ondatra > Ondatra zibethicus. The sequence goes on from PVIU01000389.1 coordinate 253,647, forward strand.
TCAGGGACATCCCAGAAACAAATACCCAAAGGGCCACAGCTACTGTCATCAAAATGTCTTTGACGGGATCTGGATTTGTTCTCTGAGGCCCCAGGGAGAGACCCAGAAGAAATGGGCACTAGTGAGAAGGAGGCAGAGTTGGATGCAAGGTAAGATGTGTGCCCATTACTATGACAGTCTTAGCTCTTAGGGTGGAGCAGTCCTCCTTGGGAGGTCTCAGTTGCTATCCCGTCTTCATTTCGAGATATATTCAAGTTCATTCCAGTTTAAATTCATGTGGCTTGGCACTATTTATAGATAGCAAGTCATTCAGTAGAACTTTTAGATCCCTTGACATTCTGTATTGCAAATCGCCATCTTTTTATTGTGGAGTAGGTGACTAGAAGGGGCCTTAGACGTTTAGCACAGCTACCTTGCTTTGTCAGGGAGTGTTACTATAGCATCATTCGACTGCAAGGTGATGTAGGCCAGTAAACTGAGCAGACTCCAGACTTGGCCAATGCAGGGAGGACTGGCAGGAGATGCCTTAATGACATGCTGATCCTCTTTGATCTCCGGCATGATGCAGTGAGCACCAGCTCCCTCTTGCCGCCCAAGGGGCTGAGATGAGAGACTCTAGTTTCCCTGTGGACTTTGCTAGAATGAGAGTCATTAGCTTTCCTCTGTTTATGAAGTGAGCATAAACACATACAAAAATGGTTCCCATTCTCCCTTCTGGATTAATTAGACATATTTAGTCCTCTTGGATTAATTAGGTTCATTTTTACTTTTTTTTCCTCAGTAAAAAGTTTTGCAACAGTGGGTGAAGGGCACAGAGAAAGTCTGTATTGTTGAAGCCTTGCTACCCTTCCCAGGATCCCAAAGTAGCCCGTCACATACTGTCCAATAGAATTTTCCACAGTGATTGAGAGAGTCCACATCTGGTCGGCTCAGCAGGTGGTCACTATAGCTGCTAAGCTCATGTGGTCACTGACTGCTTCAAACGTGGCCAGTGCAGTGGAGGGGCTGAATTTTTGGCTCTATTTCATTCTGCAATGAAGGGATTCAGAATGAAAGAACAGAATTCTAGTGCAGCCAAACCTCCCCCAAGTGAAAACCGAGTGACATTGGGAATGGAGCACCTGAGAGGGGTGGGCACATGGTCTCCAGAGGGGTCTTTTGTTTGGACTCCCCTACAGTGTGGCCCCAGCCGTATTGAAGCTACCCAGCAATGTGTGAGGGAGGCTATTCACTATTCATCCTGCCCCTCTGACAGAATGCCTGAAAGAAGCAACTGAAGAAAGATTTATTGTCTCATAGTTTGCGGGGGACTTTATCCTATTGAGGAGAGGCATCAAAGCAAGAGCGGCTCTGTCCATGTCATGGGAGTATGAGGTGGCTAGTCACACATGGCGTCGTGTATAGAAGCTGGGAAAATGAGCCCGGAATCAAGGCTGTGGAGCACCTTCCAAAGCTAACCTCCACTTCTGTCAGCCAGGCTCCACCTTCTGAAAGCCACAAACACCATCACTTAGGAACCAAGGGCTACACATAGGAGTGTATGAAGGGCATTTCACAATCAGACCATACCAGACACTGCAGAAGTCAAGTGTCATTCTGGTCCTCTGTCACGTGGGCAGATAATGGACCCTCATCGAGTGTCCGTTTTTCCATCTATAACAGTAGAATCTACTCCAAAGGATTGTGTGAGTGGATTAGTTACCGTCTGGGCTGCTGTAACAAAACACCTTCGATCTGGCCTTTAGAAACAACAGACTTTGCAGGACCGGAAGCTGAGAAGTCCAAAATGAAGGCTCTTGAGATTCAATATCTGGTAAGGGCTGTTCTCTGTTTCAAAGACAGGGCTGCTTTGCTGTGGCTCTCGGTGGTGGGAGGACAAGGGAGCTTACTCGAGATTTTTGGGAGCAAAGCCCTAGTGCCTCAGGCTTAATACAGTCCCACTGGTTCCTGGCTCTGACATTCAGCCTTTCTTTATTTCTTTACTTTTTGAGGACGCTGAAGTTCGTACTGTAGCAAGGAGGATCAAATAACTGTGAGCTGTTTAGCACACTGCTGTATACTGTTGTTCCCCAGGCAAGCAGATTCTAATGGCTACTGTCACCCCCTCCTCAGATTCACGTGCTCCACTTAGGATCTGAGCACTCGTTCTTTTGCTCTGAGAGAGTCTTTTGCCCCTGGGTGAGTTGAATCCTGTCTCAGTACTGACTCCATTTTAAAGCTACAATCTACAACCTCTGTTTCAAGGAGAGGGCCCCTTTGTTGGTCCTGGCCGCCCGGCTAGCTTACACCCGAAATAACCACACAGAAACTGTATTAATTAAATTACTGCTTGGTCCATTAGCTCTAGCTTCTTTTGGCTAACTCTCACATCTTGATTTAACCCATTTCTATTAATCTGTATATTACCACGAAGTTGTAGCTTACTGGGAAAGATTCAGCATGTCTGACCTGGTGGCTCCATGGCGGCTCTCTGACTCTGCTCTCTTTCTCCCAGAATTCAGTTCTGTTCTCTCTGCCTATCCAAGTTCCACCTTATCACCTAGGCCAAGGCAGTTTCTTTATTCATTATCCTAGGAAAGCAACACACAGACAGAAGGCACTCCTACACCACACCTCAGAGAAGTTCAGTAAAAAGGAGGGTCCTAAGAATGACATGCATGGCCAAGGAAGGGGATATAGTGAAGAACTTCTGGGTAAACTGGGAGGGGGACAGAAAGGAGGGGATGGGGCATGGAAACATGAGGGATCCAGATGGCTGAGTTGGGGGAGGGATGGAGAGGGAGAACAGTGAAAGAGATATCTTGATAGAGGGAGCCATTGTGGGGTTAGGGAGAAACCTGGTGCTAGGGTAATTCTCAGGAATCCACAAGGATGACCCCAGCTAAGACTCCTAGCAATAGTGGAGAGGGTGCCTGAACTGGCCTTCCCCTGAAATCAGATTAGTGACTACCCTAATGTCATCATAGAGCCTACATTCAGTAACTGATAGAAGCAGATGCAGAGATCTACAGTCAAGCACTGGACTGAGCTCCTGAGTTCAGTTGAAGACAGGGAAGAGGGGGTCATATCAGCAAGGGGGGGTCAAGATCATGATGGGGAAAACCACAGAGACAGCTGACCAGAGCTAGTGCGAGCTCATGGACTCTAGACTGTCAGCTGGGGAACCTGCATAGGTTCCTTTGGAACTAGGACCTCTGAATGTGGTTGACAGTCATGTGGCTTAATCTGTTGGGGGGGACCCCTGGCAATGGGACCAGAACTTATCTGGGTGCATGAACTGGCTTACTGGAGCCCATGCCCTATGGTGGGATACTTTGCTCAGTCTTCATACAGAGGAGAAGGGCTTGGTCCTAGTATGTGTTTGGGGAGAGTGTATGTGTGTGTGCATGCATGCATGCATGATGCATGAGTTTGAGTGTGTGTGTATGTTTGAGACAGTCTTGCTGTGTACCTTAGGCTGGCTTTTAGTTTTATTCCCTTGAGTATTAAGATTACAAGCATACATTTCCACACCTGACTGATTTTTTTCTTCCTTTTTTTAAACCCTGAGTGTCTTTTCTCCCCTTTGACCCTACTATAACACCCACTCCTTTCTTTGTTGCTGAACAATCCATCCCCCAACCCTTGTATTCCCTTCAAATTCAGTTCTCACATCAACCTTATTTATTTACGGAATTTTATAAATGATAGGCAACTCTGTAAAGTCCGTTTGTGCTCTGGGTAGAGGAAGTAGAGAAAATGATGTCGTCCCCCAAGCTCCTGGTTCCTCTTATAGCAGAACTTGCCACAGGGTATCACAATGTGTACTCATGCCCCGTCTCTGGTCTTTTTAATATGTGCTTCTGTGATATGCTTTCCCACTCAGCTTAGTGACTGTCACATAGTAAGTCACTCAGCTCTCAAAAAGTTCTCAATTCTTAGTGGTAGGTTTTTGATAAATATTAGAGGATGAGAAGGGGGAGATGTGCCTTAGTCAGATATAATAGGTTCTATAACAATAGTAAATGATCTCCAATAAAAGTCCCCAAATCCCAGTAAGTCACTATGGAACCTCATGCGCCAACCATGCATCCCACGTACCACAGGTTGGCTGTGGCTTTATTCTGAGCGGCTGTCAATCTACTCCTCAGACCTCGACATGGGAAATGGATGATCTGTGGCATTCACACATGAGCTGGATCCTCAGCTCTCTCCTGGAAATGACACAGTGGTCCCAAACAAGTCAAATAGGCACTGCTAAGCTCAGTGTCAGGCCATGCTCGTCCCACGAGGAAGGGTGTCAGAACCTACGAAGCCAGAACTTCAACCTCTTCAATGAGGGCTATATAAACGTCCTCCATGAACCGCCCTAAACCGTGGTCAAACCTGATGTCAACAGGTTAGAGAGGCATAAACCCCACAGTTAAAGCTCTCTGAGTAGTGATAAACAATACCATGGACTTAAAGGTCATGGATGAATGGCCCCTGTCCTCACTGCCCAGGGGAGTTTGGAGGCACTTTTAAGGAGGAGCACACCCAGCCACCTGCTTTCTGGACACTGCCGCTCTTTGCTGCAATGCCCACTCTGTGCTGCTGTTGCTGGTGATGCAAACCAAAGCCCTTCCAACCATGACAGCCCCATGGTGGCCTGTACGCACGACTTCACTGTATCTCATGAGCAGTCGGTGGACCATGAAGACAGTTGATGGACGGCTACTGCTTGTAATTTCCAGGCCTGCAACTTGTTTGGAGCTGCCAGGGCCAGACAGCATGACTACTCTACCATTCTGGCTTTGAAAAATGCCCTTTGAAAGGCTTGTTCTAGTCAGTCACTAGCTGGAATAAATCGTGGGAGGAACAGAGAATCGCCGTGGCAAGACAGATCTTGTGATTTGGAGATGCGATGCAGAGCTCCAGCGGCTGCGTGGCGGCTGAGGAGATACTGACAGGCGCCTGTCTTCCTGATCCTTCCCTGCCCTAACTTGAAGGTGGAAGGCTTCCTTTTTCTGTAGGGGTGGAGGAAGAAGGAAAGGGGTGATTTGTATGTAAGATGTGAGAAGCCCAGTCCCATGTGTGCTGGCTGGTTTTATGTCAACTTAACACAAGTTAAAGTCATCTGAGAGGAGGGAACCGTTAGGAAAATGCCACCCTATGATGGAGCTGTGGGCACGCCTGTGGGGAGTTTTCTCAATCAGTGATTGATATGGGAGGGTCCAGCCCATTGTGGGTGGTGTTCCCCCTGGACTGGTGGTCCTGGGTTCTATGAGAAAGCAGGCTGAGCAAGCCATGGTGAGAAAGCCAGTAAGCAATACCCCTCCTTGGCATGTTGTATCAGCTGCTGCTTTTAGGTCTCTGCCATGTTTGAGTTCCTCTCCTGACTTCCTTTGATGATGAACAGTGGTGTGGAAGTGTAAACCAAATAAACCCTCTCCTCCCCAGGTTGCTTTTTTGTCATGGTGTTCCATCCCAGCAATAATAACTCTAATTAGGGTACCATGACATCCTGACCCCATGTCTTCCTGACCTCTTAATCTCCAGAACTATATCATCTCTAGCTCCTCTGGTTCCCCTCCCTCCCCGCCTCTTGTTCTGTCTCACTCGTCCTTAGCTGTGCCTCTTATGTCACTCCCCTTCCTGCTCCCACACTGAGCACTTGCTGCTCCTCAGGGACTGGGAGCATATTTGCATCCCTCTGTCATTAGTCCTGGGCTGTCTGCTATAGGATGCTCACGACAAAGGAAGGAACTTGTGGTGTCTCTCTTGGTGCTGTAGCTCAGCTCATTGATACTGCACCCTTCCAGAAGCTTTGTGAGCCCAGCTTGTCTCCCCTGAAATAGTGGGGCCCTGAAGACAAAGTCTAAAATGTTAATGTCCACTCAAATGGGGTCAATGGTGTAACATTCAATTTTTACTTGCAAGATTGGGGTAAACTTGGCAAAGACAGTGCAAGACAGTGGGGGCTTCTAGAACTAAGTTGAGTGAGAGGGGGCCTTTTACCTATGGCATTTCAGGGGAGTTGAAGGCAGGGGAGTGACCATGTTTGTCACCAGGGAAATGTTGCTATAAACCAACTTGAGAAGGCGAAGTGGGACCAAAGGAAAACTCTTAGAAGGTATGCCTATGTCTTGCAGAGTAGGAGGGGCCTGGTGTCAACCACAGGTTGGGGACAGTGGCTCATAATTCAGAATAGAGTTGGGCTTAATGTAGTTTTCAACCAAAGTACATCACAGGGATCTCTACAAGGGAACAAGGTCTCAGATTCCCAGGGTGCACAGGGTGGGCTGCTGTCATTGGCCAGAGCGGGGAGGCACTGGTGAGAAGAGGCAGGAAAGAGAACACCCTCTTTATGAGACTGCTTTCTATCAAAGCATGTGTGTTGGCTTTTTAAAAATTATAAAATAGCTTTTTCATTAGGTCAGAAAGGGCATTTTCTGAAAATGCAAGTGGGAGGGGACAGTTGGAGGAAAGATTTTGCAGTCCCTCCCTTCCCACAAGGCCACAGTTTGGTTTCTGTGTTTCCAGTTCTTATGCAGGTAAATCCTCTCTCTCCCTCCCTCTCCCTCGCCCCCTCACACACATTCATGTGAACATAAGCATTATTAGAAAGGACCATTATACCTACATAGTTATTTTCTTCTGAAGAGTTAGCTGTGTCACCTGAGTCCTCAGCTGACTGGACAGTGTCCACCTGCATTGAGGATTATCTTCCCCACTTAGTCCTCTGGTTCAAACACCTGTCTACTCTGGAAACTCCCTCACCCCTGGGCCTGCAGCAGCCACTTTACCTGATGCCAAGCCACCTGGGCTTCCTTTCAAAGGCAAAGACAGACTCAGTCCTTTTTTTAAATGGATTTTTATTGAGTTCTACATTTTTCTCTGCTCCCCTCCCTGCCTCTCCCCTCCCTTTCAGCCCTCCCCCAAGGTCCCCATGCTCCCAATTTACTCAGGAGATCTTGTCTTTTTCTACTTCCCATGTATATTCTTTTGAACCACTAAAATAATTCTTTGCTTGCCTGCCTGGTTCCCTCCCTCCCTCCTTCCTTGCTTTAAAAGAGACAAGGTTGCAAGTAGCCCAGGCTGGCCTGACCTTGCTATGTAGCCTAGGATGACCTTTAATTCCTAATCCTCCTGCTTCCGTGTCCTGGGTTCAGAGATTATGAGTCCACACCACCATGCTCTAAAGTTGACAAACAGCTTTTACACAGCCCCACCTTGTTCTCTGTATAGACAGTGCTGTGTTCTGTTTCCTTGGCTTAGGGATGGTTAGTGAGTACCAACTATAGCAGAGTGAGACTATATCCAGTATATCTATCTCTCTTAGCTGTGCTATGAGGAATAACCCTATGCTTCTGCTTTGGAATTTCTGCAGAATGTATTCCTAAAAAGAGACTGAATGTGTCAAAGAGAATGTGCATTTAGAAGAGCAATAAATATTAGCATATTGCTCTGTGGAGGGATAAAGCTGCTTCCATTCTATTTTTCAACTGCTTGTGCTCTTGAAAACAATGGGTATTCAGCCTTGCAAGCCCACATCTTGGAAAAATTGTGTCTTAGTTTTTTAATGTAAAATTGTGAGTTTTATTCTTACATTTTTTGTTTATTTGTCTTGAATCTGTAATTTTCTTCAAATCCTTGGTCTACATTTCCTCTTGGCTTGCTTTAGTTTTTGTTGACTGATAGGTACTTTTTACATTTTAAGGATACTCATTCATGTTTTGTCATACAGATTTTACATTTTAATCATTTGTCTTTTAATATTATTGATGGTAGTTTTGGTAATAGAAGGAACTCAATTTTGTTTGGTGAAATCAACTTTTCCCTGCATGAGTTTCATGCCATACTCAGAATGGTCCTCATCTTTCATACAATGAGACCTTTTCCTGTACACTGTTAGAGGTGTTTTTTTTTTCTTTTTCACATTTAATTATTCAATCTGGTTGTAGCTGATTCTGAGGGTGGTGTAACTTCACTGTTCCCGAGTCGTTCGGCCACTGTGAATGTTTACTTCTGAAGAAGGATGGATGGGGAATCACTGACCTGACTTTATTTCTTACTCCCCGGGGCATGTGAGATTATTTTGCTCTTCTAATGGATAAGGAAGGAAAAGAACCCTGGCATGCTCTTTAGCCCCATTGGCCTCTTAGATGCTCCATGGTCAGATCAGGGGATAAGCCATTGGCAAATCACTCAACCCTCCTGTTCCTTCATTAGCAAAACAGAAATCACCATGTCCTGTCCCTGATGTGGAATGTAGCATTAAATTAAACAGAGGATGATGGCTCCGGTGTGTCAGGAGGTGTTAGTTAAGTCTAGTCAGCTTCAGTCCTCTGAGCCCTGTCCTAAAGAAACATGGTGAGGAGTGTCTGGCCCTGTCCTGGGGGCCAGGGTCCTTCTCAGCCTCAGTTGGCTTCATTGTGCCATTGGACTTTCCATCGTGGTCTGCCCAGCTTCGGGGATCGCTGTCTTCCATCCTTAGCACATGACTCCAGCATCAGCCAGCTGCCTATGGAACATAGGAGTTTGTTATCAGAGCCATCAGGACAGACAAGTGGAGATAAGTGACAAAGAGAAGAAACAGGAGTGGGGGAAGGGGAGAGCCCAAAGCAAGCCTGAGATGGGCAGAGAGATAAGTGGAGGAAATTAGGGGGAGAGAGGAGCAGAGAGGACTAAAGATGGTGGGGGGATGGAAGAGACAGGAAGGAGAATTCACTGAGAGGGATCAGAGCTAAGTCAGGGCATGTCCAGAGCACAGCTTTTCACAGGTCTCCTCCCCACCCCAACTCTTACTCCCATTCTCCCCCCTCTTCCTCAGTGCTCCTGAGCCGAGGAGGCTTGGCAAAGAGGACCCATTTAGTAGTCACTCACTCTACACACTTTGACCAGTCCTGAGTTTCTGCACTAACTACTGCCCGCTGCAAAACGAAGCTCCTCTGGCCAAGGGGGGAAGGCAGCACCTGTCTATGGTTGGTTGTACATATTCAGACAGTGGAGTGACAACATGTCACTGCCCATACCGTGGACTTTTGACATGCTCACAGTACCAGGCATGAATTCCCACCTGTGGTATCAGCTTCAGATCCAACTTTCATGCTACTGTTACACCAGTGAACACACACTTCCTGGCAGGTGAGTATCATAGCTTTCAGTGTCCAGACCCGGTTAAGGTCGTTGATAGCTTTTCTCCCCCAGAAGTCTGCATGGCACCTTCTGACTGTGTAAGCTAGCCAGCGAGGAAGAAGTTTTCAGGACATTTTCAGATTGATCTACGTCTGACAAGCAAAATGTGTTGTTTCTTCAGCAATAGGGTCTTACCGACCAGTCACAGTGGGGAATGTTGTTTTTGAGTGCCTTTATTGCCTCCTGGACCATAACTCGTACAAAAGTATCCATGCGTAGCATTGAGACTTTTGATTTAATAATTCGTGTCTTCTGGGGGAAGCATTTTCCATTCATGCAGGTTACCTGCTTTCAAACACCTTTTTAAAATTATACTTTTAATTAGAGTACAAAGTAGTTCCAATGCCAGTAGTACAAAGTAACTTTCTATGAGGCTTAAAATTTTCGTTTAGTCTTTATTTTTAGGACTTAATTTTAGTCTTATTTACGTGTACCTGTGTCTGTGTATTTGTGTGTGAGTGCAGGTGCTCGAGGAGGTCTGTAGGGGGCGCTGATCTCCTGGAGCTAAAGTTACTGGTAGTTGTGGAAAATGATCTTAAGTTCTTGGCAACAGCAGCAAGGACTCTTGCAAAGCCATCTCTCCAGCTCTTCCATAAGGGTATCCCTGTAATGAATCTGAATTTCAGTTAACCCACCCCCTAATCTGAGATAGGATGCTTCTAGCATGTGAATAACTAGAACCATTTGGCGAGATTCTCTGAGAGGGGACATGTCTCAGTGCTTGGGTCAGATGATTCCTTATTTCGTGTGTGTGTGTGTGTGTGTGTGTGTGTGTGTGTGTAGGGGGTGTATGCATGTGTGTATGCAGGTGTGATCACCTGTTGCACGAATGTGTGCAGGTCAGAGGTTGTCACTGGGTCTCTTCCTCTGTTGATCTTCACTTTATCTTCTGAGGCAGGGTCTCTCATTGAACCTGGAACTTGCCATTTTGGCAGGAATGGCTGGCCAGCAAGTCCCAACAATCTGGCCATCTCTTTTCCCAGTGTTGGGATAACAGATGCTTGCTGCCACACACAACACTGTTACATTGGTTCTGGGGATCTGAACCCAGGTGCTCATCCTTGAGCAGCAGGCCCATTGCCTCTCGAGCCATCTCCCCAGCCCTCTTTGTCTTTGGGAATGTTGTATATCCATTCTGTGAACCTTTCTGGCTTTCATCTCTTCTTGGGTGTTTTCCCCTAATCTTATATTGTGTCCCCACAGGAATTTGAGCAGGTGTAACATGTGGACTGCACACCTAGGGAGGGCTGGTGCAATAGTTGTCTCTTGTATAGGTGAGAAAGTCTAGCACTGGGAAGGATACCCCTGGCACTTATGTGTGATGGTGCCTGGAGTCCAGCCCGGGAACTATGGTTCTATAACTCACACTCCGTTCTTCCTTGAGGCTGGAGGTTATCCAGCCCATTGCCTATGCCACAGAGGCAAACCAGCACGTTCACTGAGTACCTCCATCCACACCCAAGTGTTGCCATTCAAATTCTTCTGATTTGGGTCATTTTCTTACTGTAGATGTGGACCACAGGGAATTAGATGTTGGTTATTTATTGAACAGAACACTGCTGGACCCTCCTTATTTTATTTACTTTATTGCCACTCTAAGGGCAAACAGAAAGAATGGACATAGTACATCTAAACACCTATGTTGTGCCAACTACGTGGACAGCCGTGAAAAGCAAGTCACAGAGAGTTGATGACCGTGCAGAACTGGGGTGTGACCTTGGGTCTGTCTGATTTTCTATTTTTCTGCTCGTCTGTCTGCTAAGAAGTAAGCCCTCTAGGCTTTAGTGGAAAAATTGACAAACATGTCCTATAGGGTATCAAGTCCCTTCGTGACAGTGTCAGGGCAGGCCAGCCTGAGGGAAGGTCTGCAAGGTCTAAAAGAGGATTCTGTGGTCACAGTGGAGATAGTAAAGGACTCGGCGAAGCATGCGTGCTGTAAAAGCCTGAGATTAAAATAGAGAGAGAGGTTCTTTCCCTTTAAAATATTGTATGCCCTCACTTTATAGGAAAATGCTTTAAAATGCTTATCTAGGACCCCTAATTCCACATCCCTTATACAATTTGACATGCAAAGTGTCATATTCAAAAGCAAATTAGTCTGAAATGAATCCTCTTTTACCCTTTTTATTTTCAAAATCCAGATTTAGAATTTAGGTTCATTAATATGCATAAACACTACTCGATTAAGCCTGTTTTAATTTCTCTGTGTGCTTTGTAAACAGGGATTACAAAGATGTTTGAATTTTCATAGCAGATTTTGGAGTAGTGTATACATTTGGGCCATTATCACATAATAAATAAATAACCCCCTGGATCTGGGAGTTGGTGATGTCATCCCACGATGTTGATTTTCTTCTCCTCATCTGGTCCTATAAATATCTGGCTTTGGTCTCAGAAAGCATTTCTCTGAACGAGGCTGAATAATAGCGCCCCGTGCTTGGGTCCCTATGCGGTGGGCATGTTCCAGCATTAGTGCTGGGGGATTGAAGCTTCCACTTGGCTTTGGGAAAATGGACTTGGAAAAACACCACATTTATTAAATCTCACACTAAACGCTGACAGTTGTAGGCATTAGCTCTTCATGGTGTCTGCCAAGTGAGCTGGAAGAGTAGGTTTATCTTGTTATATGCAGATCGAAGAGTGACAGCCTCGCAGAGGATGGTTCCCAGCCATCAGGGTGAATGGCCAAGATGCATGTCAGAGAAGTGCCATGGGGAAGCAGGCTTCTCAAGGGGAGCTCAGTTTCCAAATGTGGAGGCAAGATGTACTTTTCCCACAATGCACCACGGCATTGTGTTTTAATTGTTATCTGTGCATGGGGACACTTGAGGGAAAGAAGTATGTCTGGTAAGGAGAGGAACAATATATGGAGTGTTTTGCATCATTGCATGTTAAACAAAGAGCTGGCTGGCTTCCATTTTTCCATTCTTTGATCCTCATAATAATCCCTTGAGATGGTTGCTATTACTTTTGCGATTGTTGTGCTTATGTCATAGAAAAGGACAATAAATGTCGAGAACTTCCCAAGGACTGCAAGGCCACAGCCTAGCTTTGTCTGCCCCAAGCCCCTCCTCCTCACCGCATCTCTTGCTCATCTCTGTTTTCCCAGGGGTAGGAAAACACAGATGCCCAGCAATATTTGCTGAGTGAGTGACTGAAGGAATCCTAAGTGGAATCCGTTGGCTGCTCCCCTTCCTTACGATACCTGTGCCCTGCGTTGCCATGAGTCCCTGTGTCTTGGAGACGCATGGCACCTGTGCCCTGCATTGCCATGAGTCCGTGTGTCTTGGAGATGCTCTATAGGTTCTACCAAGAGTCTCTCTTCCTGGATGGCTCCCCCAGGTGTGTACTCCTTCCTGCTTTCTCCCTTATTTCTGCTATTTTACCCGCTGTTTATTTGCTTTTATTCCCTGGAAAGCAGGCACAAAGTTTGAGCTCTTCCACTGTTTTAACCGGCTCTTGGGTCTAGCATGGCTTCTGGGCACAGAGCAGGCGGAAAAGTTTGTTTTCTTGTACTAGCTCATTTGCAGGTTGCTTATGGGGAGTCAGATGCATCATGGAAGCAGAAATCATGTCAGTGAGCTCTCCTCTTTGAGGTAACAATCTCAGCCCCCACACATCGGTCGTGCAAGTGTTCCTTCTAGGTTACAGCACATCCTCCTGACCATGTCCCCCCTCAGTGTGGGGGTACTGTCTCTGAATGGGGAGAAGTGGGACTTTTGGGGATCAAACAGGAGTATATTCTTTTATGAACAACATAGAAACCCAGAGCTGTATGGACTTGTATACAGAACACCTGTAGTATCAAAAGCCATGGGAGGGATTCAGGGAATTATTAAGATGCTTTCTTAGGATGGCAACAGTGGAAGAAAGGAAAGAAGCACAGCCTGATATGAGGGCTCCTGGGATGGTGACTCCCAGAAGAGAATGGCTCAGAGATGAACTCTGAGGGAAGTGGGACAGGGGAGGGGCAGAAAGCCAAGCAAAACTGTGGCCTCAGCTAGAGGCAGTGACCTTCAGCTGGACCCCGGGGATCTCTGGGGTAGGAATCTAGTAATAGGTGCTTCTGCCTAGAAGTGAGAAGCGTTCGGCCCTCCAGGGCATTGAACCATTAGCCCCTGGCTATCTCCATGGAAAACGGTTTGTGGGAACTAGCCTTCCATGTGGCTGCTGCTTTGGACTGGCTCAGGACAATTCTCTGGTTCTGGTGGTCACTCTGAGTTCCAGCATCCAGAATTGGAGTTGAGCACAGCAGCCCAGTACAGGGATCAGAACAGGCCTCTTGAGAGTCCTCTCCAGCATTACAGCTACCTCTATGGCTTTGGATAGGTCTGTTGAATTGTTGTTCCTTCTCTTCCTCTTTGACTATATAGAAAAACAATGACATTTTAACTGTTAAAATCATTCATGTATTTTATTTTATGTGTGCAGGTGTTTTGCCTGCATCTATGTCTAGGCACATGTGTGCAGTGCCCGTGGAGGCCAGAAGAGGGTATCATGTCCCTTGTAACTGGAGTTACAGGTGGTTGTGAGCCACCATGTGGGAGCTAAGATTCAAATCTAGGTTCTCTATAAGGCCATCTTGTGCTCTTAAATGATGAATCATCTCTCCAGCTCCTACTCATTTTTAAGTGTACAATAAAGGGACAAAAGGGACAATCACATTGTTGTGAGCCCATCTCTGACATCCATTTTCTAACCCTTTTCCTCTTCTGAAAACTAAATCTCTCCACCCACCCAATGACAATTCTAATTTCCGGTCCCCTCTGTACCAACCACTATTCTATTATTTCTCTATCAATTTGATGTTCAAGACACATCATCAAAATGGAACCATCTGCTCTTTGTCTTTTTGTGACTGCTTCCTTCAGTTCTTAATGCTCCAGGATACATCATGTTGTAACTTACACAAGAATTCCCTTCTCCGTGTGTACAGTATATGTTCCGTTTTACTTACTGAACCAGCAGTGGGCATTTGGATTGCTTTCAACTTGGGCTACTGTGAAAAATGCTATCCACAGGGATCTACAGATGCCTGTCGTCATCTCTTGTTTTATGCTGAGGTGCAGCAGAGCCTCGGGTTTCACTATGGAAGATGCTGAGCCAACTGAGCATCCTTACTTGAGGCGATAACCGCAACCTCCTTTGGTATCTTTGACGGTGGCTCTCAGCCGCTTCTGCTGAGGTAGGAGGTGCTTAGCATGCTATCAATAATGACTGCCGGTTGGGGGATTACCATCTTTGGGAAGTATTTTTAGAAATTGAGATGAATTTCAAAATTTCATTTAGAATACTTAAAGAGAGAAAATGTATGATCTGTGAGTTCAGAGGCTTTATCTACCCTTCTTCAGCAGACCCTGGCAACTCGTCACTTGGGGCATTTTCTAGGTGGCTGTGCTTACCTCTCTGGCCGGTGTCACTTTGGGTAGCCTGTCTGATGCTTATGTAACAAGGGGACTGTCGTTGGACTCACCAGTCAACTCTGAATAAATGAATTGGTAAGTCAATGAATGAATCCATGGGGACACAGATGCCACTCTACCTTGGGTTTGAGTCAACAGCATGTGGCCTACTGATTTGCTTTCAGAATAAGCAAAGGGCATTTCCCTAAGGAATAAGGAGGAAGGGGACCATGCTTCCTTAGTGTCTCAGGCCTCTCAAGTTTTCAGGGCAGCAGCTTGTTTCTTGAGTCTCTCTGCCTTGATACACAAGGACAATGGAAAAGCAATTCTTTCTTGTCGCCTCTCTCAGGGGACGTGTGAAGCTGCTTGGCATGGAATATTCCGAGCTCTTTAATCTCTTAGGAAGAAAGGAGTTTTATGAGGATAATAATAGGCTGTCCTTGGTACATTAGAACCTGCACAGTACCCATGGCTAGTGGGGGAATTGATTTTGAAGGATGTCCTTTTTTTTTTGAAATTGTTCATTTCTGTTTACCTGGCAAGTGTTGAATTTCTGTAGATCTGTGTTTCTGGCTGGGGTGAGGTATTTATAAGTGAAGTTCGGTGATAGTGACATGGCTGTGTTGATGGTGATGATGGTGATGGTGATTGATAGTAAATACATTATTATTACTCAGTTTGAGAGTCCATGCTCCATGCTGTCTTTCATCCCTCATGACACCATAAGGCTGATATTATCATTGACTCAACTGTAAAGATGGGGAAACTGAGACCCAGAGCAGACACATGATTGGATCTAGGTCATTCAGTTGGTAAAAAGCAGAGTTTTCCGTAAATGATTTTTATGTGGCACACGAGAAAAACATTCTCCCTAATAAAAGTATAAGTTGAGATCTAGTCAACTGTCAAGGAAAGGGCTCTTGCTGGAAAGCCTGTTGGGGACACAACCATCTAGGTTCTGAATGACATATACATGATTATATACTTTACCCTCCAAGGGATTTGGAGTCTGTGGCCCCCAAGAGTGACTGATAATGGAGGCTGGGATAATGAAGGAGGGGCACTAGTGACAGGCTGGGCCAATTGGAAGGAGTTCATGACTGACTTGGGGCAGTTGTACTAGGAAAGGAAGGGAAGGATGAGGCAGTTTTAAAATTTTTGTATATTTTTACTTCTTGTGTATACATGAGTGTTTGGTCTGCATGCGTGTATGTGTACCATGTGCATGGCCGATGCCCACAGAAGATATCAGAAGTGTTGGATCCCCTGGAAGCAGAGTTATAGACAGCTGTGAGCTGCCCTGTGGGTGCTGAGAACCAAACTTGAGCCCCTATATGAGCTGCAAGTGCTTTTAATTGCTGAGCTGTATCTCTCCAGCCCAGACAGATACATTTTAAAAGAAAGACCACAGACCCAGTGAGAGATAGGATGTGGTAAGAAGGGAGAGTGAACTTTTGAACTTGAGTGAATGTAATGGTAAAAAAGAAGAGAAGCATTTATGGAGGAGAACACATTTTGCCTTGGGTGTGATGAGTTTGGGCTGCTGGAAAGGCAGATTGCAGACATCTATCAGCCCGCTACAAACGTGGTTCTGCTGCTCGCTCACTCCTTCCTGTTTGCCCCAGTAAATCTGAAGGAAAGGATACTGAAGTATGAGGGGCCCCTACTCTTTGAGGTGGTCAGATTCTCAAGAGTTTGTGTAAATGTAGTCATAGTCATAGATTTCTTATGATTGGCATGTGTCAAGACCATACCAGAAGCAAAGATGGTAGGAGGATCTTTCTGGAACACAAACCTGAGAATGTCTCAGAATACACTGTCCTGTGGTGTGCCTGCAGGGAGTGGTCTTCACTGTCATCATGATAGAATACTGCTCATTAGTTTACTGACAAGTTTGCTCAAGGCCTAGAACAGGTCTTAGACTATTTTTACCTCAATTTCTCTCTTCCTTCTACAGTACAAAGAACACACACATACACACACATATACATATACATACACACACACAAAACGTCCCCTCATTTAGTGTGAAGAACATACCCAGTGTTATTTCTCACTTTTATAAATCGTACTGAATGCTTCCTTTTCCTGAAACGTCTAGGTGGATTTTTCTTCAATACTGTTGGCTCCCCAGTAATGACATGGAAACTTATTAAATATGAAAGCTTGACCAATTGATTAGGAATGTTTCTAACTAGCTCTTTTAATTTAATTTAACCCATTTCTATTAATTTACTTTTTGCCTCATGGTTTTATTACCTCATCTCCGTGTTTCCTGTCCTGCTTGCTCTGCATCTCCTGGAGTTCCCCCTTCTTCTTCCCAGTGTCTTTTGTGCCTGGAAATCCTGCCTAGCTATTGGCCATTCAGTTTTTTATGAAACCAATCAGAGTGACATCTTCACAGTGAGCAAAAAGATTATTACACAGCAGAACTTCTTCTTTGCTTCCATTTCCCCAGTTTTTCACCATCTCAGCTCAACATTTAATGATCTCTCTAGGTAAAGTGTGTTCACTGACAAGTTTTCCCTCAAAGCCTGTAGTCTCCCTAAAAACTGGTACATCCCTATATCCCTACCTTCTTCTAGAGAAATGACCATGTAATGTGTATGAAGGAGCCATTCAATCTACAGTACTGCACAGAGGAGGGAAAAGAAAGAAATGAATGGATAGGTGGTGTGTGTGTGTGTGTGTGTGTGTGTGTGTGTGTGTGTATGTATGTATGTATGTATGGGAATCCAGCTGCAGATCCATACTTCCAGCAGGGGAGGTGTAGCAATACTTGCCTAGCTTTCATCACAGGGCACCCCAAATAAACTAATTAGGATCCTACTAGAGTTTATCCCAGGGAACCAATGAGTTTATTGGTCTTACTTCCAGAGCATGGCCAACCCTAAAGTAGCTGCACTCAAAGATCTGTGGCCAGCATGGAGACAGCTCCCCAGTGGCTGCATAGATGGAGACTCATCTGTTAACTTTCCCCAGTTGGGGGTGGGGGTCTCTGCAGGTGTCAAGGCAGGCAGTGATCTGTGGAGAGGTGAGAATGAAAACTCAGTTCAGATTGCCTTCATCAGTCTGGATCAAACTCCAGGGAGTCTGATGCCAGGAAGTTTATTGCCAGCACATTTAAACCTAGTATAATGGAAAGAAATTCCTGGTGTAATGCAATCCCCTGTGGACGAGAAGGCATAATTATATCAAAACTCAACCTGGAGTAGATGGCAGTTCTTCCATGAAGATGAGTTCTGGAGATAGGCTACCCATACTAGCTTAAGGGCCTAAGGGAGGGTCTGGCGTGGTTTGTATCTTATAGATAGCATAGAGGTTATTTGGGCTATTAGCCACCACTGGTCCTGATTGTGGGAGCCTGGAGGAGCCCCTGGCTATACAGGTAATGTAAGAGTCATTTAGATTATTAGTCACCTCTGGTCCTGATTGTAGGTGTTTGATATGGCCTGGTCCAACAGAGAACAAAGATGACCAGGCTGTTAATCACTTCCAATCCCCAGCTTTCTGGATGGAAGAATAAGTTTTACATATTTTCCTTTGAAAAGACAATCATGCTTAACATTTCTAGTTTCCCTGAATATCTGTGGGTACAAGGACCCCAACACCCAGTTGTATACTGCAGCCCTTCCCTGAGACTCCTGAGACCAAGTGCAGTTGGGACAGAATTTCATACAAATGGCTGGGTACTCAAATTATGATCTAATGACCCATCCCTCACCTTCTGTCTAGGAGGGAATGTCTGAAATCTGTAGGCCCTATGAATTGACCCTTGCAAGTAAGCGAAGCTGATCTGGGTGAATATGGCAGCTGTTTTGCTCAGAGAACTGTGCTCTCCAATGTCTCAGGACATGTACATGTCACCAATGTTTAGTTCTTTCTCAGTGCACTTCTCAAGTGCCCCCTTTCTTTCTTCTTCTTCTCCTTTTTTTCTCCCTTCATTTCCTTTGTTTACAAGATGTAAACGGAGTCTGCCTATTGATTTTCCAGCTGCCCAGGCCTGAATAATTGCACAGAAACTGTATTAATTACAACACTGTTTGGCCCATTGCTCAGGCATAGTTCTAGCTAGCTGTTATATCTTAAATTAGCCCATTTCTATTCAGCTATGTATCACCACAAGGCTATGTCCCACAGGTAAAGTTCCAGGATCTTTCTCTACGGCAGCTACATGACATCTCCCTGACTCTACCTTCTTTTTCCCTGCATTCAGTTTAGTTTTCCTGCCTAGCTCTATTCTGCCCTGCCATATGTCAAAGTAGCTTCTTTATTAACCAATGGCAATAAAACATAGTCACAGCATACAGAGGTGAATCTCACATCACAAGATATTCCTGGAAAAGCAAACTTTCAGTGGCACTTGTCCTACCTTGGCATTTGTTGCTCATTTTTATTATAATTTATCTTAAAGAATTCAGGACTGTCAGCCAAGCAGCAAGGGTCCTGTGAACCATCTCATTCTACTGAAGCATGAGAAGGACCTGTGTGTTTCCAGGACAAAGCTCTGGACTTATAAAGTCAAATGGAGAGCCTTGGACTGTCACCAAAGAAGGGTCACCAGGAAGTGGAGCAGTTTTGTGATGACCTCATTCAGAGCATGGGTGAGGAGGGACAGCACTGTGGTCAAGAGAGATATTACAGTTGGTTCGTGCTGACTTCTTGCCCTCGAGAGTCTGGGTCACACTCTATTTGTGCTATTATAATAAAACCCCCATAGATTGGTTGGCTTATCCACAACAGAAATGCATGTTCTTTCATCTGGAATTGGGAAAGTTGGAGATCAAGGTCCAGCAGGCTCTTTATGT
The DNA here is from genome assembly GCA_004026605.1 of Ondatra zibethicus. Lineage (NCBI taxonomy): Eukaryota > Metazoa > Chordata > Mammalia > Rodentia > Cricetidae > Ondatra > Ondatra zibethicus. The sequence continues at coordinate 273,013 of PVIU01000389.1, forward strand.
AGAGAGGGTCAGCTTCCTATTATAGTATGGAGGAGGCCACTTGTTCATTTCCCAGCTGCCCCGACTCCTGAGATAATCACACAGAAACTGTATTAATTAAATCACCGCTTGGCCAATTACTTAAGCGTATTGCTAGCTAGCTCTTACATCTAGAATTAACCCATCTTCATTATTTTATATTTTACCATGAGATTCGTAGCCTACTGACAAGGTTTCACTGTGTCTGTCTCTGGTGGAGGCGCCATGTCTTTTCCCCTACTCTGCCTCTTCTCTCCCAGTATTCAGTTTAGTTTTCCCTGCCTAGCTAAATTCTGCCTTGCTATAGGCCCAAAGCAGTTTCTGTATTATCAATGGTAATCACAGCATGCAGAGGAGAATCCCACATCATCCTATATTCTGTCTTCACTCCTTTTAAGCAATTGATAGAAGGGTCAAAGATCTCTCTGAGGGCCATTTATTGTGGCACTACGCAGTTTATGAGTGTTCTACCCTCATGACTTTATTTTGTCGGGCAGGTCACACCTAATGTCATTGCCCTGATTATTAGGCTTTCAGCATGTGGAATTTGGGGCACACCATCTATCTTAGTCAAGATTGTTTAGGGGAACAGAATTGATGAAATTAATATATACATATTTATCTATATATATATATCAAAAGAATTTATCAAATCAGCTTACATTACCACAGTAATAGCAGTTGTTTCTCATTTGAGAGCCTGAGACCCCTGTAATTTCTGAGTCCTTGAGGTTGGGTACCTCAGATGTCAGAGGAGTCTCACAATGGCTGTCTCACATTGCAGAGGTCAGGAACCTGATAGTTGCTCAGTCCATGAGGCTAAATGCTTTGGCTGTTCCAGTCTGGCTCCAACGTCCTGGAAGGTTCCTGGAAAGTGCTGATCCTTAGTCAATGAAAGAAGCATGGAAATTATGGTTCTGACATCAGGGGAGAAATCAGTATCTGTAGCATCAGGGAGAATCAACTTAATATCAAAAGGAAGACTGACAGCCAGGCAGGATGGTCAAGCAATCGAAGGGTGAATGGTTTTCCTTCTATTCTGAATTCTTTTTGTTGTTATTGTTTTTGTTTTCTGAGACAGGGTTTCTTTTTGTAGCCCAGGTTATCCTGGAAAACTCACCCTGTAGACCAGGCTGGTCTTAAAGTCAGAAATCTGCCTGTATCTGCCTCTCAAGTGCTAGGATCAAAAGCTTGTGGTTACCTCTGCCCAGTCTGCTATGAACTTTTAAAAATTTGGGCTGCTACTAGAAGGGGGAGCCCACACTTGGGATTGTTCTTTCCACAGCAATGAAAACAGGCAAGAAAATCCCTTAGTTGAGACCTCCTACTCCGGTGATCCTAATTTGTGGCAAGTTGACATTAAAACCAGGCAGCCCACCATCTCTTAGACTTTATGAATATTCCTTACATTCGTGGCAAAGCCATTGGTACAGCGTTGTGCCTAAGAGACCATTACTGGCTGGTGTTTGTTGAGCTAAGACAAGACTTTTACTTATCTCGCTTCACAGCTGTGGCAGATTCTAGTCCTTCATTCATTTTATAGTTGTTATATGACTTTTCCTGGTTAGACTTGAAAAACATCTATTTATTACACATAGGCATCAGTGACAGACCAGAGAAGAGATGCAACTCAAATCTGTCTTGGTGAATCTGTTGATGTTACAGGAGCAGGGGTGACTCAAAGGCAACTCTTACCACCAAAAGGTTCACCCAAGTATGGGTGGCGACTTACAAAACTGTGTACCTGGGGCTGTGGGCTAATTGGTCTTGTCTTCCTGAGACATTTGCTGCGTATAAAACTTGGGAAAGGGCCTTGTGCATCTTGATGCTTGCATGAGCTTCCTAATCCTTTTAGGATCCAGGAGTTTCCTTGTCTTATGAGCCACCCTCCAGGAGAGAACACTTGAACATAGAGGAGCTGATGTTGCCATTCCAGTAAAGGAAAGGGAAACAGAGGTGACTCTCACTTGGCCAAGGCCACAGAGCCTAGGAGCTGTAGGTGATGCCTGAAGCTTTCATGCTGAATAAATCTTTGAGCTGAGGCAACTGACTTTTTCAAACTAGGTCACAATATGACTCCTCCTTCATTTGAGAGAGGAAGTTTGAGATAGGAGACTGGAAAACTGATGGGTGATATGACCATGTTAACAGACACTCTGCTGAAAATTAAGGTAGAAAATCTCTGGATGATGGCTTTGGGTTTCAAGTGGCCCCTGAAGTCTGCAGAATCCTGGCTAGACATTTTCCTAATGTACTTCGAATCAGGCAATTCTGTGGTATTCAGTTGGATAAGCAAATGTCTTAACGAGAAATATTAGTGTTTCTGGATCCTTATCTCAATCATAACATTTGGTACAGTGGCTTTAATTTACATATCAAAGTTACTGAAAGAAAAATGATAAATAACTCCTGAAGGCAGAAATGGCTAAAGATAGTTGAATAATAAGATCTGATGCCGAATGCATTTACATCCAGAAGCTAGTATTTCTTTCCTGAGAACCATGGAAGCAATTATGTGTTTGTTTCTAATGTAAAAATCAGAACAAGGTTCTGTACTTCCTGAGATCTTACTATTCCCTTGAAATCCTTTATCTTGTCAAAGGAAAGAGTGAAGTGATGTAATTAACAGGCAGTTCTCACAGATACTTTGCTGGATGCTTTCTTTTTTAATTAAATGATGATGATGGTGTTGCAGATCTTGTCTCACTTTTTGATTGACGTGGCCATCTCTGGCATTCTCATGTGCTCTTTCTCTCTCTCGACTCCTCTTGCTCCCAGTCTTGATTTCAGATTGCTTTGATTGCTTTGGTGAGATTTTTACCTGGAGTTTCCTTCACACTGTTTGGTTGGTGGCCTTGCATTAGAATGAGATACTACTATCTTGGTGACCCCTTGGAAGCTTCCTATTTCCTGTGGTCTAGAGATTTCTGTATAGAATCCAAATGGCATCTCCACCCCTTGCCTCACAGCCTTTCTCAGGAGATAAAGCTTAAATCAGCTTATCATCCCCACCCCCTTCATGTGCCTTTATGGTACTAGATGTCCCGGCAAGTGTATGTCTCTTTTTTGGGGGACCCACAGGCTACTGTGGCTCAGTGACCTATAGAAATAAAAATACCTTCAGTTCCTTCTGAGAAGTGTCAACATATGATTTCACTCATCAGATTTTGCATTCATGAAAAGAAACAAAGACGATTTGATAAAATGTGTCTCAAAGCATTTCATAGTATGACCCACAGCAGCAGAAGGCAGCCCTGGGAAGAATGGGACTGATGGCGCTGTCACCTTCGAGGGGAGGTTGAATGAGAAACACGGAGACAAAGAGGTAGAGACAGGGCTGAATGGCATGCAGGGGTCTCTGTAGGTCTTGAGGTGAAATAGCCCCATTGATGATTTTACCTTGGATTTTGGGAATCAGAATGAATTATCATTTGCTATTACTATGCAGGATGATATGATCTCGTTTTGACTAAAGCAATCTTCCTTGATTAGGTTCAGCCACTCTGCTTTATTTCCAGATGTATCGGAAAATAAAAGTTTTCTTTCTTTTGAGACATAAAAGGTTATGCTCATGAGGAAGGGTAGTCTGATTTTTCTTTAATTTTAAAAAATGGCATTTATTCTGAATTTCTGTTTTATAACTATCTTTTTGGTCAGTGTCAAAAATATAGGAAAATGTAGAAAATATATAGAAGGAAACAAAACCATGACTCATATTTTTAGAGTATTTCTATTTTGCATATGGAATTAAAATGCCATTTTTAATAAATTGGTGTCTAACTATGCATTAAGCTTCCTACTCCTCATTTTAAAATTGACCATATTATCATATACATTTATTTGACCATTCCATTCTTGCTATTAACTTGTTTAAATGTCTCCCTCTGATTGTGCATAAAGGTCATTTGTCGCTTTTGCTATTGGAAGAATGTTAAAATGAAAAGTTTAGGAAATGAATCTTTGCATTTTTCCATGATTACTTTCGTAGGCTAGAGTCACACAGACAGAAAAAAAAATGACTAAGTCTATTTCTTTTAATTATGTTTAAAGGTTCCTCCTGTTTGACCAGTTCATACTTTTACCTATTTGCATTTAAAAAAATTGAGCAGCATTTGGATGCTCTTGGCATGACTAGAACAGACTTAGAGAGCAACACACACATAACACACAACACAAAGGCTTGCTCTCTGAGCAAACACTGTGGAGAAGGATACAGAGAGCAGATATGTAAGCAAATGATTACTATAAAAATGACAGCCTCCCCTTCGTTGCTGAACTGTTTGCTACATATAGGTCCAGGGTAGATCACTCCTTTCAGTTGTCTACCCACCAGGGACACCACCAAGCTCCCATGGACATGTCCAAGATTGTGGTGTCACACGTGGTGCTGGTTAAACTAAAGGGGTCAGTGAACAAAAGTCATGAGCCTTAGGAAAGGGCTGGTAGAAAGTAGGGCGGTGGTAGTAGGGATGGGAAGGAGCTAAGAAAGGATGTGGAAGAGAGTAATCAATACATTATATCCAACAAGACTAATCAATTAAAAACTGAGAAGAATTATGGCCAGTCCCTCCCCTCCTTGCAATGAATCATACAGAAGACAAACGAGATCATAGAATCTAAGAGGGCCAGTTAGTAGAGCTGCCCTATGGACAGATCATGCAGTTGAAGTTTTAATGACTAAAAACTTGCTCTGGACAGAATGAGGAAAAAGACATTCCAAATAGAGAAGAACGCCAAGAGGTATGCAGAGGCACCGGGGGCAGGACAGAGCTTGGAATGTTCTAGAAATTAAGAGTGTGGACAGAGAAGAAAAGGCAAGAAGAGATAAGAAGGGGTGAAAGACTGAACAGGAACTGATCACTGTCATGCAGGACTTTGTGGGTGGTGTGTGTGTATGTGTGCATGTATTCATGCATATATGAGTGAGTATGTGTATGCGTGTGTGCTTGAGTGAGTGCTCATGTACATGTATGTGGAGGCCAAGGATCAACCTTAGGTGAGGTTTCTCAGGAGTCGTCTACTTGCTTTTGAGACAGGATCTCCCAGTTGGCTTGAAGCTCACTGGATTAGGCTAGTCTGGCTGGCCATGGAACTCCAGGGAATCTATCTCTCATTCTCCATCACTGGGGTTACAGGTTTATGCTATTATATCTGGATTTTTGAGTAAATTCTGGGGATTGGACTCAGGTCCTGTTGCCTGCATGGAAAATGCTTTACTGACAGTCACAGTCCCAGCTTAGGGAGCTGGCCTTTTTTTGAGGTTAAAATAATAAGAAGCCAATGTGGAGTCAGGGTTTAAATCTCATGCTTGAGGAGAACACAGTGGTGCTGTGATAAGGAGATGGATTATCAGGAGGCTCCCAAGGAGCTAAGTCCCTCTAAACCCCCACCCCCCTTGGTTTCCTAAAGACAGACCATTGACATCAGCTGCCAGAAGTACTTAGGCAATATTCATGCTGAGCTGAGGAAATTTTTGAGGGATATTTACATCCCTAAATATGTAGATTATACATATATGTATATATATGTATGTATTTATATTTGACCAAATTCTCATGCAAGTTTTTTCATTTGTCATTATTTAATGTATATTAGGTGTATATTGCCTCAAAAAAATCTAGCCTTAGATCTGAAGGAAACTGAACTAAATAGACCAGAATAACTCTTTATTTTATTGAGATGATAAAATGCATACATAATATGCAAACAAGTATTAAGAGATGAAGATGGCATGCTTCTTGACATGGTTATGCTAAACTTACCCTGACAGACCTTGACATAGTTTTCACTATTGTAGGTAATGCAGTAAGGAAAACCTTGCCCTCTAGGTTTCGTGGATCTATTCTGCTAGAATGGTGCCTTTCTAAGAATTGTTTACCACAGTAGACTCAGTGTAGCTGTGTATCAGTTGAACCTCTTCTGACAGATGTGTGCAGGCGGCCCAGCATCTTCGCTAACTCAGTGCTGTATTCTGCTCTCAAATCTTTGTCTGTTGAGCATATGTTCATTGGCATCTTTTCTGGTTATTGGGTGTTACATAATCTTTATTTGTTAAGTCACTTTTCCCCCTGCTGCTGCTGCAGTAGCAGAATCTAGAACAATGCCTGGAGATTGGAGATCATTTTCCATTTGCTTCTTATTTTAAAAAAATTCCTGTTTTATTAATCTTTCTTTCAAGAATTGGCTAGTGCCATGGATTGCTAGAATCATTGCCTTTTCTGAACATGTTTTGGTAGTTCATTATTTTTTATAATAACCCTTTGTTTGAAACTTCAAGTCTATTTTCTTTGGCAGATTTTTTGTTACATCTTGCTCATGATTAAAAGTTTCTTTCGCAATACGTATTCTTTAAAAAAAAACTGCTTTAAAGTATCTCAGTCATTTTTATGATTTCTGGCTTGGAATTGTATTCATAAAAGTCTTCCTCCGCTAAATAAATTTACCCGTAGTTTTCTTTTCTCTTAATAAATTTAGCAATAAACTGTTGTCACATACTCAGAATGAGCTCTGCTCCCTTTCTGTTCACGATTTATTTAACAATGTGGGATTCCTTTCTGTTGGAAGCTTCAGTTTGAAATTGTGTGCGCGTGCGTGCATGTGTGCATGCATGTGTGTGTGCGTGCATGTGTGTGTGTGTGTGTGTGTGCGAGTGTGCAGGTGCCCATGCACCATGACACAGGTGGGGAGTGTCAGAAGGACAATCTCAGAATTTGGTCCTTGCCTTCCACCTTGTTGGAGACAGGGTCTCCTGTTGCTCAGCACTGCTAGATGGCCTTTGAGCTCCTGGGATTCTCCTGGTTTCTTCCTTCCTGCTCCCCTTGGGAGCCAGCCCTGTTATTAGAGATGTGTGTTAACAGTTTTGTGTGTGTTCTGGGACTCTAGACTCAGGTCCTCATCATTGGCCATCTTCGCAGACCTCACTTTTGAGTCTATATGTAAGTAAAATACTGTACTATATTATCTTAAAGGGATTTTGTAGTTTTCAACTTTTCTCTGGATCTAACACCATTTGGTTATGAATGCCCTGGGAGTTTCTAAAAATGAAGCTGATGACTGAGTAGGGCCTGGTTAGGGTTAGAAAGTTAAGTCTTTTATACGTGTTGGGGGGTGGAGTGGAGAGGGGGAGTTCTGGAGTCCACCCAGGATCTTGTCCGTGTTGGCAAGTGCTCTAACTTCAAACGGCAGCTCCAGTCCTGAGTGTTAGTTCTTCCCATGAGCCATCAGCTAGTGCTCTCTGTTGCTGGCGTGTATAGACCACCCCTTTCAAGAGGCATGAATATGCGGGGCACACTCGTACATACATAGTTTTATTCAAGTTCTCAAATTATTGGCAGAGGAAGTATTTTCTAATAATTGTATACTTGCATTTTTTTTCTGTATCTCATTTCACTGTTTGCTTGTGTCTTTGTTTTTCCTCTTTGATTAGACTAATTCATGGCTTATCTACTTTATTGTCCTTTCTCAAAGAACCAGCCTTTAGATTTATTTATTAATTCTGATATTTCTGTGCGTTTTAATGAGTTTATTTCTTCTTTGATCTTTATTTTGCCCTTCGTTCTGCCTCACTATACTCTATTTTCTTCTACATTTGCATATTAATTTCTTAACTCTTATTATAGTTCTCGCTCAGTGACTAAAGTATTTAAGGCTCTAAAATTTAGGTTGAGCATATGTTGGCCAATCTCCATGTATTTTGATATGTGTTAGTCTCACTATTGCTATTCTCTAAAATTCTATAATTGCTATTTTGGCTTTTTTTTTTGACCCAAGAACTATTTCCAAGCTGCTGGAATAATTATTTTGTTCTACTTTTGAAATTAATTTCTGGTTTCTTGTAGTGTGAGAGGAGGCTATAATCTATATTATTAATTTCCTTTTTTGGAAATTTAATGGGATTTTCTTATTTGTTGCCTATTGGCTGATTATATAACTATTTCGTGGGCATTTGAAAAGGAACTCAGTTATTTATTTGCAGTTTGTAAAGCATGGATAAAGCTTTCACATTGATTTTAATAACATTAATCACAGTCTCTAATTCTTATTATAATAATGAGCAGTCTGCTATTATTTTTCATCCCATTATCTTGAATTTAAAACAGATTCAGTTTTGCCCTTCCTTCTCTTTGTTATCATCACTGTGTAGCCCAGGCTTGCCCCCAACTTTCCATTCTCCTACCTCCACCTCCCAAATGCTGGAACTATAGACAAACAGTACCACACTTACTTTGCAACAGTTTCTTCTTTACAATATTTGATGCTGTGTAATTTAGACTATGGATATTTTTATATTTATGTATTTATTCTGGATTGTGCCATTTGTCAGTTTGGAGGCGACCTTCTTAAAAATACAAGTTAATATTATCGTATTTACCAAATCCCATTTACTAACCTATAGAGTCATTTCTGCCTTCATTTTAGTTGGTATTGTTGTTTCTGTCTTTACCTCTCTTCCATCTTTGTGTGTTTCCATGTTATGCGTGTGCATGTTTGTATGTGGAAAGAGGTATGCACACACACAAATGAGCATGTTCATGGGAGCCAGAGATTGACATTGATTGCCCTCTTCAGCCACTCTCTACCTTGTTTTTTGAGAGAGAGCCTCTCACTGAACCTGGAGCTCACCAATTTAGCTAGTTTGGTTGACCAGCAAGCCCCAGGGATCCTCTGGTTTCCAGCTCCCAGCCCTTGGATTACAGTTATACAGCTGCATTTGTTTGTGTTGAAATGGTTTAGAGGGGTTTAGATGTAGGTCCTCATGCTGCAGTGAACACTTCACTGACCAAGCCATCTCCTCATCATATTTTTTCATCTTTGAGTTAGAGTTCTGATCGTCTTCATTATCCTGGAGTTCATTTTGAAATTTTTTTTTCCTGTTGAGTTCCTACTATCTATGTGTGATGATTAATCTCCATTTGGCTGGATTCAGGAACATTTAGGATTAGGATTATCAGTGGGGGTGTTAACAGGGAGGTGTAACTGAGCTGGGGGATCCACTGTGAGTATGAAGGGTGCTATCAATGGCCTGGGCTCCTGTGTGCAATAGCAAGGAGAACGATGACTTCGGCAAGCTTCTTCTATCATGTTCTACTTTATTATCTTTTGAGCCAGGGTCTCTCATTCAACATGAAGCTCATCCTTCCAGCCAGACTGGTCGATCTGTATAGCCCCGAGATCCTCCAGTCCCCCTGCAGTAGTGGAGTTACAGATATAAAAACCCACATCTGAATTTTTATGTAGGTGCTGACATCCGGATTCAGGTCTTCATGGTTCCTTATGCAGCAAGCCCTTTCCTACTGAGCCATTTCTCCAACCCCAGGCATTTTTTTCTTATAGGATGTAAGTTCTCTCAACAGTCAGACTTTCTTGAAGACCATGGATATTTTCTCTTTCAGTATCACTTTCAGTATGTAGTGTCTACCTTGCTTTCTTAATTCCTTTTGAGGGGGACAGGCTACACATAGCAAATACCAGACTTTTTTTTTTTATTTTTTAGCCTCTAACATTATCAAGGATTTTTTTAAATCCGGCTATTATCCACTCATTCATTCCTCGAGAACTTCAGGTTTGCTTTGCTCCTTCCTTGTTGGATTTGCTCCTTATGCATTCTGCAAGGACTTGGTTCTTTCCCTTATTTTCTTAGTTCTGTCATTCTACTTCTTACCATACTTCAGATTTGATTTAATGTTTTCACAATTTTTTAGTTTTTTTGAGCATTCAGATCATTGCTGTCACAATTTCCTTTTCTATTTTTTGAGTTTGTCTTCATGAAACATATGATCTCAGAAATGCAAACCTATAATCCATTTTTAAAAATCTGTGCTTTTTTTGTTGTTGTTCCAGAAATGTTATGAGCCTCATCTGTACTTTTTGTTGACTTTTTAACTCATTGTGAAATGGGACTTCATATTTCAGATCTGTTACTTGTTATAAGATCCTGTGCTTGATTTTTCTTTGATATGCAGCTTGCTTTCTTGGTGCTGTCAAATCTCCTATAAAACCAGAGATGAGGGCCAGCTTTGACGTTTCCCTTCAGGTTTGAGTTTTCCTGTTCCTTTGAGAGGCAGGAGAAGAAGGAAGAGCTGGGTCTTTGGTTTACTGTCACTGAGGAGCTGTGTGTTAGTAGGATCTACAATATTTTCCAATTCTTTTTTCCCCGATCATTTCATTCTGCCTTAAAGCCAGTGATGTGAATACCATGGTTCACAATGTGATGAGTTATCCAAATTGTCCCCCATTCCATACTGTCTCAAAATATACCATATTGGTAAGTAATCCCCCCCTCTTTTTTTCAAAATAAGACCAAAGCCACTGGAATATATATGGCTTCTGTTAGGGATGCCAGAAGGCTTTTTACTCTCTCTTCCCCACTCTGATTTGCTGTTTTTTTCTTTTTTAAGGAATAACCAGTTCTGCCACAAAAGTAAAAGATTCTTATTGTGTAAATCTTTGAAAGTGATTTTAAAAATACCCAAAGCAGGAAAAAAAAAAAAGCATGTTGTCATCTCACCGTGTGGAAGTAGCTGCTCTTTTTGTGACACTGTTGTGTGTGTCTGTTTGTGTACATGTGTGGGTTAATATAATGTGGATAATATGCTTGTGGTTAGGAAAATTATTTTCCTTTGCTCTGAAATATACTCTAGCAATTTTCTTGAGTGTCTAAATATTCTTTTTCATCAGCAGCTTTAATAACTGCACGGCACCTTCCTTCTCCTCACACTTTCCTCTTAGTTTCTTACAAAGAAATCCTATGTACAATGACTGAGCAAAAGACAAAGCTAGGGGGCATACAAGATGCGTTATACATTCGAAATAAATGAAGCCTCAGCTGGGGAAGCAGTGGGTGGTCTTAGCACGCCTCTGCACATCTATACACACCTCCATAGACACACGCATGCCCCTCCTTGAGGACAGCAGACAGTATCTAGTATGTGTGGGGAATATCTCTAATTCCCAGTGTGTGATGGGGTGGGGCATGTGGTTGCCACATTGGTCTTCTTTATCTCAACTATAAAACAGGAGGTGTCACATCTTCCCCTACACGGCTTTCAGAGCAACTTGATTCCTAAAATGCTAGTGCAATTGCTCACTGAATGGCTAATTCCATGTTCCACATAGGGATAATGGGGGTGGTGAATGAAAATCCATTTGATTCCGCTAAAGTTTTCAGCACCTACTCTGAGCAGAAGCCAGGGTGGGCAAACCACTACTGGGGCACCACCCTCTCTACTAAAGTGTCTTGTTAGGCAAATTCCTTTTTTTTTTTTTAATCAATGATCTTCTGGGTGACAGTGCAAGCCTCCTCTCATCACTGATATGATTAATTCATTCATCATGTTAGACTGATTTAATTATTTATTATGTCGTTTTGTTTATTTAATTTGCATATCAATGGCCAGGGTACAGCATAGCTCGACTTCCTGCAGAAGCATATTAAGAAAGGTTTCTAGGCCAATGCAGGTTCCAGGGGCAAAAGAAAAAGGAAAAAAGGAAAAAAAACCAAAAAAACAAAAACAAAATGCCTAGCAACCCCCCCCCCCAAGCTTCTCCGTAATTGAATGAATACTTAGGTGCTGGAATGCAACAGCTAAGTTTTTTTTCTGACCTGATGGCCAACCAATTCATTCTTGATCCTTCCAGGGAGACAGTGAGCTGTGAATTATTCATTCTCATCTACCCGCATGTCAATGTTGGCTGATTTTGCCTTTCCATAGAGAAGGAAGCTGTTCCCTTGAGGCACATCTGTCTCAAATTCTTGGTCCTTGACTTCAAGGAACAATAACACTAGTAGTTGTTCCCTGATTCCTTGTCTCTGGATTCTCTATTTCCATATATACTCTAATAAGATGGGGACCCCAAAGAGATATTATTGTTCATGTTCCCATCTCCAGATCCCCAGCTTGGAGCAGTAGGAGGAAGGTAATACATTTTCCTCTCTGCTTGGCCATCAGCATCTTATGAAGGCCTAGGACTGAGCCTGGGCATGATGTTTAGTGTGACTTTGTCAAATCACTGAAAGCTAATTCATTTCTCCCAGGCACTTTTATTGTCATTTTGTAATCCCCCTCTGTGTTCCTGCTCTGGTCACCATTGCTTTATAACAGGCCACCTAGATGCTTGAGGGCTCAAGACATTAACTACAAATGTTGCTCATTTGGATGTATAATTAGTATTAGTTATCATAAGGAAGAATTTTGTGTGTGGGGGGGGCTGTGCGTCTGTATGTGCACAGGTATGCGCTGGTACACTCTGCCCACCAGTGCTTGCATGTGAGAGGTAGAGGAATACCTCGGGATCCTGCTCCATCACTGCCTGCCGTAGCTCCTTAAGACAGGCTTCTCACTGTACCTGGAGGGCAGTCATCAAGCCCTGGGGACCTCTGTATCCTTGTGCAGTAGTCCAGGGGCTCTCGGCATGGCCACGGGGCCCAGGTGTTGAAGAGCTGAACTGAGGGCCTCGTGCTTGAACAGAAAGCATTCCTAACTACACCGCAGACCCGGAAGAATTTTGCTTTCTGATTTTGTTTTCACTCTAAAGTTTCTACTTGTGAGCTAGGAAGATGGCTCATTTAGTAAAGTGCTTGACACGTAAACATGATGACCTGAGCTGAGATCCCCAACACCCACACAGAAATCTAGATGCAGGGGACCAGAGAGATGGCTCAGGGGTTAAGATCACTTGTTGCTTCTCCAGAGGGCCTGGGTTCTATTCCCAGCACCCACACCATGGTTTATAACCATCTGTAACTTCAGTACCAGGGAGGGAAGTCAGTGCTCTCTTTTGGTCACCAAGAGCACCAGGTGTGCCAGTGGTATACAGACATACTGGCAGGCAGAAAGACCACCCACACATATTTAAAAATGTAGTGGCATCCACTTGTAATCCGGTACTGGGGTGCTGGAACTCACTGGCCATCTAGTCTAGCTGATTTAGGTTTAGTGAGAGATACTGCTCCAAAACAAGGTAGCTGGCCCTGAGGAGTGAATCTAAGGTTTCCTTCTTGCCTCCACTGACACATGAACGTACGTGTGTGTGTGTGTGTGTGTGTGTGTATGTGTGTGTGTATCTATACACATGCACGTGCCCCCACAAATTATGTATATATACCACATGTATAGCAACACACATATGGTTTTTAAATTTGTTTTAAATTAAATTTGCGGGGGCTGGATAGATGGGTTAATGGTTAGAACTGATCTTGCTGAAGACCCAAGTTCAATTCCCAGCACTCGTATCAGGCAGCTCACAACACCCTATACCTCCAGTTCCAGGCAATCTGATCAGCCTCTGGCCTCAACACATCTGCACTCACATGTACATGCCCACATACAGACACGTGCACATATTCTTCCTGCACACACTTCATTTAAAAATAAATCATTAAAATTAGGTTTATCAATCATATACATGTCTAGATTAGCCCTGCATTTCATGAAAACATTAAGAATTATCCTTAAAGAAAAACTTATTGCTTCTGTAGGACAAATTATGCTATTCTTCCAGGTCACCTGGCCCAAATGGTGGCCAAAATTTGCAGCCTCTCTTCCCCTGTCATATAATCTGAAGTCTGAGAGAACGGTTATGACTTCCCCAGCAGTCTCAGGCAGGGGATTAAGAGACCTGGGTTTCATCTGGTTTCATAGACTGTCTCCGATAAGCACCCTAAGATACTGCTGGGACATTCATACTGGGTTTCCTAAGAGGGGGTGTGTGTGGCTACTCCTGGAAGTTAGGAGCATAGCCATGTGGCCTCTCTCAAGTGGGGCATTCCTTTAAAGTTTCATGCTTTCACTTAAAAATTCATGTGGATTTTTAATTCTGCTTATAAATATATTCATGTTGGTTTAGCATCATGTTGTTACTCCGAGTAGACTTAGCTACATCTTAATAACAGATAAAGCCCTACCTCTGTGGCTTGTTGGATTGCGGAATGCGCGTGGCTGTGCTGTCCCTTCCAGGTCTGAGGCATCCTGGATGATGAAAAATTGTATTATCTCAAATTCCAATACACCTTAGTGTTATGTTTCTTAATTTGGTGCTCACTTTGAAGGCAGGAAATCAACATCTTAATAGCTTAATATACACTCGCGTATGCATATGCGTGTTGCTTGATTAATCATTTTTATCCACTAAGTGGAAGATACTTTTGGCATTCTAATAGTGACACACACATTTGTAATGAAGAAATATGTGGATAACTTTTTGAGTGTGTGTGCATGTGCATGCATGGTGTGTGAGTGTGTGTGTGTGTGTATGTGTGTGTGTGGCCTCCATGTGTGTGCGTGCATATAGAGTCTGAGGTGGATATCGGAAATCATCTTTGGTCATCCTAACAACTCACTCATTGAGGCAGCATCTCAGTCAAACTCAGTGCTTGCAACATGTTAGTCTTCCCAGCCAGCTTGCTCTGGGGTCCCCTGTCTCCATGTTCCGAGGTTGTAATTACAAGTGGGCTGTCATACATATCCAGCATTTAAAATGTGGGTTCTGAGTATCTGAACCCCCATCCTCATGCTTTAACTGCTGAACCATCTTTCCAACAACCATGTGCTTATCTCTCGAAGAACACTTAAGAATTCTTCACTGTGACACAAAACGCATAAGGCAAAGCTCATTATTTTAACCATGTTAAGTGGCTTTAAATATATTTACAGTACTGTGCAGCCATCACCACTGTCCGTTTCCAGAACTTTCTCATCACTCTCATAGAAACTGCAGCCATGAAACAATACTTCTTCATTTCCTACCTGCCAGCCCTTGTCAACTACCATTCTGTGATCTGTCTCTGTGACCCTGCCTACTTTAGCCACTCTGTAAGCTGCGCCAGACATAATGTTCCCTTAGAGCACAGCCTTGCTCACTTGTGTTTTGTTTGACTGCTTTTGCACCATGCTGCAGAGGTGAGCAGCTGTGATCGACGCTGACTATCCCGGGGACCTGAAAATATTTGCTATTAATGCTCTCCATAACAAAGTTTGCAGACTCCGGAATGTGCTTGGAGGTGGCTGACCTCTATGATTATTTCATTAGTGTGGGAGAGGAGCCTCATTTCCACACTGTCAGGGATAGACTTCTGCAGCATAAATGTAACCAAGACCTTTTAACTCCACCTGCTGAAATTCCTAGCGTTTTCAGCCTCCCTCGGTTTTGTAGCTAAAAGGATGGAAACCATTTGGGGACTGTAGTTAACGTATATTTCAAAATAGCGGAAAGAGAATTTTAAACGTTTCCCCTAAAAGAAATGAGAAATAGTGGAGGTGATAGATGTGCTTGTTAATGTGAATTGATCATTCCTCCACCCCTGCATGCGCTGAAATTGCATACATATGAGCAAATATTTATCATTTAAGAACAAAACAAAAAACTAGGGGCCAGCAAGATGGCACAGAGGGTGAAGATGTTTTGCCACCAAGCCTGATGATGGCTGAGTTGGATCCCTGGACTCCAAATGCTAGAAAGAGAGCTGATTTCTGCAAGTTGCCCTCTGACCTCCACATACTCACCAAGGCACACAAGTGTACACACACACACACCACACACACACACACACACACAATAATAAATAAATGTATTCTTTTAAACTTTGAAAAGGGGGCAAGAATATAAGACATTCTTTCCTGGCTTCTTCATTTTCCTTTTCTTCTATAACAGAAACACTTGGACTGGGAAGGAACAAGCATAGGACCAAACTAGCTCCTCTGAATGTGGTTAACAGTTGCATGGCTGGGGCAGACTCAGGGGCCACTGGCAGTGGCACCAGGATTTATCCCTACTGCATGTACGGGCTTTTTGGGATCCTGTTCTCTTTGGATGGATACCTTGCTCAGCCTAGATATAGTAGGGAAGACCTTGGGCCTTCCCCAAAGCAAAATGCCTTACCCTCTCTGAGGATTGGATGGGGGTGGGATGGGAGGGTGTGTGGAGGGAATGGGGGGAGGGGAGGGAATGGGAACTTGGATTGGTATGTATAATGAAAAAAATTGTTTTCTTTTTTGAAAAAATAAAAATATAGTATATTATTAATCCTTAGAGAACTTCATGCAGCATATAACTAGCATATTCGTTCACCACCCTCCCAACTCCTCCCAGGACCAAGCCCCTGCTTCCTGTCTTTTTTCAAAGAAGAGCCAGTCTCACAGCACGTGTCCCAGTCCTCCACCTCTTACAGTCTTTGTGTCTCCTCTTCTGTAATGTTCCCTGAGCTTTAAGTGGGAGATTGCACTGTAAATGCATTAATTGGGGGAAGGCACCCCATCTTCCCTTGATCTCTGTATTTTGTCCAGGTGTAATGGTCTCCATTTTTTGCAAAATGAAGTTCCTTGGATAAGGGGTGAGAGCCCCATTTACCTGTGGCTATGAGGGTAGGGTCTTGAGAATGCAGGCAGAGGTCACACTGGTTTAGGAAAGTGGTAGTTAAGTAGCGGGTTCTCTGCTTGAGCCCATTAACCACCAGTTCTGGGTAGTGCAAGGTGTGAATTCCCTTCTATTGAGTACACTTTAATTCCAACGAGGTGACTGCAGGTTACCTGCAGGATGTATGTGCCATTATTGTATCTTTCAGGAGATCTTGCTATGTTGGTCACTGTCGTCCTTCGTCATAGGATGACATCCTTATAGCTGGATAGGACTATTGATTGCTTTTCTCTTTAGGCAGCTTTCGTGACCCTTTCCAAAACTGGGAGAACTCGCCCTCAGTGAGGAGGTCAAATCCAGGTCGATTCCTCCAAATCTTGTGTTCTAAGTGTGTAGTGTCTTCAACCATAGGGTCTTTTTATTTCTGGAAAGCACCATGGACAACGGCAAGAATCTGTATTGTCTGGGGAGGGGTTTCTTGAACTCCCTTGACCAACGACTGGAAAGTTGGTTTCCCATGTCTGTGATTGGGGATTTCATTAGATAGTCTATAGAGTTTTGGGGGGGAACATTGTCTCCCTAATTTCTATATATCTTCAATTCAAATATATGTATATATTCATAGACTTATGCATATTTCATATAATTTTAAGTAGGAATAAATCATATAATTTCTTATGGCTTTTAAAAACTCCCTTAGTACTACTTATTTTCCCTCTTTCCTCCTCCCTCGGCGGTGCCATTACTTCTCCCTCCCCAGGTACGTCCGCCCACCTCTTTCCTCATTTCCCTCTTATTAGTAACTGTGTCCTACTATTCCTGCCAGACTCCTTCTGGTCGATACTGTCCATTCCTCACAGTTTTTCCTGATTATGAAATGATACTGGGTGAACCAGCTAACTTTGCAAATTCCTTTTCTATTACTTTGAGTGATGGATTTGTTTTCCCTGCTTAGATTTCTGACCTTTTTTTTGTTTGTTTTATGATCTTCTCTTCCATGAAGAAAAATAAGACTCTGACTTACAGTTCTAAAGCCACCGCTGCACCTGTCTTCAAACTCCTTTCTTATTTTACTGTTTATTTAAAAATACAAGCCAGGTTATTGTGATCTCTTACTTTCCAAGACCCATCACTTTTGCTGTCCCATTGAACCCACCAATTGATGAGAGATGGTGTCATGAGTGATGTAGAACTACTTGCTATCTCTCACTTGCCAAACAAATGTTTTCATAAATATCTGCATTGTAATGGTACTGGATGAAACCTCAACCAAATTATACATGTCAGAGTTTGGCAAACATGTCATTAAAGATGCAGATAGTCAACACCCAGTGGTGTGTGTGTGTGTGTGTGTGTGTGTGTGTTATATGTGAGTGTGGTGCATACACATGAATGTGAAGGTACATGTTCCCTTATGTGTACATGTGGAGGCCAGAGAAGGATGTTAGAGGTCTTCTTCCTTTGCTCTTCAAGTTCCTACTTTGAGACAGGGTCTCTTGCAGAAATAGAAACTCTCTTCATTAGCTAGGCTTGCTATCCATTGAGTTCTTGTGATTTGACTGCCTCTTTTCTCCTATTCTTGGGTCAAAGGCACACACAAGCCTGTCTTTTTACACAGGTTCTGGTGATTTAAACTAACATACTCAGACTTGCGGGATAAACGCTCTTACCATTACCATCTGCCTAGCTCTATTTGTTTGTTTTAATGACAAGGTCTCATTCTATAGTCAAGGCTGGCTTTAAATTCTGGGAAATCTTTCTGCTTCAGCTTTCTAGTCCTAGGATGATAGGCATGAACCATCACACACCTTACTTCCAATATATTTTTATTAAAATAAAACTTTATTGGCAAAATAGAACAGGCCACACCCTATTATAAATGATGTCACTCTCTCTCCTAACCTGGCATGTGTTTATAAGTGTGCATTATTTTTAAATCTCTCTTTGCAAAGCTGATGGCTTCATGAGGTAGGTTATGGTAGATACCCTTGCATGAGTGCCACCATACTTAGGCATTTTCTATTTGTTCCTACTATAACCAATAAGAATAACCCATGCATGGAAGCCAAAGCACCAAGCCCAACCTACTCTGCACTGTTCCTTCTGCCTCTCCACTTCTGGTCAATACTGCCCACTCCACACAATTCAACAGCTCCTTAGTACTGTGTGTTATTGTGGGAAGCCCTGGGAAGAACATGCTTGTGGTATGACCTTCTGCAAGTTGAGATTTCTATATGTTTCTCTTGTCCTCTTTCAAATTATCAGTGATTTCAAGTCTGTTTCAAGATTCTCGTTTTAGTTACCAGTTTCCCCCATTTGAAGTCATCTAGGAGGGTAAATGAAAAGTAAGGGGGGAAAAATCACAAAATACAGAAGTGTTCTCATTCCTCCGGCAGGAAGGTAGAGACATGTCCGGGAAATAGAACCAAGTGTTTGTGAATGGACGCCTTGGTAAGAACTGGAGTTGATGGGAGAGAGCAGATGGAGTTTTGTGTAACTAGACAAAGTCTTTTTTTCTAGAATGGCACGGTCTACATTTCTGTAGTTCTAGCTAGGAGGCCTTCTACAGTTCCTCTGAGAGAACCACCTCCTAACTCCCCTGCTGTGTCTCAGAACGAGTGTGACCACATGTGCCAAGGTGGGTCTTAAGTACTCTGATGAAGTGCTGAGCTGAAACCCCAGGTCTCCCCAAATCACAGCAGTATCAGGATTCCTCGCCTCTCCCAATCTCTGAGCATTTCTTAGTCTCTGTGTTTTGTGAAGAATTATGTGTCTGTGTGGAATGTACTTGTAAAATATTTATCAAGTATAATATTAAAAGTTCTTTAAACAGCACCACAGAGTTGAAAGTTCAAATCTTCCTCTCTGCTCAAGTACAACCCTCAGTACATAGGCCTCTATTTCCTACTTTGTAAAATGGCCATAATAGTATCCATCTTATGGTATCTTCTTGTTCATTCAGTAATTCATTTAAGCAATGGTTCTTGAGTATTCCTGCATGTCAGACACTATATGATGCTAATGCAAGACCTAATGAATGATAGATGTCAAACTGATGCTTCAAGGGTTGGGGATAAAATATTGAATGTGTCTTAGGTATAATATACTGCTATTTAATAATACAGGAGGTGTGTTGCTACACAGTGATCCTGGTGTCAAGGATGTTAGATTTTTCCATGTCACAGTCAAGGACATTTCCTCATTCCTATCATGTCCTATTGGTTGGTTGGCTTTTTTGCCCCAGGTGTCAAGATTAGGTGTTTGTTCTCTGTTCCAAGTGCTTGGTCCAATCACACATTTGACTAGGTTTCCTGTTTGTTGTGGTCCCATCTCCTCCAATTTATTGTCTGGGGAAACAACTTACAGGCAGTTGATTGCTCTTTTGATCTTGCATGAGTGTGTGCTTCTCTGCTGCACAGTATATAATTTCATTGACAACCATAAATCAAAAGTGAATGGGAAGGGTTTTCATAGCTTGGGGCCTGATGCTTTATCTTCCTTAAATGTGGGAGTGAGGCCTGTGTAGATAAGACACCCAATCATTCTTAATTTCATTAATGCATACAAAACATGTTATGCTCATGTTCTGGGAACAGAGAGACGAGTGAGACAGATCATTTGCCAGAGATAGCCCCAACCTGGCTCTAGAAATCCCACCTCCTGGGTTTCTCACTTTGAGGACTTCCTCCCATGTGGCTCCAGGCTGGTATGAGTAGACAGTGGAATTGGGTAGAAATCATGATTTGTCATTTCCAATAGTTCCTGGAAGTTTTCTCCATATGGGATCCTTCACTCTGGGGGAAGTTAGTAGTCTCAGCATGAACAGTCTTCTAAAGAGACCCATGTGACATTTAGACAGTAGCTGTGGGTGTGAGTTACCACTGACCTGTGACCTATAGGTGTTACAGACCTAGCAAGTGTCATGTGACATTTAGACAGTAGCTGTGAGTGTAAGTTCTCACTGGCCTGTGATCTGTAGGTGTCACAGACCTAGCAAGTGTCATGAAAGGGCAGAAAGGTCATAGCAAGGGATGACAGTACCTATAGCAAGTGACATTTGCAGTGACGTTGAATGGTAATGAAGTAATGGCAATGGCCAAGAACATGGTGGAAAATAGGTAGGCATGTGTGTGGTTGCTCCAACTGGGTGTTATTGAGTAGCCTGAGAAGATGGAGGGAGAACAAGTACAGGATTATAACCTGTGGGACAAGAGGTTCCTCTGGGAAGACTGTTAAGGTGAGCAGGGGCGGGATAACACTATCTGTGCAGGCTATAGAAGCTACATGTTGGAGCACTTCCTGTGGCCATGGTCATCCTGTATCTATATGGTCCAGTAGGGTGGCCCAGCAACAGGTGGCTACTAATGACTAGAAATGTGGCTAGTATAAATGGGGAATTGTGTTATAATTTTATTCAGTGTCAGTGGCTTGTAAATTTCTCTGTGAGGTTGGTGGTTGCTATATGAGGGAGTAAGAAAGGGGAAACTCTGGGAGTGGCTTCTGGCTGGTCAGTGGTGAGCTGGATTACAGGCTTGCCTTACCAGGCTGGGTGACAGTGGATCTTTCAGGAATTGGGAACTTATTGATGGCCTGAAGGATGGGTAGAAGATGGCAGAGAGATTCTGGAAGGAGAGTTCAAGAGATGACAGGCATCCTACCAGTAGCCTGCATTCTGTGGCCTCTTGTGTCTTCCAGGGACACTAGGACTGGAGAACTGGAGCTGTGGAAGCTGAGTGGATCCATTCCTGCCCAGACAGGCCTGAATGAAGTAGTGTGACTCCCATCATGCCAGTTTCTTGGTGGCAAAAGGCTACATCAGTTTACCGCCTTTACAGAAGGGTTTGTCTGAAGCCCTTGGCACTCACAGAAGTCCCTCTCCACTGTAGAATTTCATTTCAACAGATTCTGTGTGTCTGGTTCTCTGCGTAGGAAGGCTACTTACTTCCTATGCTTTGACTTCTTTACCTGTAGAATGGAATCTAAATACTATCTACCTTATACAATTTTTATGAGCCTCGAGGGAGCTAAATTCATGTGAACTACTTGAGAGTGAATGGCACATGGGAGAATTAAGGACTTCTTGGAGCTAGGGAGATGGCTCAGTCAGTGAAGTGTTTGCTGTGCAGAAATATGGGTCCCAGTTTCCATGTAAAAAGCTGG
This sequence comes from Ondatra zibethicus, assembly GCA_004026605.1. NCBI lineage: Eukaryota > Metazoa > Chordata > Mammalia > Rodentia > Cricetidae > Ondatra > Ondatra zibethicus. Next base: position 294,541 of record PVIU01000389.1, read on the forward strand.
TATCACAGTGTGTGTCCGTAATGGCGATAGGAGAGTGAAGATAGGTGGGTCCCCATAGCTTACCTGCCAGCCAGCCTATCCAGTCAGTGAGCCCTAGGTTCAGCCACAGACCCTGTCTTTAAAAACAAACAGAACACAACTTTGCCTCGGTGCTTGGATTAGAGGTGTTCGTTACCACACTCAGTGTTTTTATGATTTAAAATTTCCCTTTTTAATTTAGAAACACACGATACTGATGCTAACAAAAGAGGCGTATTGCCACATGCCTTTAATCCCAGCACTCAGGAGGCAGAGGCAGGAGCTCTCTGTGAGTTCCAGATCAACCAAGGCTACAAGGAGAGACCACATCTCAGAAACAACAATAAAAAAAGGAAGGGAGGGAGGAGAAGAGAGGAGGAGATACCTGCACACACACACACACACACACACACACACACACACACACACACACATACACACAACTGCACATCCACATAGTCTCTTATGCACACACAAACATGCTCGGTCTCACACACACACCAAATAAATATAGGCACACAGAGAATTGAGAGCTGCTTGCTGTCAATTATTTTATCATCATCGCAGATTGTCATCTTTGAGTCAGGAATCTCTAGTTCCATATATTGACTTTGTCTCACCTCATCTGATGTCCAGGGCTTCTCTGATCCTCATTTAGAAACTCACAAGGGGGCGGGTGTGTGTTAGGGGTTAACAAAGCAACAGGATGGTGCAAAGGGGAACAAAGACCAGGGATGAACAAAGTGGATGAACAAAGATGCTAGAATACTCTCTAGTCCATTTCCTCAAATGCCAGTTGTCCTGAAACGGGAAGGTAGAGGGCCAGGAAGATGGTTGACTTTGGTGACAGCAGACAAGTCTAAGTGAGACACAGCCGATGAGGGAACACCGGGGGCCTGTATCCCACCCAGTGGCACTCGCAGGGGAGATTCTCTCTGAGAAGATAATCTGGCTACAGTGTCCTCTTTCTTCCTGTGGTCTTTGGAAGGCAGAGCACGTGTGCAATGAAATGTTAATTGGCAAAGGTTTGGAATATCTCGTTATCGCCAAGTACTGGTTAATATCATGTTAATATCCGATCTCTCTTCCTGTTGCTCGGTTCGTGAAATGAGCGACTGGAAGAGGTGAATGAAATGCGCTCCTGTGAGCCCGGCCTTGCTCTGCGCTCACACTCGTCTAACGTCGCTCCGCTCTCACCTTTTCAGGCTCCCGTGGCTCACAGGGGTAAGTTTACTGTGTCCTAGTTCTCACCTCTTCATTCACTCGATTCCGGCTACTAGGCTGTACCTTGAGCCAGGAGACACACCTTGCCACGCTGCTCTTCGTTCTGCCATCTGCAGGACCCCCCCCCACATCCCCCAAGTCTCACCATGTGCCATTTCTCTTGGGCCTACCCTGACCCCTCTACTTAAAACACTGACATCATCCTTCCCCGCTTTTGCTCTGTCTTAGTTATACTTCCCCGCAGTGCCCACTAACTTTTTGTAATTTAACTTTTTCTAATATTTTGGGGTTTTGATGTTTGCCACCACAAATTAGCAGCCTCCCCCGAGAAGCACAGCTTCAGTTCTGTGTGGTCCTCACTGTCCTCGTTTCTTGGCAACACTGCCTGGCATAGACTGTGTGACCAGCAGACATAGAATGAATGAGTCGCTGGGCTCCCAGGCCGCCGTTCAAGGCTCTGACCCCCAATCTCACTTTATTCCACTCTCTTAAAGAGTCCCCCCTGTTCCCACATGAGTTCTCTATACTTGCCCTCCATTCACGTCGGTATAGCCTTACTTTCCTGATCTGCTGTTGTCTCAGTCAGCTCTCTTTCGCCAGAAGGATGCAGCTGAAGGCTCCCTACTGGTTGCATCCGACCTTGGACACTGTTGCATGACGTTATCATCTACCCAGTCCATTGAGGGGTGGACTTGTAATCAAGTTACAAAAAAAGAATCTCATAATGTTTTCAGTTAGCTGAAGGTTTTGTGTTGGGCTGTAGTGATAGTGAGTCTTGCTCACATGCACACACAGCCACAGATGGACCGTAGCTTCACAAGGGAGATGCCTGTGAACCACCTTGTCATCCTCTGTCATAGTTGCTCACTGGCTTTATTTGCTATGCTATATTCATTCGTTCTTATCGACAGCTCTTGGGACTTGAGTCTTTCTTTACTCTTGGTGCTTCTGTTAGTTATTTTTCTTGCGGCTCTAAGAAAATACCCAATGAGAGCAACTTCATGAAGGAAGGGTTTATTCTGGCGGTATAGGGCAACAGAAGCCTGAGGCAGCACAATGCATCCATCGTCAGGGAGCAGAGGGATTTGAATGCTTGTGCTCAGCTCACTTGTTCCTTTTTGTCGAATCCTGGACCCTAGCCCATGGAATCGTGTGACCTCAATAAACTTAATCCAGATATTGCTGAGACTTGTCTCCTAGGTCATACTTGGTCCTGTCAAGCTGATAGCCAGTGTTAACCATTACAGTGGTTGTGCGTGGGCTTGCCTTGACTTTGGTTTAGGACATTGGCCATTGGTGTCAGGCATACCTAGATTTTTCTTTCACTGCCTTGAATACTTGATTAAGTGAAAAAACTTCTCTGAGCCCATTTATTTTCTCTTGAAATTAGGAGTAAGGATACCTACCTGAGAAGTCATTGTGTAGAGGACAGAATATGACATGCATGGAGGCACACAGTAGGTGCTCAAGGAAAGTGCTGAGCAGCCATGGAGTGAGATTGGAGTCGTGGATAGGTGTGGGATCACTTATGCTAATTAGAGATATGTTATTTCCATGTGCTGAATTTGGAATGGGAGATTGTTTTTGTTCTACATTAGAATAATGAGAAGACTCTTATCTTTATTGAAATTCTTCTGCCGAAAGAGGCGAGCTGTATTTGTGTCAAAGATAATGCTGGCTTTTTATAAGCCTCTGTGTGGTAGACAATAGCAGGGCCTTTTAACGCATGTGCTTAGGATTTTTCTGTCTGTCTCTCTATAAGATCTGTCAATTCCAGTCTTGCCTTGGCTTTTGGGTGACTTTTGTGACATTTGGGAAGTCATTTGTGAATTATGGAGAGGTATGTGTCTACATATACATGCACACCTACACATACTCATGCATACATGAACATACCCAGTATATCTAGGGAGATAGGTGCTTATGCACATATAGATAAATGCATATTAGTAAATATATATGGATACAGTGTAGTTGATGCACATATCCATTTCCATGCATGCAAACATGGTACGCTCCTGCAGGTAAAGTCTATAGGTGTGGTAGATCTTCAAAGCTAGCTCTAGCCCTGGGGACTGAGAGAAAAGTGGGGTTTTGGTTGGTTGGGGTAGAAGAGGGAAAACTGACACCCATGGGACTATTGTGTAGCTTGGATCATATACCGGATCTCAGGTGGGAGGGTGGGGGCTGCTGGCATTGGCTCCAAAAGTCTTGGAACCACTCTGCTGTTCTAGAGGGCTATAGGTCGGGGCTTTGGTCACTTACCCCAGATGATTTACTTTCCCTGGTAGTGTGATGTGAGTTTTCACAGTCCCCAGGAAGGGACCTGAACTATCATACAGCTCCCGTGTTGATGTTCTTAGAGACTCCATGTGCCTGTGATAGTGGACTTGGCATGGAAGGGGAGCAGGTCACTTGCTGTTATCTGAACCCCCACTGTAGTTGTGAGCTTGGGAAGATGCTCAGCCCCCAGGACTAGTCCGATGATGTGTATAGAGCATCCAGAAGTATAACTCTGACTCGCAGAGAGGCACGCAGGCAACACAGGATCTTCCTTCTTGCCCAGCTGCATGGTCATTTCCAGACCTCAGAGTTCGCAAGACTCTAGAGGACAACAAGGAAGCACAAATGAGACATAAGGGGATGTGATTAGCAACCATTGGGACTCACCAGTTTAACAGTTCCCAGAAGACACAGGACAGGAGAGTTCAAAATGAACAAGAACAGAGGAAACCAAGGCTGAGGTGCCACAGTACGGAGCGACAAAAGAGCCAGCCTGGAGTCCCTCCATAAGCAAGGTCAAGCTGCGTGCTGAACCTGACTGACTGTGCAATCTTAGACAGGTCAGCTTATCTTTTTGGGGTGTGAGGAAGGTACTGATTATACCTACTTTATATGTCATGAGATGATAGGACCTCTCCATGGGAGGGACAGTGATGACAACCTAGAGCGTGGTCCCAGGAGGCTGGGATGAGAGAGGGTCAGAAGGAGCAGTTGCTGCAGTTGGGAAAGCCCAGGGGAGCGGATATAGGTGTGATCCATCTTGCGGCTTCCTCTCATTCCACTTTTCCCATTGAGCTCTTTCTACGCAGGTCACAACTCACTTCCCAGAGGCCCTTGCTGCCTCAGAGCTTGTGCTCAGTTCTCTTGGCCTGAGACATTTTCAGTGTTCTGCATGATGGGCTCCTTCACACTCTTGGGGCTAGTTTCAAATTTCATCTTCCTTCTTGAGACCTTCCCTGTCCATCCTGGCCAAGTGCATGCTCACGGTCCCTAGGTCAACCACCCTCTGCCATGCTCTGTTCTTTTCTAACCTCATGAGGTAATTACTTTTCACGTTGTTTACTCCACTGTGTTCTACATACACCACACTGAGTTCTCTAAGGATAATAGAGGGCCTTGATCACTGCTGCCTCCATCCCATTCATCCCATGCTGATTGCATAGAGATGCCAAGTGATTATGAATATCTAAGTGTGAACGATCCAAGTGTGACATCTCTGAGTCCATATAAGGAAGTAATTCCATACTTTGAAGACTGAGTACCCTTCCCCAGAGGGGTGTGGACTAAAGCAGTAGCCCCATATATTGGTGATGCAGTAGACAGCTGGTACGCTTCTCTTCAGAAGAAGTTACGACCTTAATGGTACTTTCTGGCACATAGCTTCTTCCTTTGCATCTAACTTTGGCCTATTGAGCTAGAGGTGGCTGGAAGTAGAACCAGCTGCAATGAGATGCCCTGTCTGACAGGTGTGGTGACTCAGTTGCTAATACTCAGCTCTCTTAGCTATGACCAAAAGCCATCCTAAGGAATGGGAAAAAGAAAAATGGACACGGATTTCAGATCTGATGCTGTCGGATAGTTTTTGCCTTGTCACAACCTATCCCACAACTTAGTGACTTAAAAATAACTGGCTTTTCGCTGGGAGGTGGTGGCACACGCCTTTAATCCCAGCACTCGGGAGGCAGAGGCAGGCAGATCTCTGTGAGTTCGAGACCAGCCTGGTACACAAGAGCTAGTTCCAGGACAGGATCCAAAGCCAAAGAGAAACCCTGTCTCGAAAAACCAAAAAAAAAAAATTAATAATAACTGGCTTTTCACTTCCTTTGTGTCTGGTTCTGTTGGACCTGTCTTGTTTAGAAACTGTTGGGCTCTCTTGTGTCTAAGATGGCTCTCTCATATCTACGGTATTTGGTAAGCTGTCACCTCTTAAGCATTGGTCCTTCTCTAAGTGGAATCCCAGACACCAGTTGACTGGTGTAGGCTCTTACTTATGATACTTTCAAGTTTCTGAATGTACCTGAAGGAATGCTCTATGCTCATGTTCTTTGTGTGTATGCGTGCATACACACATATGGGTGTACATACGCATGTGTGAATGTACATGTGAAAACAATAGTACAACCTTGGTTGTCCTACGACAGGCACTTTCCACTGTGTCTTTAAGATGGCGTCTCTTGTTACACTCAAGCTTGCTAAGTGGGCCAGGATGGCTGGCTAGTGATCCCTAGGGATCTGCTTGATGCTGCCTTCTTAGCAGTGAGGTTACACCAGCATGTTACCATGCCTAAATTTTTTTATGTTGATTCTGGGCATCAAACTCAGGTCCTCATAATATTTTACCAACTGAGCCCCCACCCCCACCCCATGGGCTTTTTAAAGCCTCTGTTCATGGCAGGTTTATTGATGTCTTACTCACAAAGCTAATAGCGTGAGAAGTGGCAGCAAAGGGGCGTGGTTCCAAGGAATTAGTTAGACATTGCCAAACCGTCTGTCCTTTGTGAGGTAACTCCATGCATGGTCTATGTCATTCTTTCAAAGATTTAATTCTTAAAGTAAGGGCCTTTATTGCTTCTTATTTATAGATGGTGCCCCAAGGGTCACAGAAATTGAAGGAGGTGTGTTCACACAGTTGGGACTGACTGCGGGGCAACTGCATAAAGATAAATTTAAACAACAAGGAAAGTGTGACAGGAGAGAGACCAAGTCCAACTCTGCTGAAGCAAAGAGCCAGGCTGGGAGATTTTCAAGAGGGGGAATACTTAAGTTTCCTGTGTTCACTAACTGGCCTTTGCAAAGGAAAAGTAAATGTTCTTGTAATTTAAGGATAGCAGAAAATTTTAAAAGTTGAGTCAATGCACTCTGAGGTAGGCTCCTTCCCACATCTTGCTGTATAGCCTGGGTTCCTACCTTAGCTTCCTGAGTTCTGTGTGCTGGGAATAGAGGTATGTGTCATCATGCCTGGCTCTCCTGTCCTCCCCTCTCTCTTTTTCCAAAATTTCATCCATCCCAGGTTGCCCTCAAACTCACTCACCTCCCTTCTTATCTGAGGATGACCTTGCTGTAACCTGCTGGCTTTCACTTCCCTAGTACTGCACAGTATGCAATACCCACCAAATTTATGCATTGTGGACTGGGGTCAAATGCAGGATTTCCCACATGCTAAGTAAGCACTCTACAAACTCAGCTGGATGATGCTTATATTTCAGTGAGATCTTTCCTAGTGAAAGACATTTCTCTAACTATCTATTCATTGGAGTCCTCTAAAAACATAGAGCTGATAGAATAAAAAAATCTATATCTTTATTTATATCTATATACATATACATACATATACATGCACATGTGTGTGTATGCATGTGAGAGGGAAAGAGAGACAAAGAGAGAGAGAAAGAGTAGCCTACAGACGGTGGTCTGGCTAGTCTGATAGCAACTGTTGCCCAGTGGAAAGGCAAAGATCTGATAGTTGTTTAGTCTATGAGATTGTATTCAGTCTGTCTTGGAATCCCTAAGAAGCTGGTTCTAAAAATGGTGAAGGAGTGCCTCAGGTAACAGGATAAATGAACTCACCAGGCCGAGTGAGAGCAAACAGGCAGAAAGCAAAGCTTCCTTCTTTCATGTTCTTTTATGTGGGCTGCCACAAGATAGTATGACCCAGATCTAGGATGGGCCTTCCCACCTCAAATGATCAAATAGAGAAGATCTCTCACAGGTTCTCACAGGTGTGCAGCTGCTCAGGTTTTAGTTGATTCTAGACGTGGTCAAATTGACACCCCAAATCAGTCATCATGGGCTGTAACACCAGGAAGAGGGCAGGCAGCTGTCATACATTTTAAAAGGGCAGAGGAAGTATTTGCTTTTGTAAGTTTTCTAAACTAAAATTTTCTGAGAATATGGAGAGCACAACGACCAGAAGAATTGTTGTTGGGGAATATTATTTAAAGGGGTGTTACTTTTGTTTATGCTGCATTTGTTTAACTCCGTGAAGCTGTGTTACTGTGCCTGTCTAAAACACCTGATGGTCTAATAAAGAGCTGAGTGGCCAATAGCAAGGCAAGAGAGAATAGGCAGGGTGGGCAGGCAGAAAGAATAAATATGTGGAGAATGCTGGGAGAAAAAAGAATCTGGGGATGAGGAAGGAGCTGGACTTCAGGGACCAGGCACGCAGCTACCCAGATACACAGCCAGACATGGAGTGGGAAGGGAAAAGGTGTGTAGAAATAAAGAAAGAAAAAAGCCCTGAGGCCAAAGACAGATGGGATAATTTAAGTTTAGAAAAGCTGTCAAGAAACAAAACCAATCTAAGGCCTGAAATTCATAACTAAGAATAAGGCTCCATGTGTGATTTATTTGGGAGCTGAGTGGTGCCCCCCACCCCCGCCAAAAGACTAAGGAGTAGTTTGTTTGCAAGTTCATTAAGTTGAGTGGAACAATGAGGCCATCTTGATCAGAACAGCAATTGGAACCCAGGACTTAACTGATGCCAATTCTTCTGTGCCCACTTCATGCATACCTCCTCTGTGAGCTAACATCAATGCACACCTTCTCTGTAAACCAACACCAATGCATACCTCCTCTGTGAGCTAACATCAATGCACACCTTCTCTGTAAACCAACACCAATGCATACCTCCTCTGTGAGCCAACACAGTGCACACCTCCTCTGTGAGCCAGCACCAATGCACACCTTCTCTGTGAGCCAACACCAGTGCAGACTTCCTCTGTGAGCTAACACCAGTGCACACTTCCTCTGTGAGCTAACACAATGCACACTTCCTCTATGATTTCTAGTAGCTTTGTGCAAATCTGGCTGCATTTGGCAGAGACAAAGCTGCCACTCACCATTTAGCAGTAGCTTCTAGAAATTCAGTCTTACTTGAATAACAGAGTGTATTTAACATATCCACGGGTCCTATAAAACTGCAGATCAGCATATAGTAAAAGCAGATCTTAAAATACTGTGAGGGTCAGTTATGTTTTAAGTATTAATTACTGTGCCTAAGAGAGTCATAGGGCCACAGGCCTCTAACCTGATTATGGGATTTTCATTGTGCAATGTCAGAACTGGCAGGGCCCAAGAGTCCAAGTTTTTCTATTCCCTTGGCTGCTCAAGTGGGAACTGGTCTTGTCCAAGGTCACCGAGACTGTCTTGGATCTGTGACTGTCCTCAGGACTCCCAACTCCTGTTTCCAGTGCAGAGTTCTTCCCACCCCTCTCTAAGGCTTTGAGGCAGTGGCTTCTCCTGTTTTCCTTTCCTTTCTTTTTAAAGGCTCACTAGCAGTTACTGCTCTAAGGCAGAAAATGTATTCATTTAAATGACTTCGTTTGGAAATAGAAGCTTGAATAATGATGTTACCATTTATAATTGCTCTGATTAACCACACCACCGTTTTGCAGTTTAGAATAAAAAAAGCCTCATTTCCTTTGTGATGTGAATTTTAATTGCTTTCTCTCAGGAAGACCCCTTCAGGCAGACTTGCATGCTTCTCAGTTTCCCTGAACTTCAGAAAGACCCCTCAGGCCAGACCTGCGTGCTCTTGACTTCTCTGCAGAGATTTGGACTGGACATGGGAAACTGTTCAGGGAATTCTTGGATGATTGGAGATTCTGGGAAAGATGCTACTGATGTCCAGAGTCACTCACCTTTCAACTTAGATGTGATAACTTCCCTGGGGGAATCATAGCACAGGGGTTGCCACAAAGCACAGACTAGAGGCCTGGGATAAGGGGATTTGAGACTTTTCTTACGGTGTTTAAGGTTTCCTGTAGATGTCATCCTTAAGATTTCAAACAGGGCAAGATCATCCATAATTCATCTGCCAGTGAACCTGTCTGTGTCTTCTCAAGTGGATTTCCTTTTTCTTTACTTTTTAATCTTTAAGGCATTTCAGTTATTGTTTGACATTTTACCCATACAAAATCAGAATCAGCCCAATACAATGGGAAAGACAAGAATTTTGAGAAAATATAGGTGGGTATTTATCTGATCTTGGGTGGAAGCAAGAGATTTCTGTCTATAAAAATCAGAAAATAAATTACAAGGTTATAGGTCATGGATTTAGCAACATAGAAGTCAGAAATACTTGTAAGTAAAAAATGCAGTCACACAAAAGTTAAAAGGAGAGTGACTCCAGGAAAATGTTTATAACATAGAAGAGTCACAGTAGTCAACCAGTTTTAATATATAAAGAGCAGTAATAAATAGCCAAAGATCAGGGTCTGAACAGAGAAGTAGGGATGTGTCCGAGAAAGACTGCCAGTCAGTAAAACTTTGGGGCATAAAAATCAACAGCCCAGCTTTACAACTGAAATGTAAATTGGAAAAGACAAAAAGAGCCTGAAGAGATGGCTCAGTCTGTACAGTGCCTGCTTTGCAAGCACAAAGACCTGAGTTCAATCCCCACAACCCATGATCAGAACAGCTGATCATCGTAGCTTGCATTTATGACCCCGATATGAGGGAAGCAGAATGAGGTACCCCGGGGCTCTCTGGCTAGCTGCTGTAGCCAAATGGGGGAGCTCCAGGCCAAGCCAACAAGATAGTTTGTCTTAATAAAAAAGACGCCACCTGAGTTTGTCTTCTAGCCTTCCTGTACTTACGCACCCACACATGTATGTGAACCAACACACATACTAACCTATATGCAGACACATACACACAGGACACACACACACACACACACACACACACACACACACACAGTATCTCTTTCTCAATTTACAGTGTTAACTAACAGTGATACGGTTGGGACTGAGGTGGTGTGGTTGCCAGAGTATAAATTCCGGCAGAACTTTCGGAGCACAGTTCTATTGCCACGCGTTCTCAGCGACAGGGCACATCTGAGGGTGTGGTGCGGGGCTGTTTGGTCACTGCGGGAACGTTGCAGTGCTCAGACATGTAGTCAGTGTAGGTCAATGATTTCTGTGGGGGCTCTTTGTGCAGCCAGGAGATGGAGCTGAGAGGACTGGTATGAGTCTGCTGAGAGAGAGTGTGCCCTGCGAGTTCCTAAAGTGGAAGGAACAGTCTTCAAAGTGATGAGAAAAATCACACGATATTAAATCCAGCTAGTCCACCGCCAGGTTTCTATGACCGTTATCAATATTATGTATTGTGTATAACTGTGTATGCCCTACTGTCCTGTGACCGGCACCACAGTCCACACACCACCCCACGGATACATGAAAATAACACCCTGTGTCACACTGTGATAGATGCCCACGTTGCACCTGTGGCAGGGTCTTTCCAGCTGCATTATATGCTTTTGGAACTGCCGTGCCTTACTATGTAGTATGTTGTTAACTAGAATGTCACATGACCATCTGGCTTTAGAAATTAACATGTGCATATACAGTGATCCTGTAATTCCATCTCTGGAAACTGATTACTTTTAGAAAATAATTAGTGATACTTATGAGAGGTGATGTAAAATTGCTTTCGGATATCATTTAAGATGGAAAGAAATGAGAAAAACAAATTTAAAAAGTCTAGACATAAAGAATGCTTAAAGCCATTATGATGGTTTCATTTCATCAAATTATCTGGAGATATAAGAAGAAAGGATCTGGTCAAAGTAATATTGAATGCAACCTTTAAAAGAAGCCACACTATGTTTGGTTGAAAAATTAACCAGGCGCCGTGGCTCAGGCCTGAAATTCCACCAGTTTGAGAAACTGAGGAAAGATGGTCATGAGCTCAAGTCCCACCTGTACAACTTAGACCTATCTCAGTTTAGAAAATAAAACGTGGCTGAGAGTGTAGCTCATTGATAGGGCACCTGACTAGTGTATGCATTTCCCTAGGTTCATCACCATATCACACACACACACATAAACAAACACACACACACACACACACACACACACACACACACACACACACACACACACACACACACACGCTTAATGAGTTGTCCCTTAGTTGCAATGTTCCTGTTTTTAAAGGGAAACATAAACACATGCAAGTAAATAGAAGAAAACAAAGCTAAGACTTATGACATTTTCCCCCGAGTGGTAGATTGTGGGTAATTTATGTTCTGAAGGAATTTGCAAACTATTTTTTATATTTCTGTAGTAAATCCTTTTAAGTTCAAATAATAAAATAAAACAAATGTAAATGAAAGGAGAAGGAGTAGGTTTAGGCTAGGCCTATCTGCGTCTAAATAGTCTGAGATTGCATCTACTAGCTCATTGCGCTTGTCATATTTGAATCTATTTTTGAAATGCTTGCACTACAGGTTCTTGCAAGTTTAGTCTAAGGGTGAACTCAGAGTACAAGGAAAGAGAAGAGTGTGTAGCTGAAAAGACTCGCTAAATATTGCTAGCGCCGTCTGTTCCCTCCTTAGTCTGTGTAAAATGATGGATTTGGATCTGTTGATCTTAACTGCTCTTCAGAATTTTGTCTTTGTTCTGATTTTGTTCTATGCAATCATAGCCTCTTGTGTTTGACTTTCCCAAAATGAAGGCCAACAGGCCTGCTCCCAAGGCTAAATCACCTATTATGGTAAGAATTTTTTGAATAGATATATTTAAAAGCTGGGTACAGATCTTTCCTTTCTGTCCCCTCTTTCTTACTTACCATTTTGACAGAGTTTTCTAAAATTTCATAAAATTCCCAGAGGTGGTAAAGTTATAATGAAACAGCTATTTGTGTGTCATGTTAATGGACATGCAAACTCATATATCCTTGGCTAGGAAAGTTTGGAAGGATGGACTGGCAAAATGGCTGAGCGAGTAAATACACTTTCTGCCAAGCCTGACAGCCTGAATTTGATACCTGGGATCCACATAGTAGAATGAGAGAGCAGGTTCCACGGATTTATTCTTTAACCACCACTGGAATGGGTGGCATGTGCATTTTTACACATACATGCATACATACATACTGCATACATACACACAATAAATGAATGTATTGTATTTTCAACACAATATGGAAGGATATATTAAGTCTTTAAGCGTCTTCATGTCTTCGCTCACTAATCTCATTGAGAAAATAGTATTCTAAGAGACAAATTAGATGTGTTATCATAGTTTCTCAACAGTGAGTTCCAGTTCTGTCTTTTTTAGAGTTTGAGGGGATAATACAGAAACCAATGGACTGAAAGCTTCTTGGGAAGAGCCGCATGCTGGACTGTCCAGAGGATGGTGGCGTGCTGGGATCAGTGCTCCTGATACAGTTCTTTGTCTTCGTTGTCTAGATGAACTTCGTTTACATCCATAAGCTTGGATTTGCATCTGAATATTGACAGGGGGCTGACGTATGAACTTGACTAGTGTGCCTTCCTTCTCTGTGCATTCATTTTATCATCTGTAAAATGGGCCTGCTAATGTTACACTTACAAGGGTTTGCATGGGCAAGAAAACATGCAGACCACATGGGCAAGAGAACATGATTAGACCACATGCCTGTGTCCGTTCCTATGCTCGCCTTTTGTTTCAGTGATTTGGAATCATAGTTTCAGATGCTTTGGCCTTATTTGCTGGTTCTTCTGGGATTTCTAGGAAATAGCCAGGCTGCCAGACTCCTCATTCCCCAGCAACCTCCATAAACAGTGCTGACTGAAACCTTTATTTGCCTTCGAACCAGGCTTGGGTAGAGGGTTGGTGTCAGTTCTTAGTTCCTTCAGGTGTCATAATGCCAAAAGGGTAGCTTAAGATAGGCTCCTTATTATTATTGTCATTTTATTTATTTTATATTTTGTGCATGTATGTGTATGTGAGTGTAGCCTGTATGTGTGGCGTATGTGCATATGTGTGTGTGCGTAGGAATTTGAGCAGATGCCACAGGAGGATGCTGGGTGTCTTGCTATATCCCTCTTTTCCTTGATGAGACAGGGTCTCCCACTGATGGTGGAGCTGGGATGGCAGCCATCAAGCCCTAGCAATACTTCTGTCTCCATCGCTCATAGTCCTGGAATTACAGGTCTGTGTGCAGTCATGCCCAGCTTTTTGTGTGGATGCTAGGGTCTGAACTCATCTTCATGTTAGCTTAGCAAGCCTGCTTGTGCTTACCCACTGAATCATTTCTCTAATCCCCAGGACAGAATATTTTTTATGGAAAATGTTCTCACAAAATGAATTGACAAGTTTTAGATATTGCATGAAAAATTTCAGACTAGGAGAGTAGAAAGACTAAGGAAAAAGTAACAACATGTTTTATGATTACCCAAACAAATCAATTATTTTCATGTGCTTTTTAAGGCTGTTTGGTTTAATGGAATTGATTTCGTGAATTGCCATATGTTTAGATTTTTTCATTAACCATATAGTATAATATTCATTTTTTCATGTTTTTAAAACCCTTTGTAAAAATACCTTTGCACATATGTATCATATTCCACTTAGTAGATAGATGATTCACATTTATACATCTTGATTATTTTCAAATCAATAAAAAACATATTGCTTTTCACATTTGATAGTTTTCTTTCTTACTCTTGATGTCAATATTAGTTGTTTTCCAATTATTCCCTTGTTTTTAAGAAAATTCATTATTTCTTTCAGAATTTACTATTGTTCTCAAAAGGACAATTAATGAATTTGACAGAAACCGAGTTTTGTTGCTAAAAGTGTGTGTGTGTCCGTGCACATAAGTGTCCTTTATGGTCAGAGAGCAAAGAATTGGGGAAAGCAAACAGGCAATGAATACAAGTGAAGCAAGAAAACTTTGCCAATGCTCTGTTTGCCAATTAAGCAAAGCGCTACAAGATTATATTTTGGTTCAACGTCTGTAGTGACTCATGGTTAAATCTTTAACAAATTCTAGCTACCTTTTAAATGTTCTATTGTGTATGATTTTTAATAGAGTCTAGCTATCTTTTACATGTTTTATTGTCTGTAATTTTCATTGAGAATCCAGGTGACACAGTGGCCCTGATGAGAAATTATGGTACAAAAGAAAGCAAACTATGCTTTCCTCTCTGACTTGGTGCAAATACTTATGGCAAATTGGAAACGACCTTTGCAGATGATACATGGAACGTGTCTGTATGAGTGTGGTATATATGTATGTGTGCTGTATGTGTATGTGTGTGAGCAGAGGCTAAAGCCAAACCCCGAGTATTTTGCTATGTATATAATAGCTTTTGTTTAAATTTTTGTTAAGAATTTGGATCATTAAAAAAAATGAAGATGTGTTCCTTCCAGGGGACAAAGAAACAGATCTTTCTTCTTCCCTGCCTCTAGTCTTATTGAAACTTGTACCAATTTTCCGGAGTCGGTCACCCAGCACTTACAATCGCTTTCAGCAGAAAGGATCTTATTTCAGGAGCCTGTGAAGAGGAAAAGGAAGTGTGTTCTCAGGACTGAGAGTCAATGTGGAATGACAGAAGATGCCCAGGAGTTTGGCTTGTGCCTGTGGCATGGAGAAGTCTGAGGGGGCTGCGTTTATGTTGGAGTGCAATGCAGCCATGCATTGTCAGAGAGGAGCTGGTCTGTAAGGGGAGGAGAATATGGTATAAATGACACCTTGCTGGAATGAACAAACGTACGCAAGATTTGGGGATAATATGACTATCTGTTGTTGGTGAGAAGATAGCTGTGTTTTTTGTTGGTGGGCAGTGCTAACCAGAGAGGCCGCCTGACTCTGTGTAGCTCCTGCAGCTGGCGCCATTGCATGTGTGCCTGTTGCTGAGTGCCTCCTCAGCCATCTTGGTTTCATTTCCTGTCACACTAGTAAAACAACCTAACAAAGTAAGGCAGAAAGGGCTTCCTTGGCTCACAGTTTCCAGCTATGGTCCATCGCTGGTGGGGTAGTCAAGGTGGCGGGAACTTGAAGCAGCTGGTCACATTACGAAGAATGAGTTTGCTGTGCGAATAGCGCTTACTGTTTGGGGAAGAGGGTGGTAATGCACTAGAGATAAGCGCAGACAAGCCTGGGGTAGAAAATGGTGGGGACTATTGAGAGAGAATGATGAAGAGGTAGATGAAGACAGTGATAAAGAGGCTGTGATGGTCCCTCTGAGGAGGTGACATTTGAGCTGACATTTGAGGCCCAAATGTCAAGAGTGAGGCTGCCACATGAAGCCTTGGACAGAATCTCTTGTTCTTGTTGTCTCTCTGTCTCCTCCCTGAGACATAACCTCTTCAGCTATTCCCACATCAAAACCATACCATGACCATCTAGCTGCTGAAATTAGACCCTAGGTGTTTTTCATGATTTTTCATTTCCCTTTTGTTCTCGTCCCACTCCCGTCTCTCCCCCTGAATCATACTCCTAGCCAGAAGCATTCTTCCTCCAGAAGGCTGCCCTCCACTCGGCTGCATAGCCTCCTGATGAATCATCCTGTCTTCACTCTTGTTGTTCTTCTCCCACATCCCATAATTATTCTTCCCGCAGCAGTTGAGTTGGGCTGATCAATATGGTAACTGCCAGCCACACGTGAGTGCCTAAAAGGGAATTAATTAGAGAATCCAATTAAGCCTTCAGTTTCTCAGTCACATCTGCCGTGTTTCAAGTGGTCAACAGCCGTGTGGCTAGTGACATGACATATTCTTGACAGCATGTCCACATGATGTGACATCAACGCAGGAAATTCATCCGGAAATCTAGAGTGTTGAAACACCCGGTCACATCCCTCTCTGTCCAAGAGCTCAGATATTTTCACAAGCTCCCTTAGACTAAAATCCCAACTCTCACTCTAGGGGAGCCCCACAGACTGCTTCTCAACAGTTCATACCACATCTTCTTTTTCCCTTCCTGGGTCACTACCTTGCAGTCAGACCCCATGTTCTATTTCCAGACCACCAGGAGAATGTGTACCCCTTGGGGCTTTTTATGAGTGTTTACACCTTGAGTTCCCTTCCTATGGAATACTCATCTTCTTTTTTCAAACACATCACAGCCTTGGTGTTGGGTATTCATCGATAATATTTGTCATTTCTTTTCCCTGGCTCCTTGTGCCATGAGCATCTTTTATAGCTGTGCTAGTAGCCTTGGTGGGTTGGGTCATGTCAGGCAGGAGGAACAGCAAGTTTAAAGGCTTGGATATGTTTGATGTGTTTGTGGAAAAGGAAGGAAACAAACAACGAAATCCAAGACTGGAGTGTTTAAGGCATGCTTCATGAAGGAGAACTTGTAAAAATAAAGCATATATTAAAAGGTGGTCAGGGCACAAATCACATGAGCCCGGAAAGCCACCAAAAGGAAAGTGTATTGTATTCCAGGTTCAGTTGGGAGCCATGGGAGGTTTTATAAATAGAGAAGAAATATCTGATTTATGATTTACTCACTCTTCTAGCTTTATTTCTTTGCCTCTTTGTGTAACTCTGTTTTAACATTTTTTTTTACCTTAGGTGGAGGACTTGGGGATAGTTTTAGTTTTGAGATTTTCTTTCCCAAGGGACAGTACTCTCTCAGAGGGAACAATTAGACTCCCAGCACACTTTGACTCTCTGAAATGCCTTCTGACATGCATTGTTGATAAGTTTGAAGGTTAAAATCCTTGGCTTCCTCCAGAAGGTGACAGAGGCACACACTAAAACTAATTAGCAAAAATTCAAAGTGTGACTTGCAACCATTTGTTAGGGTTTTGAAATACAAATAAAAAATCCTTGCCTTACTCTTCCCTGGGAAGGGGGATATCTCTGGGACTCATACTTGGTCTTAGAGTTCCTCTGTCTAAGACCATGTGGCCTACACATGGAGACATATATGACCACAGTTCAGGTCTGTAGCTTGTTCTTCTCTCACTTCCTTAAGACCAAATTGGGGAAAAGATGTCCAATTTTTCCCAAATGTTCCCTTAGTTCTAAGATGCTGTTCAGGAAACAGAAGTACCTGTAGATAAGCTGTTGCTTTCTGGAAACAGCTACAACATAAACATTATATTAAAAATACACATCCATGGCAAGAAAGGTCCCCATTTTAGAGAAGTTAAAACAAGAAGCAAAACTCATCTCTCTGTCTATGTATCTATCTGTGTAGCTATCATCTGTCACTTATAATCTATATATCTGTGCTGGTCTGAGTGAAAATGGCCCCCATGGGTTCATGTTTGAATACTTGGTTCCTCATTAGTGGAACTGGTTGGAAGGATTAGGAGTGGTAGCCTTGCTGGAGGAAGTATGTCACTGGGGCCAGGCTTTGAGGTTTCAATAGATTTGGACCATTCTTGATGTACTCTCTACCTCGTCCTTGCAGATCAGTATGTGGGCCCTCAGCTGTTCCCCCCACTATCATTGGCTCATTCTAACATTCTGATTAATTATGAGATGTGTTGTGTGAGTGTGGTATCTGAGAACACATAAGTGTGCTCGTATGTGAACTTGTTGAGGTCAGAGGGTGACATTTGGTATCTTCCTTTATTACTCTCCACTGTGTTTCTTAGACAGGATCTCAGTAGATTGATTGGCTAGACTGGCTGGCCAATAAGCTGCAGGGATTGTTTTGTCTCTGAATTCTAGTCTTAGATTATATATATGTGCCACTGTGTTTGGCTGACAATCCAAACTCAGGCCCTTGTGCTTGCACAGCAAGTTCTTTACTCACCCCAAGCCCTGGTATGTATGTATGTATGTATGTATGTATGTATGTATGTATGTATGTATGTATATATGTATGTATGATCCATTTATCTATCTATCACCTATCTATTATCCACCCATCTATTATCTATCTAGCTGTCCATTTGTCTATCTATCATCTATCTATCTTCTTTCTTGTGTTCATCATTTTCCATTTGTATCGTTTTCCTCTCATTTGTTGATGAAGTATCATGGTTTGAATAAATGTGTCTACAGGACCATCTGACAAACTTGATATCATACCTATGGCACTGTGGAAGGTGGTAGAATCTCTAAGATGTGGGGCTCCAGCTCAAGTCTGGGTCCTGGCCACTCATGGGAAGCGAGTCCTTGACAATGACCGATGCTGTTGATGCATTCCATATGCAGGTTTTTGTTGCATTCATTTGCTTACTAAAGCATTTTAATTATTGTCCTATGAGCTGATGATCTTGTTTCTCAGCCATCTAAGATGACATATGTGTACTTATTGCTCAAGAATCAATAGGATTGAGTTTCTGGGCCTGAAGGGTGGAGTAGAGGTCACTTAGAAGGGACACATGGAAGAAAACTTAGGGGGTAACTATGCCAGCTTTGGAGTAGACTCTTTTCTGCTACTTTGGAGCTGTGCAGCACCAGATGAGTTCTTTAACCTCTCTGAGTCTGCCTCCTCACTCGTAAAACAGGTTGAATGAGTTTTCAAGTTCTTGAGGCCAAATGTATTTCTGAATTCAGATTTACTTAATTCTTTAAGAATGGCAATATACCTATCTCATACAGCAAATAACATTTCAGCAGAAGCTGGGTGACACTCTCAAATCAAGTCGGCTGGTGTTTTGAAGCAAAAAGCAGAAATATGCTGTGTATTGAAATAAACATTCAGGAGGTGTTCAGGAGGATAGTGAAGGTAAGATTAACCTGCATGGAAAGACCCTATCTCTGGAAAAACAAAACAAAACAACCCCCAAAACCAAAAACCCAAAGAAAATGAAGAATTTAAATAAATATTTTTAAATAGAGCACAGGTATAAATAAAGTCTTCACATCAAATACATTTTCATCAAATTTTTGGAAGAAATCTTTGATTTCTAAGCTTTGATAATTTAGAATTCTTAGAATGGGACTAGGCATCTGCAGCTGAATCCTGGGTTAGCTTTATGGCTCATGCAAAGGTAAATAGTTTACTGACCACATTCTAGAGCTCATGATGGAGTGCTCAGATCTATCCCAGCACAGTGTGTGAATCTATTTTCAAACCATCCCAGCTGAGCAGAGCTAAGTGTAGCTTTTCCAGAGCTTCTTAGTCCTGGCTGGACTCTTGTGATTATAGCTAAGGACTCTTGAATTCCGAGGTTCTCATCCACAGCCCTATGGACTCGACTGCTCTCAGCACCCGGCTGCGTTCAGCACCCGGCTACCATCTCTGCATGCACAATGTGTTGACTAGCATTTGGTAGACAAGGAAGGAACTAAATCAGAAGACTGCCTTCCCATCCCAGCCCTAGGTGGAATCATCATTTCTGCTGATCTGTTCTTTTTTTATGGCTGTAAAATAAGGAGAAAATTGAGAACAATAGCAACAGCCAAAAGAGCATTTTCCTTTAGGCGAGCATATGTGTGACACTCCATTAACGATAAGTGACATCTTCTTCCATCTCGCAGGAATCAACACAATATTCATGTTAACCAGTCATCTATGGCGCCACAAGTGGTTGATGTCTTGTCACTTTCCATGCTATCAGTCATTTTTGGGCGAGTGGTGTGTGTCTGTGAGCCCCACTTGGGTACAGTCAGATGTTTTTAGCACCTCAGCCATTTCCCTATAGGTGCCCAGTGGATCTTCAGTAGCTCACGGCAGAGGCCAGGCAGGGCCCATGGAAGCAGAACCCGAGCACAGGGCTCATAAGGCTTTCGATGGATGCAAAGGGTGGGGAGTGAGGCATTGGGAAGGCCTTCTCTGGGGACTGGCCTCTACCACTTTCCAGCTTGGGAGATCTCAGCAGTGCTCATATGCCCTCTGAGCCTTGACTTATACGCAGAGGTGACAGTGATCTGTGTCACTAGGCTGCTCTGGAGAATAAAGGACTGGTCGAAGTGAGAGTGGTGTTATCACCTAGAAAGAGTTCCAGGAAATGCAGATTTGTCTTGGTTATTTCCCTTCTATCAGCTTTCGGGTTACCACATTGGGGTTCCCTTGTGAGACTCAAGCTGCATTCTGGCAGCTTCTCTGCTGGTCTGATCCTCCTGAGAATTTGTCTATGTGTGAGTTCATTTGGAATCTTGTTTGTGTTCACTCCCATATTCATGTCTCCATCTGTCTGTTCATCCATCCTTTCGCCTGTCCATTTGTCTCTCCATTGGATCCCAGTGTGATAGCCGTGAGGTCAGACTTGGGGATACAAAGGAAAAGCAGACAGGAATGGGCTTTGCCCCAGGGGAGCTCCTGGAGAAAGGGACCACAGGTGGGTGTAGTCAGGCGTATGGGTCAGGAGTGGGCTGCTGACAGTGGGGGCCTGAGAGGAAAGAGCACAGTTCTTTAGAGGAGGCAATAGCAGTAGATGGAAGAGCTAGAAGAATTCCTTAAGAGCATCATAGTACTCGGAAAGCAAGCCGAAAAGGGGAGGGCACAGACAGCAGAAGGAATAGCGTCTGACAGCCTCGATGTTCAAAGGGTGAACACATGGTCAGCCCTAGCTAGGGTAGAGGGCTTGAAGGGACATTTGTCTTGGCAGATAGAAGGTACAAGGGAGAGGCTCAGCCTCTATGGGCACAGCCTGAGAATCTGGTTCCGTCTTGATGCCTGTGATTGGCTTGTCGTCTATTGATGGAAGAGTTCAGACAGGAGCTTGTGCGTCTTGGTTTGAGTTTTTAAAGATTTCTCGGACATCTGGTAGGAAGTGGACTTGGAGGACACAAGACTGGAGGTAGGACGGCCCTCAAGGGATTTGAATGACAACCTAGGGAGGAAGCTCTACCAGGAACAGGGAATACAAATGCCACAAAAAAATATTCGCGGGCCTGGGAATGAGATCCCCGGGTTGGCCTTAACAAGTCACTACAGATGTAGTGGTTTAAAACAGTGTAAATCTCTCACAGCTCTGGAGGTCGGGATCTGAAATCAAGGTGTCAACATGTCCCCTGAAGGCTCTAGGGGACATCTGTTGCTTGTCCTCCAAGGTTCTGGTGACTGCCAGCATACTTCGTAGCTATGTTACTGCCCTTTAGGCCTTGAATTTCTCATTTCCTTTTTGTGTCCAAAGCCCTCTCTTGTGTTTCTGATTGCATCTATACCCCTCACTCAGGATCACAGACCAAGACAAGCTAACCTTAAGATCTTTAAGTTATTTTCGCGTAAAGCGAGATTAGCAGATTCAAGAAATCAGGAGGCGATATAATTTTAAGAGGCCATCCATGGATCTACCACAGGGATAGGTGGCTCCTCCTCTCTTTGCTTCTAAGGAGTCATAGAAGGAAAGGTTGGGGCCTTTCACAAATGCCCCTGCAGCCCCGTGCAAACACTGCCTGCTGTAGTGTGCTGTGACCTCCCCACAGGTTCTCTCCACTGTCTCCTGAGTAGAAAACACCGAACTAAATGCTTCTCTTGGAAGAGGGCGTTGCAAAGACGCAGAAAATGGAAGCAAAATCAAGGGAAGTCTTTAAGCAGGGTCAGAAGACAGTTCCTTGCAGAGAATCTAATTTTCTCTGGCAGTACCACAGACACACTGCAATCGTTTCTTAAGGAAAATGCAATCTGCAAAGACTATTCTCCTACAGTTTGACCAGCTTTCCCCTGCCTGATGAGCAGATGAGCTGAACCGCAGGCTTCCTCTGCTTCTCTTCCTCCTGCTTTACGTGCACTTGCTCTTGGTTATATTGACAGAGAATCTGTGTCACCACTTTTATATGGCTCCCATCACTCTGTATTAACTACCGAGTGAAGATGCTCCCCAAACCACTGTCTTGTACCCTTGGCCAAGTTAAGGGAGCACCCAGTCAAAGTGGGTGGGATCTCTGCTGCGGACACAGGAAGGACATACACAAAGCCCGTGCTTTTGGGAGAAGGGACCTACATTTAACCGTGTGTGATTACATGGATGGTAATGATAAGATAACACTAGGTTCTGAGGGAGCAGAGAAGAAAAACATTCCCAGTAAAGTCCACATAGAAATAGCCAGTGAGTATGTGATGTGTTAACTAGTTCCCCTAGATGTGAGCCATAATCAATGAAATCTGCTATTCTCATGCTAGGCTAGACAAGGTAAGATAAACACAGTGCACACATGTCTTAGTTTCTTTCCCTGTTGCTGTGATTAAATACTCTGACAAAAGGTAACAAGGGAGAAAGGGTTTGTTTTAACCCACAGTTCCAAGGATAGTCCGTTATGGAGGCAAAGTCAAGGAGATAGGAGGGAGGCTGAAGTAGCCTGTCATGACACAGCCACAGTCACAGTCACGAAACGGGGAGGATGAATGTGAGCCCCCCTTTTCCATTTTATACAGCCCAATATCCCCTGACTAGGAGGTGGTTCTCCTCACAGGTCTCCATGCCCAGTTAAGATGTTCCTCTATAGGTATGCATAGAGGCTCACCTCCCATGCGGTTCTAGATTCTGTCAAGTTGGCAATTAACACAGCTATCACAGATACCCAGCACTGGTGGTGGGAATGGGAATTGTCTCCATTTCAGGAATTCCATTTTCTATTAAAAAGTCTTAAAACATTTCCCAAGGCAAATTTGTATATTCCTTGGTCCCTCCTTTCTGTGGTCCCATCAAACTTATCGTTCTCCCTCATTCTGTTGGTTGGTTCCATCATGATGGTTGACACATGGAATTAGAATTTTTTTTTTTTGGTAGAGTCTTACTAAGTAGCCCAGGCTGGCCTAGAACTCACTATGTAGACCAGGCTGGCCTTGAATTTGTGGTGAACCTCTTGCCTCTGCCTTCAAAAATCTGCGATTGTAAGCATGTGCCACTACCTTCATTTTATTTATTTATTTATTGATTGATTGATTGTAGTGTGCTAGATCCTGCTGTACTTGCCTCCTGTCCTGAGTTTTTAAGTTTTTAGAATGTCTGTAAGATAGTTCTTAGGAGAGAAAGGTGAAAAGAGCCAGGGGCTGCAGAGGACAGCTGAGAAACAGCGTTGTCTGGACACGGCAGGGCCGTTGCACACTTAAGCATGTAACTGCACATGCGTGATTTGCACAAGCTCACACTAGCCTAGATCCTAGCACCAGCTGTGGCTGTGGTGGGTGCGATGGGAGATAGTCAGTTTTCTTCAGGGATGCACATCCCGTTTGCCTTATCCATGCTCCAGAGGATGTGTGAACAGCTGGTGCTAAGTGGACTCAGTGTGTTTGTAGAAAGAACATGTGAAGTTGGGACAGAAGAGTGTTGGAGGGATAGTGGGGGATCTGGAGGGGAAGAAAGCCAGTAAAATTGATCAAACTGCATTATAAACATGTATGAAATTCTCAAACAGGAAAAAGGAACGCACCCTTATAAAACCCATGAGGTTTATATACAACTATAGTTTCATTTATATTCTATTTTAGTTTAATTTTTATTATAATTTTCACCTGATTTGTGGGACAAGCAATTGAATCAAGGGTCACACATGCTAGGCAAGGGCTGCTACTGAGCTGTATTTCCTGTTTGTTTTGAGACAGGATCTTCAGCGCTAACCCAGACTGGCCTTGAACTCATGATTCTGTCTTGCCTCCTGGGGCTGAGACAGCGGACTTATACCAGCATGTCCTGCTTCGATTTCCTCTTAAAACAAAAGTAGTAAGAACTCAAAACTCATGGCTTCCTAATTCTTGTATGACATTTTATTATTAACTGCGCTCTTGAAGTTGTTTCCACCTATAACATAGCTGTGTGGTACAGACACGATATAGATGGTCCTTGATTTATGACGGTTTGACTTTGACTTTTTTTTTCCAGCTTTAGGGGAATATAAAAGTGATATACAGCAAGTAAAGACTGCACTTCCAGTTTTGAATTTTGATGTTTTCCTGTGCTATTAGCATGCTAGCCCATGATACTTTCTGAGGATGCTGGGCTATAGCTCACCTGCAGTGAACAAGGGTCTTAGTCCACCATGCTGTCATGAGAATGAGCACCTGATATACCACATGGACTGTGCAGCCAGCTGAGTGAGGTGCCTCTGTGGATTAGAGGTATTCAATGCATTTCTGACTTACTCTTATATGTGTGGATTGGAGCCAAGAGGGCATCTGCAGGGACTTCCGTGTACTGTCACTTTGAAACAAAGAATTGGACCAGGGGCTCATGGATAGTGGTAGAAATAGAGACCATTCATTAAGAGAATGCTTCCAGAGGTGGATGTTGGCCAGAGAGTTGGGGAAAGTTAGAAGCTCAAAGGTCTTGAGCTACCAGAGTCCTGATCCTCAGTGAGTCATTTGCATAGAGCTTATCTCTTCCTTATTTGAAGATTCAGGTCTTTTTTTCCCCAGAACTCTCTTTTTCTTACATGTAGGCCTGGTGGGGAAGGTTCTCCAGGCTTTCTGTCAACTGGCTTCTTTTGTATAGCAATGTTGAGTTTCTCTCTACCCTATTCTGCTACACCTTATAACATTTTCAACTTAAGAACTAACCCTGCCGTAAGTGGGAGAGCCTCTGGTTAATGGAATCCTGTGGCACACCTCTTCTTTGTTCTATCTTCAGCAGTACAGTGCTGTCCATCTGAAACAGGTCATGATAAGGCTACTTAAATCACCAGCTGCGTCAAGTACTGTTCCCTGGAGGGGCTCTCGGCAAACGTCCATGGGAGCTCCTCTGTCTGGAGAGAGGTGTCCATTTGTATTCTTGGTGTGTGTGTGTATTTAGGGTGTGGGTTTGTGTGTACAGTTGGAACTTCAGACCTGCAGTTTGCACATCTGTGGATTCAGCTAACTGCAGATGGAAGATATTCTCAACAAACACTGCACAGCTGACTGAACAAGTCCAGACTCCTTTTTCCTACCATTGTCCCCTAAACAATACAGTCTAGCAATGGTTTGCATATCATTTGCATTGTATGAGACAATTTTCTGGACTTGATTTAAAACAAGATTATGTATGAATGACTTAATTCCTAAATATCCTTATAGTTCTGAAATAAAATGTACTTGGTCATGTCCTTTATTTGTCTGTGGTAGGACTTGGTTTCTTAGCTTTACAAATGTCTGCATTTATGTGCATAATACTGGTTTGTAGTGTTTTAAA
The DNA here is from genome assembly GCA_004026605.1 of Ondatra zibethicus. Lineage (NCBI taxonomy): Eukaryota > Metazoa > Chordata > Mammalia > Rodentia > Cricetidae > Ondatra > Ondatra zibethicus. Next base: position 319,796 of record PVIU01000389.1, read on the forward strand.
TTTTCACATTTTTGTTGCCTTTTGATAAAATGATTATGATAGAAATATATTTTTGAGATTTATTTTTCCTTATCTTTGTGTTTCTGTGTGGCTGTGTGCATGAGTGCAGGTACCCATGGAGGCAGAAGAGGGCATCAGGGTCCCTTGAGCTGGAGTTCCAGGCAGTTGTGAGTCATCCATTGTGGCTGTAGGGAACATTCTCAGGTCCTCTGGAAGAGCAGTATGTGCTCTTAACCACTGAGCCATCTTTCCAGTCTAATAGAAATCTTTGTAAATAAATAAAATTGGGGTTGCATTTTCCTTCCTAATTTAACAGAGAATGAATGTTTACCCTTTGTCCTTGCCGTGAGACAATACAACTACAAGTTGTACAGTGTCTAAATTCTTCTGCTAAGTTTATGTGTATGCAACCTTCTTATTGCCATTTAAATAAACACTCAAGAGCTGAATATGTTGGTACTCAGAGAGGATACTGAATTTAAAACCAGCCTGGGCTAGGCCATTAAAACTTGTCTCAAAAATGAAACAAAAAAATAAAATTAAATAAATTCATATCAAAGCACAGAAAAAGAAATTCTGTACAAGGACAAGAGTTGGCTATGAATCAGTTGTTAGCATTGGGCAGGGCTTTTTTTCATTTACCATGTTTTCCTTGTCAGGAAGCAGGGAGGGGCAGTACATCCGCGCCGCGCACTGTGGTTGTGTTTGGCAGATGCAAACACTAACAGTTTGCTTGCAGATCTCACAGCAGTGCTGTTTGCTGCACCAAAGGTCCTGCTAGTTAATATCGCTTTGTGAATTACACCTTTGATCCATGTGGAATGGCTTTCTCTACACTGCTTTCTGCTCTGCCTTTGAATTCCTCTTTGACATGGATACTGGCACACCTGCATTTTTTTTCTATTGACATTTGTCTTTTAAATCTGATCATACTTTCAAACTTAACCCTTTTGTAATCTAATTGCAAGAGATTGAGTCTCATGGCAAATATTTGGATACACTCGAATCTTTGTTCTATTTGTGTGTCTGTGTCCACCACTAGGAAAGTAAATTGAGTGACTTACACAGAAGAATGAACCTGTTCTGACTGATGCCCACCATCTTGAATTACTCCTTTCTGTGCTGACAGGGGTTTCTGTCCCTCCAAGTATGTCTCGCAGCCATTCAGTCCCAAAGAAACACACAGAGGTCTACATAATTTATAAACTGGTTGGCCTATTAGCTCAGGCTTCTAATTAACTTTTACATCTTAAATTAACTGATAATTCTTATTTGTGTTAGCCATGTGGCTTGGTACCTTTTATCAGAGAGGCATTCTCATCTTGCTTCCTCTGGGTCTAGCTGGTGACTGCAGACTAAGCAGTTCCTCTTCCCAGAATTCCCCTGTTCTGATTTCCCACCTATACTTCCTGCCTGGCTACTGGCCAATCAGCATTTTATTAAACCAGTACTTGTGACAAATCTTTATAGGGTACAAGACCATTGTCCCACAGCAATTATGTATTGTGATTTTTGTTGTGAATTTGTCTTTATCCTCACTTTTCTTTTGATATATAGGTTGGCTATTGTAGGAGGAAGGCTGCTAGTTAGGTCCCAGCTGCTCGGCAGCTCAGACCTGAAATAACCACACAGAAACTATATTAATTAAATCACTGCTTGGCCCATTAGTTCTAGCTTCTTATTGGCTAACTCTTATATTAATTTAACCCATTTCTATTAATCTGTATATCACCATGTGGCTGTGGTTTACTGGGTAAAGTTCCCAGCATCTGACTCCAGTGGCTCCATGGCTTCTCTCTACTCTGCCCTTCTTTCTCCTAGCATTCAGCCTAGCTTTCCCCACCTAGTTCTGTTCTTCCCTGCCATAGGCTCAAAGCAGTTCTTTCTTTATTAACCAATAAAAGCAACGCACAAACAGAAGGACCTCCCACACCATTTCCCCCTTGGTGTAGGAGGGTCCTTCTGTATTTGGGTTGCTTTCATTGGTTAATAAAGAAACTGCCTTGGCCTTTTGATAGGGCAGGACTTAGATAGACAGGGAAAAGAGAACAGGATACTGGGAAGGGGACAGAGTTAGAGAGAGCCGCCTGCCATGAAGCTCCCAGGTCAGACACGCTGAATCTTTCCCTGTAAGCCACAACTTGTGGTGACACACAGATTATTAGAAATGGGTTAAACAAATATGTGAGAGTTAGCCAATAAGAGGCTAGAGCTAATGGGCCAGGCAGTATTTCAATGAATACAGTTTCTGTGTAATTATTTAGGGCATAAGCTAACTGCACACCTCTTGCAACACCCCCTTTCTGTTTAAACAAAAAGGAAGGCTTTAACTTTAACATGGTAAAATTACATATAACAAAATAGGTATCAACAAAGAATTACAGTTACAATATATCTCCTTTATCTTTTATCATAACTAGGGAAAATTATAACTATAACTATCTATCTATTCTTCAACTCCATCAAAAACTCCAGAAGGATATAATGTTACCTAAGTAAACAATAAGTTCATTATAAGCAACTTCCAAAACTCTAGAATTGACAGACAGTCACCCAAAGTTTTTCTGTACCATTGGGGCATCCATCTTCAGCCTACAGGCCCATAGTATCCAGCAGACTTTTCTATGAAACAGGAAATTTCAAAGACAGTTCAGCCTATATTGGCAGTTTTTCAGTAACTTCTTCTGTGTCCTGTAGAATGTGTAGAATGTCTGTCAGACTCTTTCATGTAGCAGGAACTCCGAAGGATCATATCACCTTTAGGCAAGTTCAGCAGTCATTTCTCTGTGGGTTCTGCATGATAGTCTTTTGGTGGGCATATCTAGACTGACCATGGCTGTCACTTTCTTAATGATTGTGATACTAATGAAAGGAATAATTCACAGAGCTGAAAAGATTTACCTCTGGGGCTTTAGAGACACTCTTTCTAACCAGGCATAGTGTTGCACACTTGTAATATTAGAACGCAGGAAGCAGAGACAGAAGGATTGTGAGTTCAAGGCCAGACTGGGCTACTCGGGAAGACCTAAACAAAAACCAAAGAAACAAACAACAAAATAAAACAAAATCTCCCAACTAAATACTCTGCTGCTTCCTTGTTTTCTAACCATTCATATTGGAAATCTGGTTTTCATTTTGTTCTTGGGTACATTCAGTGGCCTTGGGACATTTAAATTAAAGCTTTCCCTAAAAGGTTATCCAAACCCCAAGTATATTGTTTGGCTTTTGCTTGTGTGATATGGTGAGGTAATCTTTCTTTTCCTAGTTTTTGATGGTGAAGTTGGGATTTTTATACACATTTCTTATTTAATCATTATTAATTAAAGTTATATGCTCAGATGTTGTTGTAAAAGAACCACTGGTTGCATTTATAGTCTGTTTACAGCCGTCTGTTAATCAATTTTAAAGAAAACTCCACACTTAGCTTGTTTAGCTCCCGCCTGCCCAATTCTTAAAGCCATAACTATATTTTATGTTTCGAAAATGATTCCACTTGGTAAGGGCATTTCTACTAGTGCTTGACAGAGAGAGAGATTCAGGGTTGCATTTTCATTTGTAAATATTTCTCAGCATCCTCAAAACATGAACAAAAATGCTTTAAACCTTGGAAATAATTAATCACTAACCCCTGCAGCCTGATAATGTCGAGGAGTCTGAGGTGAGTCATTTACCCAGATAAATATCTTGTTTTCTTCTTTGAAGCTTAGAAAAAAATGTGCTTATTAAAAAGAAACTCCCAATTTTTCAAAGGATTTCTCATTATCTGTGTGCCAACTCTCTCTTGTCATCCTCGTTTCTAATAGTTAGTCTGGTCTTTCTCTTATGACCAAGGCTTTCTCTCCCACTAGTTCCTGTAGTAATATGTTTACATAATTAGCCAACATTTCTATGCATTTTCCTTTAGCATATGTCCATGTTCATTGCTCCACTACTTGAAATAGCCAAGGTAGAGAATCAGCCTTCCATCTAAGAACATAAGAAAAGATAAAATGTGGTCCATCTGCACAATGGAGTTGGTTTTAGCCACACAGGACAAAATTATGTCATTTGCAGGAACATGACTGAAACTGGAGATCATAGTGAAATAAGTCATGTTTAGAGAGACAAATCCCCTGTTTTCTTTCATTTGTAAACCCCTGATTTGATATAGTTTTATGAAACTATTTATGTATGACATTATTATTTCCATTTCAATTCTATGTAGAGGAAGGAATGTAAATAATGGGAGGGAACAGAGGGGAAGGAGAGATGATGGTCAAAGTACATGATATTCTTGTCTTTATGAAGCCCATTGCTATGTTACATGAATACCTTAAGATTGATGTGGGATGTCCTTCTGTATATGTATTGCTTTTATTGGTTGATGAATAAAGCTCTTTCGACCAATGGCTGAGCAGAGTAAAGCCAGGCGGGAAATCTGAAGAGTGATAGAGAGAGAGTAGGTGGGGTCAGAGAGACATATGGGCTGAAGGAGTTCGCACAACACAAGATCATTTGTCGTCACCACTGCCGATCCCCCCTTTGTCATGTGCGGTGACACGTTCCCAGGTCTAGGGATATAGATTTGAACATGTCTATTCGTCCTTATTCAGCTGATTACAGTGCCTAACCTGGAACATGCAGGGTCCTCTAACCTACACTCCACGCATAAGAGCTGGCATATTGGGTCCCTTTCTCTTTCTCACCTCTGTCCCATAGTCACTCACTTCCTAGTGTTTGGTCATTCTCCCAATGAAGCATCTGTTGTGTGGATGGGTGTTATTGACTATTTCTTCTGTTCTAGGACACTTGTTCCTCTTGCCGAATGTAGCTATGCTCTTCCTTCAGAGGGACATCTTACCTTCATATCTACCTGGCATCTAGTTGCATACAGTAATTAAAATACTTTGCACCCTGAGCAATGGTACCTACCACTTGGTTCAGCTTTGAAGGGTAGATAAAATCCGATTTTATCTTCTGAGAGAATCAACGTCCCTGCAGTGATCTCCATCACCGCCTCCTTTCCTTTATTTCTGGGATAATTTGTTCTGCCTATCATTGTACCCATAGTCTGTGGCTCTGCTCCAGACAGAGTTTTAAATATATTAAACTTCTCTGCTTGATCACTGAATACCAAACAGTTTTCTCTAATTGACTATCTCTGAGTCTTTTCTTAGCTTTTAAAACCAGATTTTATCTGTTTACCTGTTTTTAAAAAGAAGTCCTCCCCCCTTTTCATGGAAACCAAGATTCCTTGAATTTCTAAAGAATACAAAGCAGGTTGTCTGAAGTTTAATGGCATTTCATGGAGGGAATCATTAATTTTAGAAAAGTATATTTCTCTTCATTCTTTGTTTCTGGTTCTTTTTTAATTTAGAAATATATCATCCTAGGCCCTGTCTTGGATAAACTTTTCATTTTTTATGACTTGTAAATGGATATGGTTCTGTCTGTCTTTGTGTGTTCTCTTACAACAAGTAAATGGATTATTTGGAGTATTCTTTATTCTCTGCTCTGGTGTTGCTTGTGACATCATGTGGCACAGGTACAGGTTTAGTTATTCCAGAGTGTGAGTGTGTGCACACATGTGAACCCATGTATCTGTGATATAATACCGGTGGCAGGAATAGTGATGGACACATTTTGATGGCTGCATATACATGAAGGTACTTTTCCATTAATGGGACTAAATGAGGTATTTTTCTTATCTTTGTTGGTAATGTTTGAATGTCTAATCCCTCTAAAATTTTAGTCCCTCAGGCTAAGAGGTGTATGGTCATAGTATAATTCATGGGTGGTACCCGAATGGATTAGTGCCCTTATGAGAGGAGTGGCATGAGGGAACAGGTTTAGTCCTTTTTTCCCTCTTCCACCATGTGACAATGCAACAAGAAGATACTACACTGGAAACCGAGGACAAACTCTTTCTAGGCGTTGAATTTCTCAGCACCTTGATCTCGTACTTGCAAGACTCAGACCTTAGAGTGCTATATTTCTATTACTTATAAGCTATTCAAGGTGTCTTGTTTGAGCATTAGGTAGGTATCAATCTCATAGGTTATCCTGTCTATAGTACAGATTGGAAATGTAACTCAGTGTTTGTCGTTGTTATTTAAGTTCAAATCCAAGGACCTGGAGAGTGCTCAGGAGGTAGAGACTGCACCATCTTAGCATCCTCGGCCATGTGCATTGGTCTTTCCAGGTAAACCCTGGAAACTGTGTAAGGCAGTGCATCCCTTCCTGTTTTCACTGTGACAGATAGACTTTGAAGGACAGACTTATTTTGGGCACTGGTCTCAGAGGGTTCAGCCAATGGTTACTTGGGCTGAACATCATCCTGATAGAAGCACGTGACAATGGAGAGCTATTGATGTCACAGCACAGAAGGAAACAAAGTGAGGCAAGAAATGACCTATCCTTGGTGACACCTTCCTCTAGCCAGGTATTGCCTCTCAAAGTTTCTATGGTGTCTCTAAATAGCACCTCCACCTGTTGGCCATATATTCAAAACATGCCTGTGAGGGACACATCAGATTTAAAACGGGCAGCGAAGGGAGACCCACCCACGCAAAAGGGTGGCTCTCTCTTTGGAGGACATTTATCAATTTCCAGGCCCTGGAGGATAGAGCTTGCCCTAGTGGCCTGGAACTGGGGCTGGGAGGTGCTAATATATCCTCACGTGCTGGCAACGCTCTGTTCTGTGTATGTTGTTCCTCAGTGTAATCATTAATAAAAGTCCTTTCCTATCTTTAGAGTGACCCTGTGTGGATGATTCATTGTGTATTCATTCCTTAGTGAAGGGGTGGGAGGAGGTGCCAGCAGCTAGGTGCAGGCAAGACAAATGTTCTGCACAGTGTTCTGTGATATTAAGAGGCTACTCTGCTCCCGTCTGCAAGCGAGCTAGTTAAGGTTGGACCAGACATGTTTTATGCAGTGTTTTCCCCTCCCCTCCTTTTTGCTCCTCCCTCAATCTCTTCATCCACCCTGATGCTCTCAGGATTCTCATCTGGAGACAAAGCCTACCCTGGAAAAGGATGCTGTGTAATTTGTATGTGAGACAGGGAGCTGCCTGCTGCTCTTATTCCTGAACTCCTTCTGGGCCCCTTGCTTGACCGAGTGCAATGAATGAGGTGTCATTTAAGAGATTGTGATATAGAGATCACAAGTATTAGGCCAAAAGTACAAACTATTAATTGATTAAACAGTAATTAATGAAAACCTAATTAAAGCCGACATTCTGAGCATGGCACTCCTGGAATCCTGGGACAGTCTCAATTGCCAACTTTCCTCTGAGATCTCCATGTATAATTGAGAGGTATTAGGCTCTAATGGATGAGATTAATATGAAATTTAATTAATGAAAAAGGAAATTAAATCTGAGTTTTGTTTAAAAAGATTTCCAGAGACAGATACATTGCCCCAGAACAGTAGGTGTTGGAAGGTTCATTAATGAAAATCTTTACAAGTGACAGGATATCACCTGCTGAGATGACAGACTCCTTTTTTTCATTGCCGCCGTCATCCTGCGTCATTTGTCTCCATTACACTATGTGTGATGTCAACTCAGGAGGTTGTACGAAATAAGGGGAAGTGGCAGAAGTTTGCCCTCATTCCCAAACAGAGAAAGAGCATTTTGGAATCCTTCTCGTGTAACTTCCCGGATAGGAAGGAGTAAATAAAGATTGGCCTTCTCGGTTGCCCAAAAAGAAATTGAGTGCCAAGTCAACATAGAGTATTATATTAACAACAAATGTGCTTTTCCTATGGTTGTATAAGAAATTAACTTCATTTTCTATGCAGGGGCCCGTGCTTAGAAGGGGTGGTGAGCATGCAGAGTACAAAGTTCCTGATGATGTCGGCTCTCTGGATGATCCCAGGGACCACACGGGGTTTGACCTCTCACGGGGTTTGTTGTTCTGTTTCACTGATCTGTAGTTAATCACTTCTGGGTTTGATTTTTTTTCCCCATGAAATGAATTGGGGAGTATGTATGCTCAGGACAGCTCATCATACCATTCTAGATGTTTCTGAAATTCACTGTTGGGAGGAAACCTTATTGGAAATGTGCATATTAACACTGGGCTATGGCCTAGAAGGTGTGTTTGCATGGGTGTTTTAAAGTATAGGTTCCTTCAATGAAGTCAAATGCCTCTGGCTACAGAATGAAGGAGCAGTCCATTGGAACCGCAGAGGTGGGTATCCTGGCCTTAGGTCACCCCGGGCACCACCTGTTCCTTTGCTCTTGGCTCTTTGCTCAATGCATAATACTTAGTAATACACATCTTTTTTGGCCACTTCTTTGGGGAGAAGACCAATGTTTGGCACAGTCTCGATTGCATCTGTCATAGTAGGAGCTATCGTCTGGTGTGAAAGTGTGAGCTGATAGTGTTTGGAAATGTTCCATCTTTGGCCTGTCTTCCCCCTTCCTTAGGTTGCTTTTCTTCCCACACTTTCCCTGCCCCTCACAGTAAAGCCAGCAAGAATGTTCATTCTTGGTCTCTTGGCCTTGGCTGCATCACTTGGTAAATGGAATGATAATGATAGTTTTTGCATTGTTGGAAGAACATTAACAGATGAGAATTGCTATTAGAAAGAGGTTTTAACATCACCAAAACAATCACTATTATGTGTTTGGCCCATGACAACTTGGGCAGTTTGGAAGGTCCTGAGTATGGAGTTAGGTGGTGCAAGCAAACACTGTTCTAAAACTGTGCTTTCATAACTTGCTTCAAAGCCACATGTGACAGCAAAGAACCCAGTGTTAGAGATAGGTGTGGGAAACCTTCCCACTGCAGGCTTTTAAGGAAGAGCCTCTCAGGGTTCACCTTGTTTGGTTCTTTCTAAGTTTACGAACCTGAACTACCAAGCCATTCCTGTCACTGTCCCCTGTCGGGCTGTGGTCAGGATTAACGGTGTTAACACAGCAGAGCATGTGAAACAGTGTGTGGTACACAGTAAATTCTCAGTGTTAATGATCGTCATTAATATGACTGATAGGACAGCATGCACTGTGCATTGCCAAGGGGAGGACATAGAGTTTTCAGTAGCTCTTACACTCACATTATCCACAATTGCCTCTCTCCTCCATCTTTACCCATCCACCCTCCCCTTTTCCCCTGCTTTCCTTCTTTTCCTCTCATCTGTCCTCTGTCATCTTCCTTCTCTTCCAACCTGCCCCACCTTGCTATTTTCTTTTCTAATATTGTAGTCCCAAGGACTTCTTTTTAAAACAGAGAAAGATTTATTTATTATGTATACAGTGGTCTGCCTGCATGAAAGAAGACAGTACCAGATCTCATTATAAATGGTTGTGAGTTACCATGTGGTTGCTGGGAATTGAACTTGGGACCTCTGGAAGAGGAGCCAGTGCTTTTAACCTATGAGCCACCTCTCCAGCCCCCCAAGGACTTCTTGAACATAGCTTCTCCAGATGGAAGTGTCCCATTGTCATTTAGAGCATGAGACCTTGATGCAGTGAGCTAGGCTCAGAGAGCTAATCGCCCGTCTATTGTATGTGCTAGCTTGCCTTAGAGGAGGGAAGGTATTCTGTTCTTACACCCAGGTACCCATAGATGGTCTAGGACTTAAATACACTCCTGGCTGTGCATCTTCCACATGCTTTATGCTGCTGTTATTGTGGACGGCATATGCCACTTACCATTCTGAAATTCACAGGGTGCCACGGCTGTCCAGTAGGCACATTTGCATGTTACATAATAGTTTAATCCTAGATGGCACTGAAGGCCACAGGATGTCACATACACATACTACTTCTTTCTCAATCAGGGTCAGGAGAGTCAGCTAGGATTGCTTACCCAGGCTTTCTACCAGTTTTCCCTTTGATATCTACTCACGAAGCAATGCCCTCCTCATGATTATACTTCTTAATAATTCTCTCTAGGGAAGAAGGTTCTGATCAGATACTTGAATATGTGGTCAGTTTGCAAGGTATGCTGGGAAATCAGTACCTTGGAATATAGGTCACCCAGCAATCTCTTATGAGTTCAGTCCATTCTGTTTAGTCCCCCTGAGACTCACAAACTTTGGCACGGTGGATTTAAGACTGTGCAGTCATGAGTGCCTCTGCCTCGGTGAGGCTACCACAGTCAAGTGGTCTTATAGAGAGAGGTTCAGAGAGGACCCTGAGCCGCTGTGGCATTTCTCAGACCCACCTGTTTTCCAGGGTATGGTACTTCCATCCAAGGAGGTCACGATCAGTAAGGGGTGGGTGATATTTTCTCCCTCTTTTCCTTCTCCTCTGCAACCCTAATAGCACCCATTGCTTATTGTGGTCCGTACTTCAAGGCTGGAACCAGGGTGTTGGTATCTTCTCCTGGAATGGAGGTTTGGTATTAAAAGTATTTTCTTGGTCAGGTCCTGTGTCTGGCTTTTTATCTGCACCATTTCATGTATTTTCCAGAGCAACTATGGGAGGTAAGTGCAGTTATCCTTGATTTGCTGCTGGGGGAACAGAGGCTGAACTAGGATTTAGACTCTGGGATAAGTGACTCAACCAGGCCCTGATGCCTGATGGTACTTTTCGGTTTTTCTTTGACTCCCTCTTTTCATTGCTGCTGTCTTAGACCTGTGCCATGGGTAGATGGTACACCCACCCTACACCCACTCTTATTTTTGAAGTATGTTTGTAGCCCCAAGTACTGAAATCTTAGCTCATTGAGGATTAGAACTTCATCTCTCATAGCTACTGTGTATCCTCATTGTCCAACAGCATTGTCTGATGCATGGTATGCATGTAAGAATACCAGGAATGATAAGTGGGCAGGCAACTCATTTAAGAACATTATTATGGTGGGTAAATTGCCTATCATCTATTCATCTACTGTTCTTTATACTCTTTTCCATTTATCCATCCACCTATGTATCCACCTATACATTTATTTATTAATCACCCTTGCCTCTCCATCTGCCCATGTATCATAATTGTACATGAATGTGTCCATCCATATATTGATCTACGTACCCATACATCTACCCATTTATTTATCCATAAAGTCATTCATCGACTGACCATACATCCATCTATTCATGAATTCATCTACCTCCATCTGCATAATCATCACTTGGTCACACAAATATAATTCATAACCATTCCATCTGTCCATCCATCCATCCATCCCTCCACCTGTCTACTCATCTTTGTGTCTGTCCAACCATTTCATCTGTCCATCCATCCATTCATTCATCTTTTGTTCTCTTATCCATCCAACCAGCCAGTTTTTCAGAGCACAAAAAAGGCAAATCACATCTGGTCCCCCTAGGTCAGATTCAAGTAAGAACTATGAAATTGATCTAAGATGAAGGAAATACAACATTATATCTTATTTTGAGAGTGAATCAAGATAAAAGCAGACACTTCATGAGTTAATGAGTGTCTTAAAATTTGAAACTTCATCTAAAATATTAAAATGCAACCTGTGCTTTTTCCTCATTTTCTTTGTAGATGATCAGAAACAGGCTGAGTAATTCAGATATAACACCTTGCCTGTTAGAAAGCTATGTGCACTATGGGTGCAAACCAGAGGTTGCAGACATATTAATATTGAAGAGCTTGGGGACTGCCTAAAGCTACGGTGTGGCGTGTTGTACAAGTACTGGATTACTAAGTAGTTTTTTTAAATAGTGTTCAGCTAGGGGATATTGGGTCTTTCCTTGTGTCTGTCATAGCAGGGCCACCCTGGGATACAGGAGATCCCAGCTCTGCCTCTGAGGTTGGGATTTGGCAGTACTCATGAGAGGATACAGGGGATTCCATATTGCTCCTGTAGACTCCTGCCTGTGGTCATAGCTAACAAAGTAGCTGGGCTATAAGGGAGGCGATTACCAGTGTACAAGCTTCATAAATATGAGATGAGACGGCTGGGGTGGAAATGAAAGTTGAGATGCTCAAAAATAAAGCGTGAAAGAGCCCTGGCCCCGTCTAAGAACAGGATTGATCTCTGTACGCTGGCAGAATGTACAATTTCCCTTCACTTACTACAGAGTCTCTGTTTCTATAGAAACCGCCAATTTTATAGACAGATTGGCTCTGTGAGAAGGCACTGTGGGTTCAGTTTGAAGCCAAGTGCCATCAGGGCAAGGCGCTCCCAGCCCCGAGGAGGGGGCTTTCTTCTGTGCTTGCTAACTAGCTCTCCTGGGGATGCTTAATGACGGCGAGGCTTGGAACCTGTCAGGATTATTACAATAACACTTGCAGGGCTGTTTTCCTTCCGTGGAGCCCCGAAACTACTAGCAGGTCTGCACGTTATGGAGTGCTCTCACGGAAGTCAGAATCAGATCCATTTGTTCTTCAGATACATGCTGATATCTTAGCACTGAACACTATGCAGAGCCCTGGAGGCTGGACTCCGGGAATGGAGGAAGACAGGCAGATGAATAGCTTCATTTTAGTTGACAGAGAGGTGTCTCTCTCTATGGCCGCTTTGGAGAGAAGGTTCTGATGCTTAGTGGAGCTCATGAATAATTTGGCAGAGATAGGCAATAGCCACGTGTGTCGGTCACCTTCAGTGCATAACAAATGACCCCATAACGAGGTGCAAAGCAGACCATGGAGGCATATACCTGTAACTCCGGTATTCAGGATGCTGAGGCAAGAGCATCAGGCTAGCACAGACTATTATTGAGATCATGTATCAAAACAAAAAGCAAAAGACAACATGTACCTAATGACACAGACCAACAGTGCTTCTAGATGTTCAGAAGTCTGGACCATGAATTGGACAGACACAGTGGGAAGATGCCTCCCTGCTCTTAGTTTGGGGTTTCAACTGGGGTGAGCCTAAGGCAGAAAGGACTGGCATAGTTTAATGAGTTCTCATAGCTAAAACCTTGGTTTTCTCTGTGACTTATTGGAGCAAATGTGTTCAACAATGGTTCTTGTTTTTTAAAAGATATTTTTGTATTTTATTTTTTATTATTTAAAAAAATTTAAATTTATATATGTTCTGATCATACTCTCCTCTTCCCTACCCACCCTACTTTCTTTTTTTAAAAATTGATTTTATTGAGCCCTACATTTTTCTCTGCTCCTCTCCCTATCTCTCGCCTCCCCTTCAACCCTCTCCCATGGTCCCCAATGCTCCCAATTTACTCAGGAGATCTTTTCTTTCTACTTCCCATGTAGATTAGATCTATGTATGTCTCTCTTGGGGTCCTCATTGTTGTCTAGGTTCTCTGGGATTGTGATTTGTAGCCTGGTTTTCTTTGCTTTATGTTTAAAAACCACTTATGAGTGAGTACATATGATAAATGTCTTTCTGGGTCTGGGTTACCTCACTCAAAATGATGTTTCCTAGATCCATCCATTTGCCTGAAAATTTCAAGATGTCGTTGTTTTTCTCTGCTGTGTAGTAATCCATTGTGTAAATGTACCACATTTTCCTTATCCATTCTTCAGTCAAGGGGCATTTAGGTTGTTTCCAGGTTCTGGCTACGAAAAACAGTGCTGCAATGAACATGATTGAGCACATGTCCTTGTGGCATGATTGAGCATCCTTTGGATATATACCCAAAAGTGGTATTGCTGGGTCTTGAGGAAGGTTGTTTCCTAATTTTCTGAGAAATCGCCATACAGATATCCAAAGGGGCTGTACCAGCTTGCACTCCCACCAGCAATGCTTTTACCCCACGTCCTGTCCAACATAAATTGTCATCAGTGTTTTTGATCTTGGCCATTCTTTTTTTTCCCATATTCTTTTATTTTTCCATTAAAAAAAAGTTACATTTCCTCCCCTTCTCCCAGTCCCCTCCCGCTGCTTCCTTAAAAGAGGGCATGGTGCCCAGCCCTGTGGGAAGTCCAAGGCCCTCCCCCCTCCATCCTGTCCTAGGAAGGTGTGCATCCAAATCGACTAGGTTCCCAAAAAGATAATACATGCAGAGGAGATAGGTCTTAGTGTCATTGTTGATGGCTTCTCATTCTGCCTTCATTGGCAGCCACATTTAGAGAGTCCAGCTTGATCACATGCTCATTCAGTCCCGGTCCAGCTGGATTTGGTGAGCTCCCATTAGATCAGGCACACTGTCTCAGTGGGTGGATCAACACCTAGCGGTCCTGACTTCCTTGCTCATCTTCTCCCACCTTCTGTTCTTCGACTGGACCTTGGGAGCTCAATCCATTGCTCTGGTGTGCATGTGGGTCTCTGTCTCTATCTCCATCCATTGGACGAAATTTCTATGGATGTGATCAAGATATTCATCAGTGTGACTATGGGACAATGATAGTTCTGGCACCCTCTCCTCTGCTGCCCAAGGACCTAGCTGGGGACATCCCTGTGGACACCTGGGATCTCCTCTAGAGCCAAGTATCTTGCCAGTCCTAAAATGACTCCAATGATGTAGATATCTTATTCCCTTCTCCAATATC
>PVIU01000390.1:0-127123 GCA_004026605.1 Ondatra zibethicus
GGGGACAATGGAGGAAGTGGGGGGACAGTAGAGGAAGCGGGGGAAAGAGTGGAGGAACATGATGAGCATTCAAGCCCCGGCTGAGGACAGAAAGCCCACAGGGGGAGCCTGAGAAGGATCCAAACATGTGCCCCAGAAAGAGCTGTGGGACAGGAGCGCAGGGTCTGTGATCAGTGGTCATGATCAGGGACCCAAATGGCTTGGCTTGGATTTGGCAGTAGGGGGTTCACTGGGGAGGAGGGCAGGGGCTTCGCTGGTGGAAGCTGAAGCCACAGCGCTGTGAACTGAGGAGGAAGCCAAGCAGGGCCTGTGGAGTTGGAGGAGCATGAAAGGAGTCCGAATTGAAGGCATTAGGAAAACTGTAAACCGGGCGGTCGTGACACACACCTTTAATCCCAGGCAGTCAGATCTCTTGAGTTCGAGGCCAGCCTGGACTACAGAGCGAGTTCCAGGACAGGCAGGGCTGTTACACAGAGAAACCCTATCTTAAATAATCCCACCAATGAAGAATAAGACCATTACCACAGTTTAAAGTCAAATTTGAAGCAAGTTTTAATTAAATACTGGCCAGGAGGATGGGCTCTGGCCAGGGCCATACCCAGGTTCCTAGGAAATGGTCCAGAATCAAGTACGGCAAGGGCTTAGGAAGGAAAAACCAGAATTCAGTGCATTTCCCATCAGGTCCAATCAGGGGCAAGCACACATCCTGAAGTAGCTCCAGTTTGTGAACCTCCCTCCCTCACGTGATCAAACACGTCTGGTGTAGATGGATCAAACAAGCGTGTTTAGGGAGTGAAAACACAGGGCTTGTTATCTCCCAGAAACAACAGCCTCCAGCGATCAGGAACTGTCTGTCTCTAAGGCATAATAATTAAAACTTAAAATATAACTTTGGCTCTCACAACTGCTTCCTGAATTTCAATGTGCACACAAATCTCAGGTCCCATGTAACAAGTCTCTGTACCACCAGGCAGCTCCCAAATAATGACAGAGACTTACATTAATTATGAAATTTCGACCTTACTTTAGGCCTGTTTCTAATTAGCTCTCTTTTTTCCTTTTTAGAAAAATCTTATGTATTTTATTTCATGTGTATTAGTGTTTTGCCTGCATGTATGTCTGTATGAAGGTGTCAGGTCCCCTGACACTGGAGTTACAGACAGTTGTGAGCTGCCATGTGGGTGCTGGGAACTGAACCCAGGTCCTCTGGAAGAGCAGTCAGTGCTCTTAACTACTGAGCCATCCCTCCAGCCCCCTAATTAGCTCTTTGTTTGTTTGTTTGTTTTTCGAGACAGGGTTTCTCTGTAGCTTTGGAACCTCTCCTGGAACTAGCTCTTGTAGACCAGGCTGGCCTCGAACTCACAGAGATCCGTCTGCCTCTGCCTTCCGAGTGCTGGGATTAAAGGTGTGTGCCACCACTGTCCGGCCCCTAATTAATTTAAATTAACTTGCTTCTATCAATCTACATGCTGCCACATGGCTCATGACTTTTACCTCTCCTCTTACATGTCCTGCTTCCTCTGCGCCAGCTGGCATCTCTGCCTTTCTTCTCCCAGTCTTCTCTGTCTCCAGAAGTCCCACCTAACCTCTTCCTGCCTAGCTATTGTTCATTCAGCTCTTTATTAAACCAATCACAGTGACACATCTTCACACAGTGTAAAGGAATCCTTAACAGTCCCAAGTCTCCTTGCAAAACCCCCTGCATGTCCCACCTCACTAGAACAACTGAGCTGACTTTCAGATGCCAGGCACATACACCCTCACACAAACAGAGACAGACACTTTGGCTTGTGTTTATTTGTTTTGGTTTTTTGAGACAGGGTTTCTCTGTGCAGTCCTAGCTGTCCTGGAACTCACAGAGATCCACCTCCTCTGCCTCCTGAGTGCTGGGATTAAAGGTGGGCACCACCACCGCCCAGCATGTTTATTTATTTGTGTGTGTTTAAAGGACAATTTGCAGAAATAACTTTGGCTCTCACAACTGCTTCCTGAATTTCAATGTGCACGCAAATCTCAGGTCCCATGTAACAAATGTCTGTACCACCAGGCAGTTCTCATTGCCTTATGCATCTTGCAGGGTCACACTCAACTTCAGCGGCAAAGAATTTACTCAGTTGGGCATGATGATGCACGTTTTTAATCCCAGCACTCAGAAGGCAGAGGCAGGTGGATCTCTGTGAGTTTCAGGCTAACCTGGTCTATATAGCAAGGCCAGCCAGGGCTACATGGTGAGATCCTGTCTCAAAACAAAACAAAGCAAAAAAACAAAAACAAACAAACAACAACAACAAAAACCTTAGCCATCTTACCAGGCCCATTTAAAAAAAGTTTATTACATCTACTTATTTATTTGTGTATGTTTGTATGTACACATGTCACTTGGCACACATGTGGAGGTCAGAGGACAGCCTGTGGGAGCTGATTCTCTCCTTTCACTATGTGGGACTCAGGATGAGTCTCAGATCATCAGGGTCGGCCCAGGTGCCTTTGCCCACTGGGCCATCTATCTCAATAGTGCTTCTCTTCGGCTTTATGTCCATGTGCATACATATATAAAATAGGATGTGGTGCAGTAGTGTGTGGTGTGCTATTTACGCAGAGGAAGTGTGGATTTGTGCTTGGCGATGGGTAATAATGATTGTCAACTTGGCACAAGCTAGAGTCACCAGAGACGAGCCTCTGAGTGTGCCGGCATGTGAGTCTCTGGAAAAGGTTAAGCCCAGCCCAAATGTGGGTGATGCCATTTCATGGGCTGGGGTCCTGGGGTATATCAAAAGGAGAAAGCAAGCCGAATTCTTTCTGCCTCTTGACGGGATGCAACCTGACCAGCTCCTGTTGCTATAGCTTAGGTACCATGCTGGGCTGTACCTGCTGGGAGCCAATATAAGCTCAAATTGTAAAGTATTTTGTCCCTGAAATGAGACAAGTCACCAATACAGCTGTTAAAGTGAGACCATGTGAACTGCACATGGACCCACCTCCCCAGGGGGACAGCCGCCAGAAGGCCACAACCTGGAAACCCTCCATGCAAATCCACAGGGCCACACCTGGCATGATGTTCCAGGAAGAGAGCCTCACTCCTTTGTTGTGGGACATTTTGATTGCACTCTGACACTTCCGAGACTGCCCAATAAAGTTATACCTTCAAACAGGGGACAGAACCAACGACTAACTGATGGAATTGGCCATAGAGAAGCCAGCAATTTGGATAGAAAAGACACACTGGAAGAAAAGAGCAGGGAAGAGAGTTTGGCTGCTGCTTCTTGGTTCTGGGATGAGGGAAGAGACATGTCTTTTGCGGTGTCTCTGGCCAAAAAAGCAAGATCAACCAGTGCTATTCAGCCTCTCCGAGCTAGCGGGTTTTCACCCCAGCCTTTGACTTCTGAGTCTTATTGATAAATGGAATGACAGAGATTTAATTTAAACCTATATATCCTGGTGGCAGCAGAGCTGGGGACTGAGGGACGCACCTCTCAAGTTATTAATGCCTCAGAATTGACCAAGCCCAGAGGAAGACACATTACTGTCTCCTTTGACCAGGACACTGAGGCCCCAGGAATGACAGAGAGCTGAGAGAAGACCACAGTTAAGTTGGTGAGAGGCAAGACAGTAAAGCTCTGGCCTGCAGGCTTCTTGTCTTTCGCTTTTTTTTTTTTTTTTTCCTGAATGTAAGGCAATGTGTGGAGAGGTAGGCGGAGGCAAGGGTCACATGTTGCTGGGACAACGAACTTTAGTCGCCAGGAAAGGAACTGGTGATAACCTCGGGCCACTAAACTTGGATGATAGCTGGAAAATTACAGTCTAGTGAAGCACGTGGAGCCACAGGTTTTCCCCCTCAGAGGCCCTAGGACTGGGCACAGCTTTGCAGGCTACGGCTCCCTACACACTCAGAGGTGGGGAACTGCCTAGCAGGCAGGCTTGGAGCGGAGCTTCAGCTCTGACTCTACTGTACGCAGGGAGATGGCGGGAAAACCCTTATTCTTCTGCCCCTGTCTTTTCTTGTAAATCTGGGTGATTATCTTTAAGTCTGCTGTGCTAGGGACACAAAGAAGCCATGTATGCATCTGACAACAAAGGCATTTAAATTGATCTATTTATTTATTTTCCTGTGTGTAAAGATGTACACGCAAGAGTTCACGTACCCACATGCATACAGTGTGCTCTAAGGCCAGAAAAGGGCATCAGATCCCCTAGAGCTGGGGTTACAGATGGTTGTGAACTGCCTTTGTAGGTGTTAGGAGATTAAAACCAGGTCTTCTGCAAGAGCAGCAAGTGATCTTAACCACTGAGCCATCTCTCCAGCCCTAGCAAAGACACTCAAAAGGCCCAGTCACTAACCCAGTCCCAGAAGTTCCAGCCATCCTCAGTGCCCTGTAAGGATGGAGAAACACCATGTATTCCCACACCTGAGGTTTGACATCAGCATCAAAGCGACCGTAGGCAGCTCCTCAGGGCAGCCCTGGGAGGTGGGCTCTGCCGTCTGAGAGCCGTTGGTGGAGTTGAGGTAGAGGGAAGTGTGAGGGAGCCCCCCCTTTTGTCAGCAAGAACAAGACACGAATAAATGTTTCTTGCAAGATTACAACAACATATCCGTGTATAAGGCAAAGAGCAGAAGGCCTCCCTGCCCTGCTCCAGGCCCGCACTGCGGTTATCACTCTGGTGTCCCTGCTTCTATTAGCAGCGGCTCCCACATCCACAGACATCATCACAATCGCATCTCCTGCAGGATAAAGACCTAAACACAGACTTGCTGAGCCGCAATTATGAGCATGTAACCATTTGCAATGGGGCTAAGTGCTGCCCAAGTGACCGCTAAAAGGTCCCCATGTACAAGGCGCTTAATGTCCACGAGGGAGGGCGCCAGCTGATGGCTTTAATGACCTGTCTCCATCTTCCCTTTCCTCCAGCAAGTCCGTCTCCTTAGCCTTCACCCATCGCAGTGCCCGCTGCAGACATCAGCTGATAAGAAAGCCATCCGCTGAGAGCAGCCAGAGCAGCCTGCCTGACCTGTGCTTGTCCCGCAGTGCCTGAGGCTTCCAAGCAGAGGTGGCTTGGCTCTCTCCCCCGCTGCCACTGTGTTTTCCAAACTCCAGAAGTTGGATGTGCTGGTCCAGTGACACAAGGCACACAGTAGATGTCACTACAGACACAATCACTAGACACCTGGGTTCCAGGCTCTGAGAACCTGTAGACATCAGGCCAGCCTCTACCATGGAGACCACTGACTGATGCGGTACAGAATGTGGTACCAGCAGTTACCTCCCAGAGGTCTGCTGCAAAGACCTCAGTGGTCCAGGGAGGTGGCCATTCCATAGCCAAGGCAGAGTGCTTGGCAGAGACCTGCTCCTGCTTGCTCACCATTCTGACTAAGTGGTCTGAGGTGAATAGCCAGCTATCTGAACCCAAGGAGGAGCACAAGACTTGTGTGTGCAGCGGGGATGTTGGGATGCAGCAAGGGCCAGCTATATCTATCCTGGCACTTGATGGAACCCAAAGTTCAATGACAGCTAAAATCAGCAAAGTTCCTACTATGTGTCCTGTTGTTTCTACACTTAATCGGCAATAGACATTCAGTCTTTTAGATTTATTTGTATTAGTTTATGAGTGTTTTGCCTGCTTGATCATCTGTGCACCTCATGTGTGTCTGGTGCCTGAGGAGGTGGTAAACTTTCATGTGGGTGCTTGGAATCAAACCTGGGCCCTTTGCAACAAGTGCTCTTAACCACTGAGCCATCTCTCCAGCTGCCACGGTAGATTTCTCTGAGTTCAAGGCCAGCGTGGTCTACACTGTGAGTTCCAGAACAGTCAGGGCTACATAATGAGACCGTGTCTTTGTGTGTGTGTGTGTGTGTGTGTGTGTGTGTGTGTGTGTGTGTGTGTGCGTGTGTGTGTGTGTGTGTGTGTGTGTGTGTGTGCTATAATTTGTTTACGGTGCTCCAGTGGAGATCAGAGGACAACTTTCAGGGATCAGGTCTCTCCTCCCATCACGTGGCTCCTAGGAATGGAACTCAGGACTTTAGGCTAGTGGCAAGGGACTTTACTGGCTGGATCATCTCATTGGTCCGCAAGTTATTATTCTTGGTTTTCCAAGGAGAAAATGAAGGACACCCCCCCCCCAACGCACACACACAACCACCAAGACAGAAAAGAAAAATCCCTTGCTCAACATGGAAGACCAGATTTAGACTCGGGGCTTTCTTTGTCAGCGAAGGGAAGGCCCAGGGAGAAAAAGTGATTGATCTGAAGTAGATTAAAAGAAGACCCTGGTCTTCCGGCCGCGCTTTCACAACCCACGGCTGTCCCTGCTCACTCCCAGCTTTCATCCTGGGGATTTTTTTTTCGCCCAGGTGCCCCCCGGGTCGTGGTGATCTCTACGGGCACACTTACATCACCACCCCCAAGCACGGGCAATGGCGACCCCTTGGAGCCTCGATTTCCACCGGTGGAATGGGCCTGCGAGGGAAACCGAGGGCTACTTGGCGCCCCGGCACCTGGCTCCGCGGCAGGGGCGGGGCTGTGACTCAGCCGCACAGCCCCGGGGTCGCCCAGCCGGTCAGACCGGCCTCGTCAGCGCACGCGGGGCGCCGGGCTGGGCGGCCCAAGGGGTGCAGGGAAAGGAGGCCGCCGGGCGCCTGCTCCGGCGGGAAGAGGAGCGGAGGCCACGGGTGAGCAGGATGGAAGCGAGACCCCGCTGACGCCGGCGGGAGCCACTGTCTGGGAGCGACATGTGTCTGCGCATCGGTGAGCTAGGGCTCACGGGAGGCCCATTTCTGGGGGGACCCAACCCGAAGCCAGGCCGCCTGCTCCATCACGTCCTGGCCTGCAGCAGGTCACTTTACTCTCAGCCTCAGTTTCCCCCAGAAGTAAGATGGCGGTGGGGTGACAAGCGGTTAGGTTTTATTTTTCTTTTTCCGGTGTGGACTAGGCAAGTGCTCTACCATGGAGCTAAACACCAGCCCCAAAGTTTCGAGACAGCGAAGTCACCCAGGGACTAGCCTGGAAGTCAGTACTTAGCTCACTCTCGCTTTGAACTCTGGATCCTCCTGCCTCAACCTAAGTAGCTGAGACTCCAGATTCGTGCCACTGAGGCCCAGCTCTTGAGTAGGCTTTGTTTTGATGTGGCCGGTGGCATCTCCACCTCTTGGCTCTGTATTCCTTTCTAAGAGGCAAAACTAGGCTCCAGGACCCACAGATGGGAGAAGGATGCTGGAGGTGCAGAGAGTTTTACCGAGGTCCCATTTCCATATTCTCTTCTCACCCAACCAGGTTGGAGGGAAAGACCTGTCAACCGGGGTCACCAACGGAGGGAGAAGACTGGTTCTTCCCTCCCCCAGTCCCTGGGAAACCCTCCGTTTGGGGTCTAAGTTCCCACTCTTCAGCATACACAACCTGTTTCTTCTTTGTAAAATAGGGACAGTTGTACCCGCCTCTTGACCAGGATGAAGTTGGCTCCTGATAATGAAGGCTTAGCTAACTGTGCCAACCATATTGCCCAATGCTCCCAGCATGGGAACTGAGAAATAAAGTCTACAACTGCCCTAGGGTTTCTGACCAGCGCCGAGGCACAACCCTGGCCTCCTGTTTGACCAAAGCCTTGGTCCAGAGATGTTGCTGTTTTTGAGCCCAGCCAAAGCCCAGGAGTATCTGGGTTGCTCCTGAATGATGGGTGGGTGGATGGTATGGGAGGACGGGGTGGGACCAGTCAGGTCCCTGGAACAAGGCTGCGATTCCTCTTCCTGTTAGGCCAGCTGTTCATCTTCACACGGCCATTCCAGTTCCTCATGCTTCTCCCACCCATGGGCTGCCCTCTGCTACTATTGCCAGACCCGGAGCCTGCAAGCTCAGGGCAGAGCTCAGGGGCCAGACAGGCCAACCCCCACTCTGGTTTTGTACATGGAAAATCCAGGGCCCAGAGGGGAGGAGGGCCTGGTACCAGGTCCACAGTGAATCAGTGACAGTCTAGACAGGCTCCTCCTTGCCCCCTAAAATTGCCCCCCACTGTGTGTGTGTGTGCGCGTGCATGCATGTGCTACTTAGTTTAATTAGGGTTGCTAACAGGAGTGTGAGGGGGCTTTTTACTGGAATATGGCCAACTTACCAGTGGCTACACCACTGAAGATAGATAGATAGATAGATAGATAGATAGATAGATAGATAGATAGATAGATAGATAGATAGAGACTCACTCTGCAACCTATGCTAGCCCTGAATTGGCAGCAATCCTCCTGCCTCAGTCTCGTGAATATGGGGATTATGAACCACCACTCTTGGCCCCCTGCAATCAAAGAACATCCAGCTTAAAGATTCTTCCCTCCCTACCCCCCTATTTCTTGCTTTCATTCGGCAGCAGAGCTCACATATAGACAGGGAACCGGGTCAAACCTCTCCTCCACATGTGGGGAAACTGAGGTGTAGCAGGGATCTCAAAGTCAGAGCCATTGGGAGCAACTAATGGAGGAAGGACCCTGCTTAGTTGGGAGGGTCGCTCACACTCCAGTTTCACAGAGCTGGCTAAGCTGAGAGGACCTGAGGGTCCAGGTAGCCACGTCCCTGAGGCAGGGTTAACAGGCAGCAGCGAGGGATGTTATTGTAGAGAGCCACTCAGAGCTGGAGAAGGGGGCTTCCTGCTCTTTGGATGTGACAGGACTTGACCACTCAGAACTTGTATTTGTTGCCGGTCTCCCTTCTGGTCCCAGCCTCAATTTAGCACCCCCTGCACTAAGAGTCCCCAGGGACTCTCCCATCCACCCATGAACCCTGTCCACTCCGAGAGACAAGGTCTCTTTTCCTCTCTAGGAGAGAAGTGGAGACTGACGGTTCTCACCAGTCTCATTTAGCAGCTGTGTGTTGGGCACCGTGTGTGCCAGGCCCCATCTCCTGGACTGACGACTGCTCAGGGCCTGACTCCTGCCCCGTACACTGTGGGCTCCTGGAGGCCTGGACAGTACCTGTGGAGCTTGTAGGTACCCTAGTGCCTGGCACGAAGCAGGCACTCAGGAAAGACATTCTATGTATGGGACAGATGAATGAATGAATGAGGAAATGAATGAATGACTCAGGGGGAGGATCATGCTGGATCCCTGCAAGTCATAATTCAGTAGTTAACAAGGAGAGCTTTGTGTGCCCACCTGTGTGTTTTTCCAACCTTAGAACTCAGGGACGTCTAAGAGACGAAGAAGGGAAGCTCAGATGACCCAAAGCCTGGGTCTTCTCTTCTGTGAGCCTGACGTGTGTCCCCACAGGTGGCCTGAATGTGGGTGAGTTCCGGAAGGTGCTGATGAAGACAGGCCTAGTGCTGGTCGTGCTGGGTCACGTGAGCTTCATCGCAGCCGCCGTGCTCCATGGGACCATGCTGCGCTTCGTGGCTGCCACCAGTGACACCGTGGTTCTACAGTACTGTGTGGTGGACATCCTCTCTGTCACCTCTGCCATCCTGGTACGGCCAGCAGGAGGGAGGGGCCGGGCCTCAACCAGAGTCCCCAGCACTAACCCTAGTAGCCACCTACCAACTGTGCAGGCGCTCAAACACTCTCGGCCTCCATTTTGTTGTCTGTAAAATGGGGGTGGTGGGAGTGTACCCAGACTGCAGAGGTCCCTAGTGGGTGTCTGAGGTCATCCACAGAAGGTGTTGAACTGAGGGCCTGGCACACGGCTAGCGTGAACAGCTGTGACAAATTCACGGTGTGGCAGCACAGAGGGAAGGAAGATCAGCTTAGCTGGGGAGTGTCCGAAAGGGTAGGCGTTCCCAATGGACTGTAATTATCAACCCAGGTATGTGGCATGCTGGGGCTAGCAAGTAGAGAGGCATGCCAGGGTGGCATTCTGTGTTCAGCCTGTGGCAGGTGCCAATGTGTGGAGCTGGGAACAGATCTGCTCTAGAGACACGGAGCCAAACAATTAGACAGGCGTGAGTTTTGCGCTAGAATGGATCCACATGGACTACTTGATAACCAGCAGCCATGTGATACCTGGACACCTGCCTGTTTGATGAACGACTAAATGAAAGAGCCTAGTAGACCTAGGTTCACAAAGCTTTCCTCCGCATGTCAGCTAAGGCAACTGAAGATTTGGGGGATAATTTGCTCAACTTCGGGAGACCTGCTGACTCCTGGCTAAGGGACTTCTCTCTGTGTGTGCTGGTCACTGCCTACAAAATGAAGCTCAGACAGCCTGCTGGCCTATGGGTGTGGTGAACCAGGCTCTGACCTATAGACACCCCGACAGCAGGAAGAGTGTTGGACTATGTCCCAATCAATATCTGTCTTGCTCAGCAACCATCTGAAGAAGACACGGATGGTGGCCAGCCCAGGGCCAAGGGGCTCCGAGCTGGACCACTTCACTTTGCTTTCCTTCCCCAATGAGTCCTCACCACTCTCAGCTGCCCACACCTGGGGGAGGCTCACCCACTTCCTGCTGATGGGATGCCTTCCTGTGAGGTCATCCTGCGGAGAGGGACTGAGCCCAGAGGAGTGGACTCACTTTGTTGTGACTGCTATACACATTCATTACAGAGAGCGAACCAAGAAATTGGATAGGCTAAATGAAACTAGTGATCTGGGGGGCAGCCACTGGGCTAAACAGGACATGGGAGGTCCTGTTTCTGGGGGTCGAGGGGCAGGAGGATGCAGGAGCAGGAAGTGTGTTCTTGGAGGGGATGCCCCGTGGGTAGCAGCAAACAGCTGTGATTGGGTGCCCGTATCCAGTGGGATAAGAGAAGACAATGGCCCAGGGCAGATAGAGAGGGACAGGAATTAGGTTATTAAGAGCCTGGGGTAACCTCAGATCCTCTGAGGTGTTTCTCTGTCTTTTGTGGTACTAGGAACTGACCCCAGAAGTCACACACGCTGAACAAGCATTCTGTTCCTGGGCTTCATCCTCAGCCCCCTCTTGGAGATTCTGAAGTCTGTTCACAACATGTACTGCCTGTCTAGGATAGAACTTCACACTAAGATGGTGACCCTGGGGGTGGCCACTTCCCATGCTTCTTCATATGGCACTGACCACTCAGTACACACTAGATAGTCCTGGCCAAACTGTAACTTTTTATATGAATCTGGCTGGCTTTAAACTTGCCACAGCGTCCATCTGCCTCAGCGCTGGGAATATAGGCGTATGTCACTATGCCTAATTCCTGTTTTAATCTCATTTTGAGTTTAGTTCCTCGATAGTGAGATGTGTTTCTTCCAAAGTCTTTCCCATCCCAAGGAGAAATGTCATGTGTATCCCATGGCCTAACCCCTGGCAAGAGCCTGCGAACAGGATATATAGGATCCTGTTGGAGAGTCACAGCTTTAGGCAGTGGGGAGCCCTGCAAGTTTTGTAGGCAGTGAGGGATGAGCAGGGACACAGCTCCTTTGAAGTCACAGTTAACAAGGGGCTGAAGCGAGCCCAGGGTGGGAGTGGGGAAGGCAGGAATAAGGAAGATGGTGGTGGGCTCTTTATCCAGTGTGCGTCTGACCCCGCGAGTTCTCCTCCAGCCCTGGTGTCATAGCTGATCCTAGCTGACCCGTACTTCCCCCACAGGTCATCATTGCCGGAATCGCAGCTGTCGTCCTGTCCCGCTACCTCCCCAGTACCCCCTTGGTATGTGGCACCTCCTTGGATGGTACCGTGGGTTGGGTCAGCAGCCCCCTTGCAGCCAAGCACTGACCAGTACTCTCCATACCTAGCGCTGGACTGTGTTTAGCTTGAGTGTGGCCTGTGCTCTCCTTTCTCTGACCTGTGCCCTTGGGCTCCTGGCCTCCATCGCAGTGACTTTCGCCACTCAGGGCCGGGCGCTACTGGCAGCCTGTACTTTTGAGAGCCCTGAGCTCCCAACGCTGGCACCTGACTGTCCTTTTGACCCTACTCGAATTTACGTGAGTGCCTCAGCCTTGGGAGGGGGCTGGGAGGGGCTCTTGGAATCCCTGCACCCCGTCCCTAAGTAGATGCTTGTGCCCCTGTCCACTGCAGAGTTCCAGCCTGTGCCTCTGGGCCATCTCTCTCATGCTCTGTGTGGCGGAGAGCGTGTCTGCCCTGCGCTGCGCCCAGCTCGTGCATCGGCTGCTGGAACTGAGACCCTGGTGGGGGAAAAGCTGCCCCCACACGGTGAGTCCCCTCCATAGTGCTGGGAAGTCCCTGTTGGAATCCCTGGCTGGTCAGCCCCACCCACCTCTGAAGAGGGCCTCAGATAACTGGGGCAAAAGTTTGCTCACCACCACCAAAGGGCTCCAAAGTCCAGGGAAGCCAGATCTGCCAGCTAAGTCAGACAGCTATATCTGACCCTCCCAATCTTGAGGGGAAGCATGAGTTTTGGGTGCTCAAACGGGAGACACTCGGGAGTCTGGTCTGTCTTGAATGTGTGGTAGTGATGTCCTCTCCTATGCTCCAGAAGCCTCTAGTCCTCCCTGCCTCCAGTTTGGGGATGTCCTGGAGATAGACATCCAGTCCAGACCCAGAAAAACAAGCAGGTTTTTGTGTCTGCAGATGCAAATGAGCCCAGAGCCCCTGGATGGCCATGACCTACTGAGCTGCGCTAGCTCTGTGCAGCTGACCATCTGACACCTCAGTGGGGCTGTGACTACTGAGGTACGTGACCAAGTCTGGACATATGACCAAGCCTGCACTGACCAGTGCCCAGGGAGCTGTGGAAGAAGCCTAGATGAATCCAGGATTCCCAGAGCAGGCCCAAGAGGGCTCAATGGACCCCTGGGGACCTGGGAGAGGGCTTTGAATGCCCTCCCTGGCCACCCGGCACTCTGCACTGAAACAAGACTTTATTTGGAAGTTATTAAAAAGAACAGAGATGCTCCATGTGCTGCATGCAGAGGGAGATGGGGGCTTTGCCAGGGGCCTGCACGTCTTTCCTACACAGAATGCTGTGGAGGGACTCTGCCCGCGTGCGTGCGTGCGTCTGTGTGTGTGTGTGTGTGAGGGGGCGCACGTGTGAGTGAGTGAAAGAGGGTGAAATACAGAATACAGAGTGAGTAAATCTGTGATCATCCAAATGTTAAGAGGCAGGCTGGATTTGGGGACCCCCAGTTGGAACCCTGGGAGATCTTTTTTTACCATGGCCTCTAGCCAGCAAGAGCTGGGACAAGAAGTGTTCTGCAGGGAATTACATCAGGGAATTTCCTCAAAGCCCCACAGCCCAAGAATCTGCCATGTCTCCCTACCAAACCAAAAGATTTCACCTGGGCAACTCTCCACCTCCCTCCAGGCTGAGGGTCACCCAAAGGGAACATCCCCCAACCCCCACATTGTAGAAGGGCCTCGGATCTGTGGGTTGGTGGAAGGTGATCCAACCATATGAATAAAGAATATGGAACAGGGACAGAAAAAAACAGAGTCATCTCAGTCCCACTAAGGGAGATTCTGCCTCGTGGGCCGTGGGTCCTAACGGCTGTCTTGCTTAGCCCCTTCCTTGCAGGGTTCGTTTCTCCAGAGGCCTCCCACAGTGCAGACCCCAGAAGGGGGTCCCCAGTCTGGCCCCCAACCTGGACAGACACGAGGGAGAGGAAGCAGGGGGCCGGTGAAGGCAGGGAAGTGGCGAGCTGGTTCCTCCCCAGCTCAGAACTGGGAGGCGCTGCTGGGGTCGCACTGCAGCAGGCGCACGATCGACGGGTCGCTTTTGGCCCCGCGGATGAACTCCTCCAGTGACAGCTTGCCTGCGGGGCCAAGGGAGGGCTGTTAGTGAGGAGAAGGCGGCCACAAAGCCAGGCAGGTCGGTGGCGGGCGGTGCGGGAGAAGAAAGAAGGGAGGCCGCCCACCCCCGACACTCACCGTCATTGTTTGTGTCCATTTGGCGGAAGATTTTCTCAGTCCTCTTTTCCGGGGTCGATTCGTCCTCAGGCATCTTCATCACGGACGAAACCATCTTGTAAATAGCCTGTGGGGTTGGGTTCGGGAGTAAGAAGAGACCACTTAAGGCCCCATCCGATCTCCTTCTCTATAGACATCGAAAGCTCGTGCTCCTCTCTGGCCATGGAGGATGGAAGGAAAATCAGGAAAAGGCTTTCTAGAAGCGGGTGGTAACTTAAGAGTGCCCTGGACCAGGTCCCTTGGAGGGCCAGATGGGAATTGCTGATAGAGATAACAGACAAAGGCACTGCAAACTGCAAGCCCCAGGTGGATACCAAGAATCTGGGGTGCACAGAGTCAAGAGAGATGTTGGAGGACATCGAAGTCCAGATAGCAAAGGGCATAGAACAGCAGGGTGCTTGTTGGGGTGGGGGGGGGGATAAGGGCTGAGTTAGCACTCTCACTCAGTGACCAACAGGGGGCGCTGAGGGAGATGGCACTAGACTGCGCTGCGGTCTGTGGCCGGCAGGGGGCGCAAAACGTCAAGGCAAGCTGGGACCCAGAAGGGGCGGGAACATTATGCAAACGAATGCAAATGAGCACCTGCCACGGGGTCAGGGACAGCCTGATCTCTGCTGGGCTGAGGGCGGCAGCTGCCACGTGTAGGTGCTCCAGAGGCACCAAAAAGAGTTTTTTGAGCTAAATGTACAGAGCATGTAGTGCTCAACCTGTGTCATGGGCCGTTTCTGCTCCCTGGAGCTCAGAGACCGGACTAGCCACGTCAAACCTTCAACTCCTCTAAGAAAGCTTCCCTTCTTCCCCTCCCCACCCGCTTGGTGTCCAGCTTTGTCTCTGAACTACTCTTTTCTAGCCTCTCCTTCAGGTTTATCCCACACACTGCCTCTGAACGCTCTTTCCAAATACAAATCTCCACTACCATGTCCCTAAACCAGCAGGCCACCCCCTCGCTTCCAGCACACACAGACCTCCCTCTAGGCCCACGGTGCACTGGTTTCTTAAGGATGCTGCCTCCCACTCTTCCCTGGGGTTCAGTTTACAATGCTTTCCAAGCAAGATCATCCGTGATCCCGCAGGGGTCAGGGCACATCGGCTCCACAGCGCCCCCTGGGCTTTTCCTTTGAGGACATGTCTCAGGAAGTAACGAATTCCTTAGCGGACTGTGCCACCATTCAGATAAGAACAGCGACTCTAGCTACTTCTAAGATTCCCAAATCCCAGTACAGAGCCTTGGCACATGGCAGGGAACTCCCTGTTTAAAGGCCATTGTCACCTCCCACCATGCTCTGTACCAGGTCCAAACCATTTGTTTTTGGCATTCAAGATACTTCACAAGCTGTCCAATGCTGGCCTCGCCGCCACCAGGCCCCGCTAGAGGGGTAATTCTGCCACAACGGGGCCTTTCAGATTCCCCAGGATTTACAGGCGCTGCCTGAAATAATATGAGCTACCCTTTATCATGCAAGCGTTTTGTGCCAGGTCCTATGTGCAGGAATTTTGTTTTGGTTTTCTTTCTTGTTCTGTTTTTGGTTGGTTGGTTGGTTTGGTTTGCTTTTTTGAGGCAGGGTTTCTCTGCATAGCCCTGGCTGTCATGGAACTCACTCTGTAGACCAGGCAGGCCTCAAACTCAGGGACCCCCTACCTCTGCATCCTGAGTGCTGGGACCAAATGTGTATGCCTCAGCACCTGGCATACATATAGGATTTCTAAACTGTACACCAGCTCAGAAAATCAAATATCAAATCTTCTTTTTCCTGGATAAGAAACCAAGGTTTGGGAAGGGAATTGATGGAGGGCACCAACCAGATCAGGGCTTACTCCCTCTTAGCTGCTGGACAGATGCTTGGGCAGTTTGGAGTGATGGACCGCAGGAGCTCTGGAGTGACATCCTGGTGCATTCTGCACCGTTGTGTACCCTTGGATAAAAATTTAGCCTCCGTGAGCCTCAGTTTCCATCTGTAAAATGGAACACTGTGTCTATCTCATCAGGATTGTTTAGCACAGTGGTTCCCAACCTTCTTAATGCTTTAACACAGTTCCTCATGTCTTGGTGACCCCCAACCCTGAAATCATTTTTGTTGCTATTTCATAACTGTAATTTTACTGCTGTTATGAACTGTAATGTAAATATCTGTGTTTTCTGATGGTCTTAGATGACTCCTATGAAAGGCTCACTTGAGTCCCCCAGGGGGTCGCGACCCACAGGTTGAGAACCACTGCTCGAGAGGATTAAATGGGATAGAAGAATAGAGCAGTATTTGACTGGAGCAAGTGAACACTAAACAGCAGTTTATATGGTCCTTATTCATCCCCTGTGTCCTCTGATGTTTCCGTCCCCTGGTCTTCCAGACGTTATATACATCCCTCTCACTGACCTCATCAGTGCGGCCTATGCCTTCATCTTTCCTATCAGAGTGTGCCCCAAGAAGCACACTGCCTCTCTCCTCCCTCTGTGCCACCAGCCACTGTAGGGCTGGGATGGGAGATGGACTGAGCAGTGACTTAGAGAGTGGCCCTTCTCCTTGTGACAATCCTTCTAATTAATTAATTAGATTAGATTAATTAGATTAAGTCTGGATTGCTCGCTCCGGGTTTTACTGGAGCCTGCTTGTCATTAGTTAGGCCCTGGGGTGCACAGCACTCTGTCTGCACCAGCTGTCTGGGGCCTCTGAACTAGCACAGTGGAAGTCGGGGTCTAGAGGGCCAAAGCTGGAAAAAAAAAAAAAGAAATACATCATCACACATTGCTGGCAAAAAAAAAAAAAGGGTCCTTGAGGAGTGGGCTAATTTAACCACTGCACTGGGTGCAGTGGCTCAGCCAAACCAAGATTTACCAGAGCACAAGTGGGAAAAGATGAGCGTCTCTCTGAATTCGTGGGTATCCAGCAGATCCCTAAATGATCCTCCCCCACGACCTTGACCCTTCCAGCAGGGACCTCCAGAGTTCCCCATCATCCTGCCTCCAAATAGGAGTTTGTGGTTCACAGGTTGCTGGGACAAACCCTGAGGCAACAGGCTACTGGCATAGGGAACTCGTCACTTCCCAAGGCAGCCTTGCAACTCAAGCTAGAGCAGGAGCCAGTGGGCTGGATGAGTTGGAGCAGATATCAGAAAGGGGCCTCGTGCAAAGACACTTCTCAAGACACGGCTTGGGGATGCTTCCAAGGACATTTTAGCCAGTGCAGAAGATGTGTGGAGAAAGAATGACTGACAGTCACTAACATTTGCTGAGTACCAAGGATCTACAAAGCCCTAGATGGAGCTACCATTCCCCTTGATCTCTTTTGAAAGTAGGGGCTTGATACCCTCACATACATCATCACACATTGCTGGCAAAAAAAAAAAATGCTGTAAAGGTTCAGAGGAATAGTGGGCAGGAGCCACAGGTATGTGACTTTCTGCTACGGCTCAACAGGTGAAAGTGCTGCTGTCAAAGCCGACAGCCTGAGTTCCACCCCTGGGAGCTACATGGTTGAAGGAGAGGATTGAGTCCCAAAAGTTTTCCTCTGACCTCCTCGTGTGTGCTATGGCATGAGCATGCCACCCACACACACAAATAAGTAAATAAATATAATAAAAAATGTTTAGAGGACAGCCAGGGCTATATATAGAGAGAGACCCTGTCTAAAAACAAATGTTTAAATTAGGCAAGGAGCAGGGTGGATAAAATAGAATCATAGCACTCTCCACCTTCAATGCTGAGCAGCAGTGATTGGTTTTTTTTTTTTAAATAAGTCTAATGTGCTTCATACTTAAATTTGTACCAAGAAAAGGCATGCATGACAAGTCTCTAAATCGCATCCTGCAATCAGCATCACTGTCCCTGCTCCAGTTTTATAGATGAGCAACCTAAGAGCTAAAGTCCGTCCAGAATTGGAAGCCTCGTCTCCTGTGCAGCAGCTCAGAGCCTTACAAAGGGCATTCTGGAGCGACGGGCCAGCCTGGGCTCAGGCAAGTCACTCTGCCTGCCTGAGACGTGTGGGGCTGCTCTAAGGATGCACTCAGCTCAGGGTCTAAGTACCTCACGCAGTACTGGGTCTGGTGATGCCTCTATCAATTAGCTAGGAGACGGCTGGGTATCCAGATGGCATGTGAACATTACAGCCAGGTGGCCTACTCACAGACTGTGAGGTCTCCAACAAATGCCTTCTTCCAAAGCATCTTTCCTCCTCAGTAATGAGGATCAATAAAACAGTACTTGTGGGCTGAGGATGAGGCTCGGTGGTAGAATACTCCCTAACAGGCACAAGAACTGTGTTTGATCTGAGCACTGCAAACAGATGAATGAATGAATGAATGAATGAATGAATGAATGAATGAATGAATGAATGAATGAATGGGCATAACTGGGAATGGAGACACACACTTGTAACCCAACAGTTCAGGGGCTAAGGTGGGAGGATCATGAGTTCAAATTCACTCTAAGCTACATAGAGAAACCTGTCTCCAACTAAACCAAACCAAATATAACTGGTCAAAATCAGAAACAGCAATATGGGAAGGACAAAGCAAGATGGGAAACTATTCCAAATTAAATCAAAATAACCAAGACGGTTATAGTGGCACACCTTTAATCCCAGCAGTCAGGATGCAGAGGCAGGCAGATCTCTGTGAGTTCGAGACCAGCCTAGACTATAAAGCGAGTTCCAGGCCAGCCAGAGCTACATAGCGAGACCCTGTCTCTAAATAAATATGACTAGCAAAATAGGACAACAAAATTCAATGTAGGATCCCAGACCAGGACCAAAAGGGGAAAAAAAAGCTACAAAGAACATTCTGAAGAGAGAGGACAATGGCATGCGATCTGTAAATTAGAACAGCATTGCTTCTGTGTTAAACGTCTTGACTTGGATAATCGTGCTGTGGGTTATATAAGAGAATGTCTTATTCCTAGGAAAGACATCCTGGGCTTGAGGGGTAAAGGGTCAGTGTTGAGAGCAACCTGGAAGCAAGGCACGCAGGCAGAGATAAAGCAATGCCAGGAAACTCTAGCAGGTAAGTGCGGGAAAAGAATACATGGGAACGGGAACATCCTCAGCTTTTCTTTCTTTATTGTTGTGGGGTTGGTAGGTGAGGAGAGAGTTTCATATTGTTCAGGCTGGCCTCAAACTCATTTGGTAGCCAAGGCTGGCTTTGAACTCCTGACTGACCCTCCTGCCTCTAACTCTATGATAGTTTTAGCTCTCAGCTTTTCTTTAAATGGAAAACAGTTTCCTTCAAAAGGATTTTGTGAACGGGATGTGAAGATGGGCCCAGTCACTGCTTGAGGACTAAGTGGGTT
Organism: Ondatra zibethicus; assembly: GCA_004026605.1. Lineage (NCBI taxonomy): Eukaryota > Metazoa > Chordata > Mammalia > Rodentia > Cricetidae > Ondatra > Ondatra zibethicus. Next base: position 19,079 of record PVIU01000390.1, read on the forward strand.
GAGAGGTTAAGAAGGGTGTTCGGAGCCCGCGGCTGAACAGCCGGTGTGGATGGCGGCCCACCTGCACAATCTCCAGCATTTCCTCCCGGCTGATGTAGCCGTTGCCGTCCAGGTCGTACATGCTGAAGGCCCACATGAGCTTCTGCTCCAGGCGGCCACGCGAGGTCACGCTCAGAGCGATGATGAACTCCCGGAAGTCGATGGTGCCGTCGCTGTTGGTGTCAAAAGTGCGGAAGACGTGCTCGGCAAACTTGGAGGCGTCGCCATAGGGGAAGAAGTTGGCGTAGATCTTCTTGAACTCATCCACATTGAGGATGCCAGTGGGGCAGTCCTTGAGGAAGCCCTTGTACCACTCCTGCAGCTCCAGCTCCGAGAACTCCGTGTTCTCACGCAGATCCTGCAGCATCTCCGGTCGCAGCTTGCTGTTCTGCTTGCCCATGGCAGACGAGCCAAGTCCCACCTGGGTCCCCCCAAAAGAGGTGAAGGGGCAGAGAGCAATGGTTTTGTCTTTTTGGTCACTTGATATCACTCCAGAAGGGCCCTAGACACAAGACACCCCAAACTCTCAATGACCCAGGAAGAGAGAGGTGGGCCTGTACCCTGCTCTGTGGCATGCTCCTCTGGAGAGCAGACCTGGAAGAAGAGGAAGGGGCTAGCTCACACTCACTGACACCCTTTCTGGCTGTCCATGCTAATCCTATTCACAAGTACACATTTTCGGCCTCCCAAGGGGAAATCTGGGGATTAAATCCATTTTTCACATGAGCAAGGACGCTCAGAAAATGAGATAATCTGCTTCATATCACAAGGCCACTAGAGGGTAGAGCTGACCCCCAGAGTTTCCTAGAAGGGTGCAGAGCAGCTTCTGAGCCCTCTTTGGTACCTGCTGCCCTCTCATGGCTTCCCAGATACCTGCTGAGCCCCGCACGGGTCCTGCAGCACAGACACTGCCAGCCTCTCTTCCTGAAGAAGTGCTCAACAAGAGGCCTGAATCTGGACCCCAGAGCCAGATCACCTGAGTTCAAATCCCACCTCTCCCTCTTACCAGCTGCGTACCCTGGGCGATTTCTTTAAACTCTCTGTCTCAACTGCAAAGTGGGCTTAATGATAGTACTTACTTCATAGGGTTATTGAAGGGATTAAATTAGTTAATACTTGTGAGCACTTAGAACCATGGCTGAGTAGGCAAGTGCTACATACATGTTAAGCCAAAATGATTTACATGTACCCAGACTCCGCCAAAGTCAGGCATGATGTGCAAGTGCACGACCCCAGCACACATAAAGTCACACGGATCACTAAATACCCTCGCGATGTTCTATGCCACTCACCTACCATCCTACGCCACGCATGGGTCACCATGCCACCACACACAATAATCCCGCTGCCCCACAACTCACACACACTGACACATGGCACCACGCACGACTCCCATACACTGTGCATCAAGACACACCAGCCCACGACCCCACATGTCTCACACATGCCATCACACGCCAACTCGCACGCTGACACCTCTCACATGGCCAGCTACACGTGGGACCTTCAGGTACCCTTCTCATTATCTTTCTATACCTGGGGTGCTGCCAGGTCCCAGGAGAGGGAGCCACAGCCCTTCCCAGACCTGCTGAGGACTCTTTTTCTCTGGGAGCCCTACCCAGCCCACCCAAACCTCTCTCAACCCTCACCTTTTATCTGGTTTCAAAAGGTCCCCTAGGGCAGGGATTACAGTGTGAGTCTGAGGACAATCAATGGAGGGGGAGGAGCCAGGCAGTCCTAGGCATAGATGTAGGGGCGTGTGCAATTGACTCCTGAGGTTGGAGATACCAGTAACACAGGGTGAAGAGGGTTCCTTGTGCATGGAGGTACATGAAGCTCTGTGCACATGAGTATGGGTGCATGTTGAATGCGTTTGCTCACACATGATGTGGGTCCTGGGTTCTGCACCGCATCTGTCTCCCTGTGCGTTTCTATGCATGTCTGTATGTGAATTCTATATGCGCGTTGAGCGATTTTACACCTGTCACAAAGAGAAAAATGTATCCGGGATCGTGAGGGGACCTGCGTCTGTCCTCAGCAGTGTGTCATGCGTGTTCCTGTAAGTTGGTGCCCCCCCCTTCCCAGATCAGACTCTTCTGCCCCAGGCTGAGGAGCCATAGAACAAGTGTGTGGGAAGGGACTGAGGAAATGCGCAGGGCTGAGCAGGGGAGCATATCCCTTACTCCCCTCCTCAAGGTCCAAGGAACTGGGTCAGCGGGGCGGGGGCAGAGCGATGCGCCGGGCAGGAGCGCTCCTCCAGGTGCCCCTTCCTCCTGGCCACCCTCGGCATTGCCTCGCTAAACTGGAAGAAGGCTCTGTTTTCTCCGCAAAGACCCCCGGTGCCCAAAATAGGAGGAACCTCACAGCTCGATCCTAGAAACCCGCCCTAGCATCCCCTCTAAACCTCCCCCGGCTCCGGCCCTGAGCCCCCGCCTCCATCCTTCCCGCACAAGGCGCGAGGTCCCTCCTGGAGGAGGCGCCCGGGACGGACTGCGCGCGACTCCCTGGAGCCGGCCACTCGGCGGTCAGGACCCTGGAGAGCGCCGCGCGATTTCCCCCCCCCCCCTCCGGGGCAGCCCCGGGCTGGCAGCGCCACGGGTGGGAGGAATCCCACGAGGGACGAGGAGGAGCAGGCTGGGGAGCCCTGGACGTGGGATCCTGACTCCGGGGCTGCCCTCCCCGCATCCCTGGCTCCGGCCGGAGCGGCCCCCACTTACCCAGCGACGCCGAGACACCGACTGCGCAGAGAAGGCGGCGCTGCTGCGGCGCGCGGCGGCAGAGGCGGCCGGAGGGGCGGGAGGGACTGCGAGGGAGACGCCCCGCAGCGTTGGCCCGGAGCCCCTCCCCTGGGGGGGGTCCCCACCGGCAGCTAGGCTCCGCCCCCGCCCCCGCCCGGGAGAGGGAACGGGACGCCCCCACTGCCCCGGGCCCCCTCTCTCGGAAGCACCCCGCTGTGGAAAGAAGATCGGGACCCCCTAGTTCTGCAAGTCGACTCGGGGAGACCAAAGAAAGAAGCCGCTCAGAGCCCAGGGACCGCTCTCCTAAACCGGGAACAATCCAGGGCAGTGCCACCCGCTTCCTCCCCACCCCTACCTGGGCGCGGGACCGCCTGTCGCTCCGAGGGCGGGATCCGATAGGCACCCTCGCTGCCCCCGCGCCTCAACTCCAGAGCCAGCTGAGCTGGGGGCTCTTTGGAGAGGCGGGAGCGCCCATTCCCCAGTCTCGAGGTCTTCCAGGGGCCAGACACGCCCCCCTGCCTACCTCCGCCTCAGAGAGCACGCCCCCTCTCCAGCCTACTACTCAGGATGTCATTCCTCACCCCTTCTAAGAATTAATCCCACCTCCATGGATGCACCTCGTTCTTCCCAGTACCCCTCCCTGCAAGGCACCCTCTCCTCCCCCAGCCTCTGCGGGTGCAGGCCTGTGACCTGAGAGCTCAGAAACACGTCTCCACCTGCAAGGGGGGCGCTGTTTCTGAGGTGGGTAGGCCTCTTGTCTACATTCGGGACAGCTGCTCTCTAGAGACCCCGACCCCAGCAGAGCTCCTCCTGCCTGTATAGAGGGCTGCACCCTCCCTCCTCCAGCCCTGGTAACAATCCCTACAGCTTAAATTCTGTCCGTTCTCCATCTCTAGGGTATGGACCGTCTTGTGTTCTACATTGCCGATGAGGAAACTGAGACTTGCAAGGTTTAATTGCTTTTTCCAATGTCTAGCTGCCAGTGAGTGGCTTAAATTCAAGAGCTCTCATTCTTCCATTTCAAAAATACTTGTCAAGTATTGCTTCTGCACTCTGCACTGTTCCAGACAGTCGGGTTGCGATCACGCAGAAGAAACGGTGATAGAACATACATAGTCAGTTCTGTGGTGTGTTAGACAAGCAATTTGAAGAAAGCTTGGGACAGTGGCAGATCAAGAGCAATGGCGCTTCAGATTGCATTCCAGGTGAGACCAGGAGTCTTAGCTGTGTGGAACAGAGCAGGTCTGACGTCCACGCAATGGCTCACTGGAGCGTTATGTTAAGAAGAGTGGTAGGGTGAACCTGGTTTCCGGACCTCCTCAAGGAGGTGGCATTGATGGCATTTGTCCATTCTTGGACAGCTCTTCCCAGAGTGTTCTTTCTACCTGTAGTTCAGATCATCCTGGCTGCCCAAGGCACCAAACAAAGCTCCCCTCTAGGTGCCTAGACCAGGCCCCTCAGTCTAACCTTCACCTCTTGTGCTTGGAGGAAAAGAGTGGGTGTACATCGACAGAGCTGGAGAGCCAGACCCGGATGGAATAGGGACAGCTGGGCCCTTGGGAACACCGGCTCCACTGTGTGCCTTGGCTCCTGTGTTGGGACCCCCAGTGGAGGCGTGAGAGACGCCAGATGAACGTGGGTGGCTCCCAGCTGCCTCCTTCAGGAAGACCTGCAGGCTGATAGGGAGTAGAGATCTGCTTAGGCCCCACCCAAGACCCCTCCCTCCCATCTCCCTGGTGGGCCCGGAAGGACAGCCATGCTTGGGACATGGAAAGGAGCCAAACCCAGAGTCATCCCCTCTGTCCCCGCCGCTCCTTTCCCCTCCCTCCTGCCTGAAGCTGGAATCTCCCAGCATGCCTTGATTTCTCTTCTCCATTCTTGGGTGGAAGGTCTTGGTGTACCTCTACTTCCTCTAGACTGACTCTTGGCTCAGGCACAGGTTCAGTTGGCTCCCATGCTTTCCTTCTTTGGGAAGGTGATTCTGGAACCTTCCCTCAGCACCCCTGTCTGCATCCTGCCTCCACAGTGGTGTGCTTTTGAGGGTGGGATGGAGTCACCTCGTCCAGGGCATCTGCTTTCTTTGCCTGTTTCTGCATGTCACTGAGTGCCTCTGAAAGCAGAGCCTGAGCCCTCCTGGGTGCTGCTGGCTGCTCCCATCAGCCACCTCTGCCTTCCCAAGAGCCATCGAAGCCCTGGAGAGGTTTCTGAGTCAAAGAGGAGGCCGAGGGGCTCCCCACACTCTTTAAGACCCTGGGTCCAGCCGGGCGGTGATGGTGCACGCCTTTAATCCCAGCACTCGGGAGGCAGAGGCAGGCGGATCTCTGTGAGTGCAAGGCCAGCCTGGTCTACAGAGTGAGTTCCAGGACAGGCTCCAAAGTTACACAGAGAAACTCTGCCTCGAAAATAAGAAAAAAAAAAACAAAACAAAAAAAAAACACCTGGGTTTAAGACCCAGCAGTAGAGTCAGAAAAGGCAGCAGAGTCTGGGCAGGCAACATGACAAAGACTCAGGTACCAGTGTCCCCATGGCGTTGGGGTTGCCTCATTTGAAGGCCTGCTGCGTGCATGCTCAGGTTCCTCCTGCTGATGCCCCCTCCCCTCTTGCTCAGAAGAAGGTGTCCAAGAGGCAAAGAGAGCCACAGCCTGGGGCAGAAGTGGGGTCAGGAGGGATGGGACAGGGGAACAGACAGTCCCTGAAAGAATGCACCTGTCTCCAGAGCAGAGAAGTGAGTCGGGAGCTTCAGAAACCAGGATGGCTGACCTCTTCTACAAGCTGCCTGGACATCGCTTATCCCCTGTGTGCAGAGAGCCCGACTTAGACCACCTCCTCTCAAGGTCCATGGTCCTGAGGCTCTCTCCTATTGCCTCCATTTTACAGAGGTGGAAACTGAGGCTCAGGGATTTGAAGTCTCCACCTTGAGGCAAATCAGCAAGAGGACAGACACATTTGAACCCAGCTCTGTGTGATTCAGGAGCTGCAACCCCACTCTGGAGGCCTATCAGTGAAGCGGGCAGCTCTTGTCCTCTCGCCCACTCAGGAGAGTGACCCAACCCCCATCCCATGTCTCTTGGGTCCCCAACGGTTTGGAAAATCCTGATGAAAGCAGATGGTGGGGACAGATGGAGGGGAAAGCATCTCGGGGGCTGAGTTCACACAAACAAACATTGATAAAGTGATTAAAACCTCAAGCCACCTCTTTTCCAGAAAGCCCTGCCCACCCAGCCTGGAGCACAGTGAGCTGTGAAGTGGAATCTGGGATTCTCCTGAATGCCCTGGGTCTCAACCTCATTAATCCCAGTCTCTGCCAGCTTCCCTTGATGCCAGGGACCACCCCCGGACCAGAGCCCAGGGTGGCAGAGCTGCCAGGAGCACAGCCCGGGAGGGGGCGGGGCAGGCCTGGCAGTTCCCCAAAGAGCTGGCCATGAAGAGGGAATAAGTGGGGAAGGATGGAAAGTCCAGGGCTCTGGGGCTGCAGGCCTGAAATCAGGGCCAGCAGGATAAGGGTGGGGATGCCAGAGCTAGGGTCTCTCTGGGGAAGCCCCACTTGCCATGTCGGACTCAATCTGCCCAGGTCACACAGCAGCCCAGCTGCCCACAGAGCAAACTGAATTCTGAGCCTCAAACAGCTCGATTTGGTTCTCTCCTCTGTAGAGGGAGACAGTGTCAGAGACAGCCCTGGAAGGGTGGCTGTGAGGGTGAGGAGCAGCCACACATGGTACCTAGGTACTCTGTACATGGTACAAGCACCTAGGTACCAAAGTAACAAGGGTCTGGGACTGGTGGTACAGCAGGCCCCTACAGAGCAGAGGTTTGGGCCCGAACATTCTACTGCAGCATCCTGTAGCTGCTGGGCTCAGTAGGAGAGATGGCTGCATTGACACCCAGGAAGAGCAGACTTCCTGGGCCAAGGCAGCTGGAGCCAGTGTCAGGGCCTCGGATGACAGTGTTACCTCTTTAGACCTGCATTCAAATCCTGCACTGAAATGGCCCGTTTCCTAGTGGCAGAAAGCTGGCAAAAAATAGCCTTCTGACCTTCTGGTTCCTCCTTTGTGAAACCAACATTTCCAGCTGCTTGCTGGACTCCCTCCCAGAAGCCCACAGACACCCCCGACTCAAGCCAGCCAGCAGCCAGCTCATTGCCTTCCACCTCCAGCTTGCCAGGTCTCTGGGTCCTTTTCTAACCCAAGCAAGCCTGAGACCCCCACCACGTCCAGGCCCCTCCCTCTGAGTGGTCTTGTGTCTGCTACCTCCCCGACCAAGTCCAGCTCATTCAACAGCGGCAGGGTCTCCGCTTCCCTCTCCAATTAATTCCCCCTTGCTTCTGGCCAGGCCCCTGCTCTGAGCTCCCCCAGCTGGGATCAGTGTCTCTAAATCTGATTAGAGCCCTCACTGCTAAACAACCTCCCATGGTTCCCACCGTCTTCCAGCGTAAAGGGACATCTGAGGCTCACACACCCACTCCCTCCCACCCGCCTTTGTAACTCCTCCCCAGTTCAGCACCTCTGTACCACGTGACCACCACCCCCAACAGAGCGAAGGAGCTCCTGGCCCTCTCCTAATCCTAATCTCTGTGCACTGTGCTGCATGGGATTGGATCTAGATGGGGTAACTGAAGTGACTCTGGCAGCTGGGGACTCATCATCCCAGCCAACTCTTGTCCAATACAATAACTGCTCTTCCCTCCCTCCGCCGGGGGAAGGGGAAGCTACTCTTAGCTGGAAGCCAGAGAGCAGAGCGACAGTCCTTTGGCTGAGGTCACTCAGCTGGGCCCGCTGTCCCCCAGGCACAGTTTCAGAAAGCTAAAACACAGGGATCATTCTTACGCAGCTCGCAGCCTAAGCACCCCATCTTCCCGCCCTTTGCCTCTATCTGCTCTGTCTCGGGCCAGCTCCCCATCTTCCTGGGGCCACAGCAAAGGCAGCTGTCACTTACGGAAAGTGGGGTAGAGACAAGAAGCTGTCTCCTCTGATACTTTTTCCCCCCTTGAGACAGGTAGCCCAGACCGAATTCATTGTAATCCTCCTGCCTCAACCTCTTAAATCCTGGGATTATAAGCATGAGCCACCATGCTCAGCTTTTCCACCCCTGGTAACCTGATCCACATTTCTGTAAGAATGACTTACAACCTGAGTGCAGAACATGGGAGACCTCAGTCCTAAGAAGCCAAATGTTACTGCTATTATTCTGAGACAGGGGCTCATTATGTAGCCCTGGCTGTCCTGGAACTCACTATGGAGACCAAGCTGGCCTCAAACTCACAGGGATCTGCCTCCCGAGTGCTGAGATTAAAGGTGTGCACCACTATGCCCGGCTAAGGTTGTTGTTGGTTGCTTACTTTTTAAGCTTTAAAATTTACGTGGTGTGTATGTGTGTGATATGTGTGGTGTGTGTGCGTGCAGATGAACATGGACCCGTGCACACATGGAGGCTGGAGAACAACTTTGTGGGCCTGGCTCTTCTCCTCTACCTTTACGTGGGTTCCTGCAATTATCATCAGACTGGTGCAACCATCGATTTACCTGCTGAGTCATCTCGTTAGCCAGGGTCAAGATTCTGCAGGGTATGGCAGGGGTGCATGCCTATAATCCCAGCACTCCAGAGGTGGAGGCAGGAGGATCAAGATTATCCATATCTACACAGTGAGTTCTAGCCCGAGCTAAGATACATGAGACCTTGACTTGCATAGCAGTTAAGATTGTGGCTGAGAGATATAGTTCAGTGGTGGCATGTTTGACTAATATGCCTGAGATCCTAGGTTCAATCTCCAGCACTGGGGATGGGGGTGTTCAGGGCATCAAGCTTTTTTCTTCCTTTCTTCCTTCCTTCCTTCGTTCCTTCCTTCCTTCCTTTCTTTCTCTCCCTTTTTAAAGTCAAGATTTTGAAGAGTAAAGCCCCTCCTGGACTAGAGACTGCCTCCCAACCAACAGCTCAATCTTGGGGCCTGGCCAAGTGGAATGCTATTTCCAGTATCGATGCTCCGGGCGGCCATCTTCTCCCAACCCGGGAAACCTCAGTGGCAGACTCTGTGGAGAGGGCAGATGTTGGGCCTCACCACAGAGCAGCAATGCCACCCAGGGCTTCTGCTCTCTGTGGAACGCTCCCTTGCTAGAGTGTGAGGCACCTGCCAGACACTGTGGGGAGGGGAAGCAGTGAAGCGGCTGCTAGGTGGCACTTCAGGTCTAGGGATGGCCACAAAGGCTAGAGGACGGCATCCCAGAGAGGAGATGGTGCACGTCCTCTTCTGTGGCCACCTGCTAGCTTCTCAAGTTTAGAGAAGTGGAAACGGAGGCACAAACAGTTCAAGTTCCCCGGCTGAGACTTGCTTAAAGGCAGGGTCAGCTCCAAGGTGAGCACTAGCTCTATCTCTGGGAGCCAGGGAACCAGGTTGCCTTAAAGGAGTGAGGGTTTCCCAGGGACTCCAGAGCCACAGACCCCCGACTCAGGCATTCCCCAATCTGTCTCCCTATCTGGGAAAACCCAGTCAGCTCTCAATCCTAGCACCTCAAGCTCTCTGGAGGCAGGCCTGGGATTGCCTCCTGTTTCCATAGTAACGGTGAACAGAGGGCCTCCTGCAGCAGTGTGGGGATACCACAGATATCAGTACCTGCAAGTCCACATGGGCCCTGGGAATCCTTGGGATGGGGCAGCCTCTAGCGCATGCCCATGCCTGTGCATGCCTGTGCACAGAATGTTTATGGAATGCATGCTCCTCCATAAACACATGGGTACCCTTGCATGTGCAGACACATGCACAGGGACCCAGGCCTTGGCATGCTTACCCACCAATGGGATGGGAAATTATCCTGATGGATGTGACCCGCTCCCACAGCCACCCGAGTCCGTCCTGGTGCAGAGAAGTCTTGGGAAGGCGGGATCCCACTTTACAACACCCACTACACCACATTTACTGACCACGTGTTGGGGACCGCATGTGGCATCTCCTGTAGCCCCCACAGCACCACGGGGGAGGAACCAGATAAGGAAACAGACACAGAGAGGCAGAGTAATTTGCCTGTGGTCATACAGTGATGGACTGCATCATGGTTTAAGCATAGGACTATTGGGCTGCAAGCGTTTAGGTTCTTTTCCTCATCAGAAGACTACTCAAGTCAGAGTCAGAAGCACTCACCTTGATACACACACACACACACACACACACACACACACACACACGGGGATGTTATAGTCAGAGGCAGGGCAAGAGAGGAGATTCCTTACTAAAACACTAGCAATAATGACCTTTTTGCTCCCAGCCAACATACACAGACACTTCTGTGGCTTTTGGCAGTTCCTGGAATGAAGAAGTAAAGGAGGCAGGGGGAGTTCTGCCTAGTCAGAAACTGAACAGCAAGCACAAGACGGGGATCTGTGAAGCCACCTGGGGCCACCAGTCAGCTCCTGGTTACTCTTCTCTCAGGAACTCCAAGGCAATGTCTAGATCCCTGCACTGCTGTGTGCATCTTCACAGCTCCCCAAGACTGAACACCCGGGCTGTTGCACAGACCGGGCGCGTTTGGATGGCGTGACTGGGGCTAGGTTGTAGCTCAGTGGCACAGCACCTGACCCAGGTGTTATGCAGTTCCAAGAAACTGAGCTCATTCCCAGCAGCACAAACAACAATAGGCATGCCGGGAAGGGGCCCATGCCTGTAATCTCAGCATGAGAGAGGTAGAGAGAGGCAGGAGGAGCAGGAATTCAGGGCCAGCTTGGGCTAAATATAGCCCTGTCTCGAAGAAACAAAATAAATAAACAATGACAGCAAAACCATGGTCCGCCTGCCCCAACAGCCACTTCCGCTCATGCTTCGATAGCCTTCCACAAGTCAGCCTTTAATTCACGCCGAATCCTCACACACCGCCTGAGGCCATGCATGGTCCATGGATGTGGTCACCGAGGCTTGGTGACTTATTCACAAGGCCATCCTTGATGCTGGTGGCTGAGCCTTTGGGTTCCCTGAGAACTTCATCTCTCGTTCTCTTGGGTTTTCCTGTTCAGGAAAATGTGGATTCGTTATGGCCAGAGTTGGCGCCCTCTGCTGGCCATGTCCTGGCTCTGCAGAGCCATCTTCCTTTCTGGAGGAGGCCTTTAGAATAGGCTATGTGAGAGGTGGGGGTTCCTGGAACCGCCAGTCTTCACTCTGTGTGGCCCTACTTGGCCCGTGAAAACAGGTGTTGAGGTGACCTAGCCGGATCGAGGCTGAGCTGAGGAGCCGGAAGACACTCTCCTGCTCATCCCTGTTGGGAATGAAGTCTTACCCATGAACCTCCACTTCAGCCCTCCAGGCCCCCCTACGATAGGACCTCTGGTCCCACACTCTTGAAAGATGTGGGTGACCGTGATGTGTTGTCGAGAAATTGTCTCCAGGGGCAAAGTTAGAACTGAGGCTTGAGGCACAGGGCAGGCCCCAGCTAGCTTTGGGAGCCTTGGGAAAAATGGCCAATCTCCTGTAGCACTATGAAATGGACCAGAATAAAGAACTGAAGAGTTTGGGAATGGGGTGGGGGAGGAAGAGAGCAGGGGTAGGGGTGGGGATGGGGAACGGGACATGGACCCCTTCACTTAAGTACAAGGTTCCTCCTCCTTGTCCTCATCCTCCCTCCCCTCTTCAGCCCCACCGTCAGCTCCCCATTCTGTGGTGTGTTTGCTAACATCCTCCTCTTCAAGAGAACGCATTGGAGGCTCAGAGAGGTGGAGTTACCGGCCCAGCATCACCCAGCCAAGGACTTCTGGTTTCTGAATCTGGACTGGGACAGAGGAGCGCCCCCCAGCTTCTGGTCTCTCCTCCACACCTCTCTCCTCACCCCTCCTTTGAGTCCCATCCCTTGGCTCCTCCTACGAAAAAGAAAAAGGTCTCAGCTACTTCTCCATTGTCCCTGGTCCCTGGTAGCTCTGTCACCACTCAGATCAAGACCATCATTTCTGGCTCTGCCGCTGCACCTGCCTCCTCGCCTCTTCATGGGTGGCCTGGTCCCAACCCTGTTTTCTATGGTCCGCCAACAGCAGGCAACATGATCACTTTAAAACGTAAATGCATTTCACCACAGCCCTGCTTTGTGATGCTTCCATTGCTAGTGAGCCAATGGGACCTTTCTCCTATACCCTGCTGCCCCAGATGCCCTCACTTCCTCCCACTTTCTTTCTGGCTTCTGGGTCTTTCCGGCTTCTCTTAGTTTCCTGACCATCCCAGGCATACTCCTGCCCCAGGGTCTTTGCACTTGCTGTCCTCATGGCTGAAACCCTGTTGTGATATGATATACCTACTTCCTGTCCTTCAGTTCTTAGCTCAGATGCCACCCCTTGCCACACTCCCTAACCGTACCTACTAAGCCACCTCCTCCACACTATCTCACCTTTCTGGTAGCCCCTGTCAGTCTCATGAACCCAGGCTAGCCTCGAACTCACTGTGTAGCCAAGGATGATCTTGGACTCCTGAACCTGGTGCTTCTACCTCCCTAGTGCTGAGATTATGGGTGTTGACGATTACACCCAGTGATGGTCCTTAGTTCATGCTGGACTGAGCCCAGACCTCCCTCTTGCGTGCAAGGCAGATGCTCTACCAACAGAGCTTCATGCCCAGCCTCAGCAAAGGTGTGTGTGCCTGTGTGTGCTGGTATGTGTGTGTGTGTCTGTGTGTGCCTGTGTATATATGTGCCTGTATGTGTGTCTGTGTGTGTGCCTGTGTGGGTGTCTCTGTGTGCATGTGCCTGTGTGTGTGTCTGGGCCTATGTGTCTGTGTGTGTGTCTCTGTGTTCATGTGTCTATGTGTGCCTGTGTGTGTACCTATGCTTGTCTGTGTGTCTGTGCCTGTGTGTGTGTCTGTGTTCATGTGTCTATGTGTGCCTGTGTGTGTACCTATGCGTGTCCGTGGTGTGTACAGGTGTTTTGTCTGCCTGTGTATCTGTGCACCACATGCACGCCTCGTGCCTGAGGAGGCCAGAGAGGACACTGGATGCCCTGAAACTGGAGCTGCTAAAGGTTGTGAGTTGCCACGTCGGTGCTGAGAACAGAGCCCGGGGCCTCTAACAGAGCAACAGGTGCTCTTAACTGCTGAGTCATCCCTCCTGACCCCAGAAACACCTGCTCATGTTTGTCTCACTGGAATGTGGACCCATGGAGGGCTCACCTTGTGCACAGTATGTCCCCAGGACTGCTAGGTTCTTAGTAAATGCTCCTGGAGCCCCGTCTTCTCTTGCAAGCTGCTGAGAAGAGTCTCTCACGACTAAGCCTGTTTTCCCTGCTCTTGGGGTTCTCGTCCAGGGCCCGCATGAGGGGCGCACTGTTTCCCCTTCCTCCCCTACACAAGCCTACACACTGTGCTCTCAAGCTTCTTTCCCCTCCACCTTCCCCTCCTTACTCCTCTGGTTCCAAGCTAGCTTTCAGGCTCATTAAGTGCAGGCATTGCCTCCTCCTGAAGCCCTCCTTGCTTCCTTTCCAGTGAATCCTGTCTTCTACCCCTAAAAGATCTGGTGCCCTCTGTCTGAAAGCACAGTCCTCTTCCTTATGAAGAACATCATTTTCGTCATTCTTGATCAAGAGAGCTGCTCAAGGGACCAGAACCAGTCTGGCTCATCACCGTGTTCTCGGTACCCAGCCCCAACAGGCATGGGTTGGAGTGGGACCTTAGAAAACATGAGCCTGGCCTAGCCACATCTGAGATTAGACAAGACAGACCTATCTCCTGGCTGTACAACCCACAGCAAACCATTTTCTCTTGCTGAGCATCAGTTTCTTCATCTATAACATGGGTGTGATGGCCTTAACTGTCAGCATTGTGAGGACTTTTGAAGGTGGAAAATGCTGGTCCCTGAGCTTTGCAACTTTTCCTGTGAGCATCAAGCCCTTGTGTCCTCTGTGGAAGAACGCCCTGGTGTCCTATCCTGAAAGGTCTTTAGAGGTGTGGGGGGGCAGATCAGGCCCTGAACTTGAGTTTTAGTCACAGCCCCATAGTTTGCTGTCTGTGTGGTCCCAGGCAAGCCTCTCGCTTCTCTGAGTCTTGGGTTCTTGATCTAGAATGGAGGCTAAAGATACACATTAGTTTAAAACTGCAAATAACACTGGTTGAGAACAGAAGTCTCCTTTGTTGTACCCCAAAGCAATCTCTTGCCTTCTCCTGAATCTCCCTGTGACTTGGGGCTGCGTCTAAAGAGCACACTAGATATGAGCCATGTCTGTTCCAAGACTGGACAAAAGCCTTCCTATTCTAGATGACAACCTATGACAGAGGCAGGCTCTGAGACACCTCAGAGAGTCTAAATGTGGGTGAGTCCTTTGGTGTCTGTGTCTTCAGAGAGTCAGGCAAGTAAAGAAACAGGAATGCAGCCGGGGAGGGCACATTCCTACTCTCCAGACCCTCCCCTTTCCCAAATGCAGTTCATGTGTTTGTGTGTCCTTCCTGAATGCTGCCTGGAACCGGGTACACAGCAGGTGCTCAATAAGTGAGTGTTAGAAGGCTGGGTTTCTTCTGGACAGACAGCAAACATTACTGAATGCCTGCTGCATTAGTAGTATTAGCGCCGTGCTAAGGCAGAGAGCACTGGATGGCAGGTATAAAGAAGTGCTGACAAACCCCTTCCCAGGCTCCCTCGGGGCACCTCCAGGTCCTTTCAGTTCTTACCACCCTTAACCAGCTCCTTCTGGGTGCTAGATTCCAAACCAGGGCTTCCTCCAGAACTGAGAATGCCCCAGGACCTCGTGAATCCTGGAAAGACTTCGTGGGAATCCTGGGAACCCCCATGGTCACAACTCTTTACATTCTTCAAGTCTGCCAGGTCCCCTCCAGCAGCCTCTGCTCATTGCTCCCAGACAGTGAACACTGCCCTTTCCCCCTCCTAACCCCCTACAACAGCCTGGGGTTTTTTCCCAGAATGGCCAGCAGGTGGCGTGGAGGCTCCCCTCTCCCCATTACTGGACAATAGGCTGCATCCCACCCGGACCCTCTCCCTCCTTTTTCCTCAGCCTGGATAAAACCGTGACCTCTGTCTGACCCCCTCTTTCCTGCTGCTCCAGTAATGGCTGAGGAGACTCTGAGACTCCGGTTGCTCCTACAGGCCCCTGGTAGTCTGAGAAAGGCAAGGAGGTCCTTGGAGGTTAAGCTGCAGTTGGTGGGGTGGGGCCGGCAGGGCGGGGCAGGCAACAGCTGCCAACCAAAAGAGAAGGAGAAAAAGAAGGGGGAAGGTCCCTGGCTGGGCTACTATCCCAGGCAGGTCCAGTTCCCAACAAGGCTCAGGCTCATCCCCAGGACAAGGAATGTGGCCAAGGAAATGGATGGTGCTGAGGGAGAGGGGCGTCAGTCTGCCCATCGTGCAGTCCTGGGGGTGCAGAGGGTTGGGTGGTATGATCAGAAAGTTCAACAGAACCCCCTGAACCACCTCCACCCCATTCTCCCCAGGGGTCCAGGTAGAAACTTGGGAGGGGGCAGAGGGAAGAGTCCTTGGGTGCAGGCATTAGCAAAGGAGTGTCCTGTGGCTTCTTTTGCCTCATGATGGAGTTTGCGCCAAGCTCGGGGACCTCTATCTGTACGCCTCCATTTCTTAATCTAAAGCCTGGGGGTAGGATGGAAGACCTTGAAGGGACTTGTTCATCCTCTTTGGGAAGAGATCTCTGTAACAAAGGAGTGTCCCACCCACCCACCCACCACCAAAGGGAGAGCTTTCAGATGGGGGCGTGACAAAGCCCTTTGTGTAGGGAGGCCAAAGGACTCTCTCTGGTCTAGCTTTGCTCCCTAGTCTTGCTTCTTTGACTGGGACTGGGTTAAAGGATGTTCCAGGTTGGGGTTGGGGGCTTTCTGTTGTCCTGTAGGAAAGGATAGCGTGTGTGGGATGAAGGCGTCTCTCTACCTCTCAGACCATCTCTGGAGTGACAGAAGGGTGTGTGAGGACAGGATGGCACGTGGTTGTTCCAAGGCAGGGAAGAAAAGGTTTTATCAAAGTGTGTTAATTAGCTGAAGCTATCTGCCGCATCTCCCAGCCCCTAGCACTCAGAGCCATTAGCTAAATCAATGCTCAGAACGGGCATAGTGGTCCCCAAAGTCTCTGGAAACCACAGCCTCCGCCCCATGTTTCTTGAAGAAACATGGGTCCAGATTGTTCTTTTAATAATCTAGAATGTAGGCAGCTTTATAGAGAGATTTTAAACGCTGGGGTGTTGAAGTCACTCTGGGTAGGGGGTCTGTTGAGTCAAGCCCAATTTTGGAACTCAGACAGAGCACCCTGGGTTCAAATCATGACTGTGGAGGGTCCTTGCACAAAACAACTATCCAAACTGCAGTGTCCATCTACATGAACTGCCCACAGCGGAGTGGACCTTAAGGGGCTGCAGTGAGAACAAAGTCCCATACCCAAGAAGGTCCACAGAGTGCCTGCATCTAGCAGATGTTCACAGTGCTCGCGAGGGGATTAAAAATGGGCGTAAGAAAAAGAAAAGACTGGCCTTGGGTCTCAGCTAGACCTCCAGAAAGTCAAAGGAGACCCTCTCAGCCCCAAAGGACACACGAAGCCCCTCCCCAGAGTATCCTGTCCGTACCCTACTTACACCCCCGCAGCGTGTGTGTGTGTGTGTGTGTGTGTGTGTGTGTGTGTGTGTGTGTGTGTGTGTGTGTGTGTTGTTGTGTGTGTGCCTGGGGTGTGGGCTGGAGTGAGAGGTGGGGCACAGATGGGCATCTCCCAAACACTTGTCCTCCCTCTCTCCCCTGGGGAAAGGCCGGTCCCGGTCAAGACTGTGGCTAAAACTGGCAGTGGAGCGGTGCAGCGGCTCCTGCACTGGCCAGAGAGCGGGAGCCGCGGATCCCCGAAGCCCCTGGCTTTCCCGGAGCGTCCAGAATCGGGATCGCTGACAGGAGTGGGGGCGCCCTCGGTCCTCACCCCGCCCCCGCCCTCTCCCCGCAGCGGGGGCGCCCCGCCCCCCGGGCGCCCGACGTGGACGCGGCCGCTGCCGCCGCCGCCGCCGCCGCGCGGGAGTCGCTGTCCGCGGAACCGATATGCAGGCGGCGCGGGCCGGCGCGGGGCGGCCGGGGCGGCCGGGCCGGGAGGGCCGTGGGCTGGAATGCGAGCGGGAGCGGCCGCCGGGCGCAGGAGTCGCCATGCCCCTCGGGCCACCGTGCGCCTGGCCGCCCCGCGCCGCGCTCCGCCTGTGGCTGGGCTGCGTCTGCTTCGCGCTGGTGCAGGCGGGTAAGGGGGCCCGGGGCGGGGGACTGGCGGAGGGGGTGCAGCCTCCCCTCCTACGCTGCCACCGGGGAGTTCTCGGTTCCCTTTCCGCTCCCTGAGGACCTCCTGTGTCACCTGCTCCCTACTCTCCTAGCCCGACCTCAGCGCCTCCGAACCTTCTTGACCCCTAGACCCGTCCTTCAGCCACTTAACCTCTTCCCTGGGATTTTAGGATCTTGATCCCTTCAGGCCATCCCCTAACCCTGGGTCTTTACCTCAGTCACCTTTTCTGGCCCTGGGAGCAGCTGAGGACACCAGTGCCCCACCTTGGGCCTCCCACTGTATCCCTAAAGACCTTTCTCAGAGACCCACAGGAGCGACCATGAAGACAAGAACTGGAACCTGAGGTTGCAGGGTGTTGGGGGGGCGGGGGCTAAGCCTGCTACAGTCAGTGTCTGGCCCACCCCATGGGGCCCTGCCTCCCCAGATCACTCTGATCTGTCCCTCCTGGCTGCTGCTGCTGCCCTCCCCCCCCCATCTCTTTCCTTGCCCTGCTTCTGGGTCCGTGTCTGTCTCTAATGCTCCACTTGTCTGCTCTCTAGATCTGTGACCGCAGCCACCTGTCTGTGTCCTTCTGTCCCTTTCCATCTGCATGTCTGGCATAATCCCGGGGCCTTGAGTCCACTCATCTGAGGGGTATGGGGTTACTGCTCAGGCCCAGGGCTTCTAATCACAACACCTGCCCTCTTGAGAGACATAGCCCCGTGTGACTCTCCTCTCCTGGAAGGTCCTAGCTGTCCTGCTCCCCCATTGCTTTCCCACTTACTCTCTGAAATTTCCCCCATTCTCCTTCTTCCTTCACCCAGAAGGCTTTGCCCTATCTTGGTGTCTCTCCACCGAGGGGCCCTGTTCTGAATGCCTCTCTCTAACTTCCTCTATCCCCGCCACTTGAGGCCCCACGGAATATGGAGAGGTTCACACAGACCCTTTCCCTTATGAGCGCTCTGCCCAGCTCACCACAATTCTGGGTTGCCCCTCACTCCCATGCCAGGGCTCAGCCCTTCCTGGCTCTTCATCTCGGGGTCTGTCTCCTTCCCTCAAGGTCACTCAGTTGACCGCGTGGGACTATAGAAAGGGCCGTGAACTAGGAGTCCTTGTGACTGCTTTCCATCCGATTCATCAGCTTCTACAACTCCACTCAGCTGTCCCCCACCTCCATACCTAACCACCCACCCACTAGACCTCACCCTGGCTGAGGCCTAGGCCCATCAGTTTTACCTAAGGACCCTTGATTTGGCCAGTCTGTAGCAAGCAGGAGCTTCCCTACCAGTCACAAGGAGCCTGGAGCCTCTCAACCATCCAAGGCCCAGCTGAAGCCTTGGATTCTCTTCTCCCTCTCCACATAGCCTCCCCCAGCTTCCCCCTTTCTCATTTATGGTGGCACTGGGCCTCAGAGCAGGGCATGTTCAGGCTCAGGTGCCTCCCTGCCCTACAGACAGCCCCTCGGCCCCAGTGAATGTCACCGTCAGGCACCTCAAAGCCAACTCTGCCGTGGTCAGCTGGGATGTCCTGGAGGATGAGGTTGTCATCGGGTTTGCCATCTCTCAGCAGGTAACCCTTGAGGGTGCTTGGGAGGAGAGGGCATAACAAGACGGTGACAGAAAACTGGAAGCAAACAGTGTTGCATGCCTGTAATCCCAGAACTCAGGAGGCACAACAGAAGGATTGCAAGTTCAAGGCCAGCCACACAACACAGCAAGACCCTGTCTTAAAAAAAAAAAAACCTAAAAAGAAAAAAGGACAGTGTCTAGTGTCTGTCTGTCTGGGATGTAGGGTGGTGGCAGAGAAACAGAAAAGGAAAAGAAAAATGGGACAAGAGATATGAGTGACAAGTTGTACATTTAGCTTAGAATCGTGGCCACAGAAGGTCCATAGTCAGTGGAGAAGGGTTTGGGAATGGAAGTTCAGAGCATGGGTCTGACCTCAGACACACAGGAGTTTGGGACGCACTGGCATTCTCATTACCGTCTCCATTACCGTGGAGATAATGGCACCCAAGGACGGGGCGATTGGAAGTGGGCAGCGTAGGGTTGGTGCCGGCACACTGACACACCAAGCCCTTCCCATTTTAGAAGAAGGATGTGCGGATGCTCCGCTTCATCCAGGAGGTGAACACCACCACCCGATCATGTGCTCTCTGGGATCTGGAGGAGGACACAGAATACATCGTGCACGTGCAGGCCATCTCCATCCAGGGCCAGAGCCCAGCTAGTGAGCCTCTGCTCTTCAAGACTCCACGTGAGGCTGAGAAGATGGCTTCTAAGAATAAAGGCAAGCCTGGGCATGCTAGAGGGCAGGGTGAGGGCCGTTAGGCGAGGGTGGTTGGGCAGAGCAGGGATGGAGGTTTGCTTTGGCCCCCCCACAGGAGGAGACTGGTGTGTAAACGTCCTCCTTTGGATTGAGTCCAAATGCTGCCACCCCAAGCAGCCTTCACGATGTTCCCGGAACTCTTCATGTTGGGTGTCTTGGCATCGATAGAGGCACTTGTTGTGGGCTTGGCCCTGGAGGAATGGCTGGGGAGGAAGGGAGCCCAGGGCTAGCTAATCGCTCCCCACAGATGAGGTGACCATGAAGGAGATGGGGAGGAACCAGCAGCTGCGAACAGGCGAGATGCTGATCATTGTTGTGGTCCTCTTCATGTGGGCAGGTGAGTCAGGCTTCCGGGTCCTTCTTCACTGACCCTTGAGGAGCTGAGGGCCCCAACCCACCATCACCAAGGGTAGGGGGCTTGCAGATGTCTAGGAGGGGGTGAAATTCCTAAGTCCTGCCTGTGGCGGCTCTGAGAGCTAAATCTGGCCCCTTCTCTAGTCCCCTCCACCCAAAACGCAGCATGGAATTACTGTCTTGTAAGCTGTGGACACGCTTGCCTTCTTCCCCGCAGAAGTGGTCCAGCCTCCTAGGCTGGTACAGTCAGTGTACTGTAGTCACAGCTTCCTCCTCTTCTGGGATGCTGGGCATCTGTGGTCATCAAGCTTGGGAAGCTCAGTGAGGAAGGCACTGCCTGACCTCAGACTTGAAGCACTCTCTTCAACTACCTATTCTTCTAGATGCGGCTGAGCTGCAACCACACAGATCTCCCATCTGCCCATAGGAATGGCCTTCCAGCCTTTGTGGGCCCACAGCACGTTGCCCCTCTTTAGTCTTTGTGTAATTTGGGTGGGCAACTCTCTTTTCTTCCTAGTCTCTGAGCTCCCTGAAGATAAAGTCCACATCATTCGTCCTTATATTCAATACAACCAACCACTCCATTCTAGACTCCACTCCACTCTAGAAGAGCCTTGTGCTTGCAAGGAACTTGGGCTGCGACAAGATTGGGCTTAACTATAATTGAATGTAATGAGTGCTATAGTAGTTCTAGTGTGGAGAAAGGGCTAGAGAGATGGCTTAGAGGTTAAGAGCTCTTGATACTGATCTTCCAGAGGACCCCAGGTTAGTACCCGGTATCCATATCAGGTGACTCACAACCACCAGAAACTCCAGTTCCAGGGGATCCAACACTTCTGCCTCTGTGGGCACCTGTACCCACATGCACACACACAAAATTAAAACAATAAACTTTAAAACAGCACTAATATGAGAAAAGGAGATGAGGTCAATATTAGCTCTTGTAGACCAGGCTGGCCTCGAACTTAGAGAGCTCCGCCTGCCTCTGCCTCCCGGGTGCTGGGATTAAAGGTGTGCACCACCACTGCCCGGCCTAGAAGTAGAAAATTTTTAAAAATTTAAATTAAACCAAAACAAAAACCACAGGGGCTGGAGGTGTGGCTCAGTGGTAGAGTGCTTGTCCATCAACCCTGAGGTCTTAGATCCAATCTCCAACACTGAAGACAGGACAAAAGACCTAAGGCAGAGGCAACATGGGAACTGAGCTGTGAAGGCTAAACAGAAGCTAACCAGGCAGCCAACATAGGAAGGTTGCTTGCAATAAGAGCTTTAAGAAACATCAAATTAAGCTCACAGACTGACTGAGGATAGCTGTGGCCTGTGACAGAGTGTGGAGTGGTGGGAACAAAGGGCAGAGGGCCTGAGGGCTGAAGTCTTTTTGAAAGATTTGAACACCATACTCAAGCCTGATTATCATGCTGGCTGAGGGCAGACTGTTGAAGAAGCATTTGGGGGGAAAATGTTTCTTATTCACATAAAAAAAAGAGCAGGTACTCGAGAAAAGGCAGGAAGACGAGGGCTAGACAAAAGAGGTTTGATTATGGTACATTATTAGGCTTGGCACAGACAGTGTTTACATAATCACAACACTATAAACAGAAAATTAACCCAAACTTGTGGTGGAAGTCTATTAGGATGTTGGAGAGGGAAGTTTGGGCTTCATCTACTATGATGGAAAGTTGAGAGCGATCTCAGATGGACCAAGAACACTATAGAGGCAGAATGGGGAACATTTCTCGAACCGGAGTTAGCAGTGTGAGTACTGTCCGCATTACTAGGTTACTAGTCAGTGAACGGCTATGAGCATCACCTCCCTATGGCCCTATGCTGTGACCTTGAGAGTTACTGACACCCTCTCACCAGTGTGCTCCCTGTGCCCTGGGACTAATAATAATAGGCTGGTGTTGTAAGGATCAAGTGAGATTGAATACGTCAGTTCACAGCACAGGGCCTGGAATAGGCTCAGCAAATGCTGTTAGCATTCCTGTGGTGGCTGTCATAGGCTTAAAGAAAGGGTAACGGGGAGACATATGATCAGATCTATGCTCTGGGAGGGCCAGCCCAGCAGCAGAGAAAGGGATGGCTCATGACCAGGTAGATGGGAAAAGGTGCCAGAGGCTGGAGGGAGGCTGCAGCAGCGCAGAAGCCATCTAGAGATGGCGGCAAGCCCTGGAGGGGATAAGGCAGGCAAGGTAAGAAATCAGTCCCGGGCCTCTACTGCTCCTGCTTGTCTTCCTAGGTGTTATAGCCCTCTTCTGCCGCCAGTATGACATCATCAAGGACAATGAGCCCAATAACAACAAGGAGAAAACCAAGAGTGCGTCAGAAACCAGCACACCAGAGCACCAGGGCGGGGGTCTCCTCCGCAGCAAGGTTAGGGTAACATCTGGGCTTGGTGGATGGCCCCGTGCCTTAAACATCTGTAGTCCCTGGACTGCAGAAGGGGTCAGCTCAGGGCCTGGCATGGCAGCAGCTGGGCAAAGCCAAGCTTGGCTGCCGCCTGTGTGACACAGGGGACACTGCAAATTGATTTTGGATCCTCGCCTTTTGCAGGGTGCCAAGGGCCAGTGGTGCTTTGTTTTGTTTTTTTTTTTTTATAAGCTAGCCAATGGGAACAGCAGAGTTCCTGGTTGATGTGCAGGGACAGACAAAGCTCTGGGAGAGGGGTGATGTGTCTGGGGGCGGTGTTTTATGTCTGTCCCTTCATTTCTTCTTGTGTGAAAACAGATATGAAGCCTTTTAAGTGTGCGCTCTGAGCAGCTCAGGAGACAGTAGAGAATGTGAGAGGCCCTCGCTGTTCTGACGATGACTGTCCAACAAACATCTGGCCCTCTCTGCGTCTCCTTCCTCGTCCATCTTCTCCTATCATTGGGCTTTACTATCTTCTCTCTTGGCTTCTCTCTTTCTGATGTCTTGTCCTGAAGCCTCTCATTAACCCTTAACTCCAGGAGCACCTCAACAATGCCAGTGGCCGAGGCTGCACCCAGATAGAACTGCGGAATGTGAGAGAGCCAGCCCAAGGGAGGTCTTTGCTGTGGGCAGACTGGGTGCCAGGGTTCTCAGCCCAGGACTCATGTCTTGGCCACTCAGCTTGACCGAAGGCTGTGTGTGAAAGGGCAGAGACGACTTCCAGGCAAGGCTATTCTTTTCTGCCTGGCGTTTAAACTACAGCCCTGCTGGTCCTTCCCTCTCTGCCCTGTTTCCCATCTTGCAAGAAGTCTATTCAACCAGCTCTGGCCACTTCTCGTTTGTCCCCTTCCCAGTTTCCAACAAGCTCTCAGTGAACATCATCAAAGTGTGGCTGGCCCCGTCTGCAGGGGAAGGTTTTCATTCTCTGCTGGTCCCTGCGTCCTTCCTGGGCACAGGGTGAACGCTGACTAAAGCAGTGAGGGCACAGCTACCCACAGTTCCTTTTCCCCATCTTAGTCCGATGGTGGAGGCTGAACTATCAACCCAAATTCTGCAAAAAAACAAACAACAACAACAAAGAAAGAGCCACAAAGCTAGAAGGCCTGGCCTGCGCTCTGGAGAAGGAAATACCACGTTGCATGAGACACAGCCTCCCACCTCCTGCTTCTTCTGGGCTGGCTTCCTCTTTGAGATAATGCGCAAAGCTCTGGGAGAGAGCAAGCACCAAGAGTGGCTTGAGCGGTGTTGGTTCAACCAAGTGCACCAGGGAAGCTGTGCAGCTGCCTGCTTTTCAGGGTCCTGACTCCATTGGGCCCTTTCTAGCCCAGTCAGAAAGGACATCTGCGGTGTGAGGCACACCTTTGCAAATGCGTGTGATGTTATTGTTTTGCCGCTTGGAAAACAGTCAGAGGGCTGCACTCCAGAGGGCAGAGGCTTCTTCAGAGGCCTGAGCTGATTGCTGGTGTCTTCAGATCAGGATGGATTCTGAGAAGACCTGGAAGGTAGTGTCTCGGCACTGCAGCAGCATCAGCGTGGATAACTGGAAAGGGCACATCTATAGCCTGCACCCTAGGGGCTGCTGAGCGACCTGCTGAAAAGCCACTCTCCAGACAGAGCAGCTTTGCTGTCCCCACGGGCCCCTGGGTCTTTGGATCTTGCCATCTCATTCAGGGTCCTATGAAAGTTATCCAGGGTTCTCATGTCCTTCCCTAGAGCTTGAAGTGTGAAGTGACAGCTAGTTCTCCCTGTTCTCTATTTCTTTTTCCTCTCCTCTGCCCCTTTCTTTCTTTCTTTCTTTTTTTCTTTTTTTTTTTTTAAAAAGGTGCTTGATGAGGCAAGCAGACTTCTCTGGGACTGATGCACCATGGCTACCAAATGCCTGCCTGGGAAAAGTGGACTCTACATCTTCCATTGGTGGCTAAGGTCGTGTAAGAGGCTGTTCCCAGCACATAGCGGGTCACTATTGGTTGTAATGAATGATGCATACTGGTGCCCAAGTCAGAGAGCTGAAAGCCATCTCCCAGTGACTGCCCCTTCATTCGGGTCTGTAACAGCTCTCAGGACTGGGCCAGCCACCACTCTGCTTGCTCCAAGTGTGGCGGCACAGGAGAGACAAATGAGGGCAGATGTCAGCAATACTAAGGGCTTCCTCCTGGGAGGGCATGAGGCTCCACTCATTGTCTTGTGACTTCCATCCCTGCTGAATGGGGCTGCAAGGCCAAGGCTCCTTAAGAAAGGTCCTTACCTCGATCCAGTTAGAGCAATAACCACTTTTTAAATGTAAAATAAAGACAAATGAAAAGGCACACCCTTGTCCTCTGGTAAATGCCCAAACGTTGCCCTCTTTTTCTGGCAATTGGCAGCAAGTCAGGATGTGTGGAGGAGGGAGTCAGTTCTCTTCCATTTTGGCCTGCAGCTTCTTAGGGACATGCCTGCCAGCCAAGCTGGAGTTGGAAGGGAATTCTCGAACAGATGGGGGTGCACGTGCAGGAGAAGAAAATAGATGCTCTACCATCCTCTTTCTGAGGTTCCTCTCTAAGCTCAGCTTGGGCTGCCTCACCACATAGGTATGCAGGCGCCTGCTCGGTTTCTTAAAACAAAGGGTTTTCCTCTCAGGAGAGCGCTGTGTGCTTATTCCTGCCAGAGGACTGTGTGTGGCTCTTAGCTGGGGTGGGTAAGGAAGGAGAGAATGGCAAAGACTGCTTTCTGCACAAGTCATTCAGGGTTCACTCCGTGCTCTTCTGGGCTGTTAAAGGAACATCATTAAGATCCCAACGGCAGGCAGAATAATGATGCCATTAGCCAATGAGTGAACTAGGAAATGGGGCACCTCGAACATTCCTGTCCAGAGCCAGGGGAGAGAACGTCAGATGTGCAGTGCTTAGAGCAGGCTGCTCAGGTCCCAAGAGCGGAGAGAGAGGAGAAGCCTTTGAAGAGACAGAGCTCTAAGCCAAACCTCAGAGAGGAACCGCCTAGGCTCTCTGCTCACATACTTCCAATTGAGAAGCTGAGGTAGAGGTAGTTAGCAGGGTTTGGAGAGCCCTGTTAGCTGGGGGGCAAGGTTCCCTGTTCATCTGTGCCTGTGGGTACACCATAGGAAATAGAGTAAACTGTTCCTTTAGCTTAAAGGCCTGTCCTCTTCCTCCTAAAATGAGGATGGCTCTCTTCTGGAATCAATTGCTATTTGCGGTCAAACGCCACAGCTATTATTCGAGAAGCGCTTCCTCCCTTCCTCTCAGGTGACTCCAGAGATTCCTTGCAATTCAGGAAAGCTCTGAGACCAGGACCACAGCAGGTCTGGGAAAAAGCTGGACAGAAAGGGAGGAGACCCTGACCTTGGGCAGTCACTTCTCTGAGGGTGGAGTAGGCTTCCTTTCTACCAACCCCATTCAGAGAGGGTTTCCAGAGCCTGCCCACCCAGGATAATGACTAAAGGCTGTGGAGGCCAAGAGGCTAAGGGGAGAAGGCTGCTGGGTATTTGGAGCAGGGTCCTTTCTTCTGTCTTCTAACCCCTAGCTTTTCAGTACAGCATCCTCTAAAGTCTAACCCAGCCCTTTACAGACATACATAACATTTCACCAAGCCATCTACGACAGGCTTTCAGACTTCTACTTTATTTTTACTTACTGAATTTTGCTTTTAAGAAGTTGCCTCCAAAAAACTAACAAACAAGCAAACAAACAAACAAAAAAACAATAAGAAAAAAAGAGGTAGCCTCCAGGGGGCTGGAAAGATGGCTCAGCGGTTAAGAACACTAGCTGTTCTTCCAGAGGATCTAGGTTCAATTCCCAGCACCCACATGGCAGCTTACAACTGTCTGTAACTCCCAATGCACATAAAATAAAGTTAAATAAGTTTTGTTTGTTTTTTTTAAATAAAGGAGCCTCCAGGAGCAAATTGCTTCTATAAACAGGGCACTCTGGCTGCCCCAGACCAGCTCATAGATGAAAAAAATATCAAATCTCAAAATACAGCCTGAAGCTAAGTTAAAGAGATCTCTGTGTACAGATAGTAGCCTGGTGACACATTTCAGGATTGTCACTTAGGTTACTTTTAAAGATTGCCTCAAAGATCATATTCCTCCTATTTCTGATTGGGTGCTGGGCAAGGCCAGATTTTCCATCTACATATTCCAGCTGTTACGGGGGAATAAATGGATTGGAATGACAAGGCAGGTGCTTGTTCATTAAGGAATTCCAACACTGACCAGCTGACTCTTTCTGACAAATGAACACATTTACTCGACAGGTGCCCCAGCATGCGCGCGCACACACACACACACACACACACACACACACACACACCAAATCCTGCCCCGGCATACATACACACACACACACACGCACCCCAAACCCTGTGATTGTTTGGGGAATAAAGGAGAAAACAGGACCTTGGTTTCTCATCCTATACAAGCTCAAGATGGCCTTCTTAGAGCATGAGCTCGCTCCCCAGAGAGAAGGCTTGTTTTCTTCCTTTCTACCCACTTCTCTGTAACAAGATGAATGGAAGGTTTGAGACACCATCATTTCAGAAAATTCATCCTTTCTGAAACTTTTGGTGCCTAGGGTAGAAACTGACACACTGATGAACAGGAAATAATTACCAGTAGGCACTCTGCACTTAACAAGAATAATGCATATACACAAGTCAAGAATACTACACACTGAGATAAGGGTATCAAATAGCTAAATGCTTATCACATTTCTGTGCAGTCTTTTGCCTTGAGTAAGACTGGTTTTGTCTAGAACACACACACACACACACACACACACACAGAGAAAAATTTTAGATAGAACTTGGCACAGTGGCACTTGCCTGTCATCTCCTTCTTTTCAGGAGACAGAGGCAGAACTTCAAGTTTGAGGCCAGTGTGGTTTCCTAGTGAGATTCTGTCTCAAAAACACCCCCAATGGGTTGGGAGAGATGGCTTAGTGGTAAAGAGCACTGGCTGCTCTTCTAGAGGACCTGTGTTCAATTCCCAGTACCCACATAGCAGCTCACAACTGTCTGTAACTACAGATCCAGGGATCTGACACCCTCACACAGACATACATGTAGGCAAAACACCAATGCACATAAATAAAAATAAATCCTTAAAAAATGTTTAAAAAAAACCCAAAAATGTAAAGAACAGCAGGTTAAGGAGCCTGTCCAAGTATGTTTCTCCTTTCCTAAAAGAAGCAGAATTTTAAGAGCACTAGCTAATGTAGGTGACAATCTATCATTGCTGCTCTTGTGTCCTTGCTCCTAGGGGTAAATGTAGGAAGCCCATGTTCATAAACGGAATCTAAAGAATGCGTTCTCTCCATTATCTACCTACATCTGCCCAATCATCATGCTAGATTCTTGAGCAACAATTTCTGGTGAAGTTGGGCTAAGAACAACCACCAATTTCAAATGACCAAGTCTGGTTTCTTCTATCTTCAAAGGGAGAAGCCCTGGAATAGCAAGGCTTCCTCCTCAGTCAGCGCTAAGCAGACACAGTGGCCAACCAGGGAGCCATGGGAAGGAATGCAAGGAACCACATACCTAATGGTGCTGCATGGTCTTCCCCCCCCTGCAAAAACAGCAGCACAGTGGTATTTCAGGCTCTCCCAATGTCAGGCTCCTGACATGCACCATATGTAGCTGCAAATCCCAATCAATCTCAACATTTCTCAGCTGCCGAAACACCTTCCTCAACACTGTAATTTACCCTCAAAAGAGCAGGGAGCAAGCACCTCCTTCTCAGAACCATGTTCTACTAAGTACTGCCACCCTCCCATATCCTACTGAACGACCTACGCAGAGGAAGGCACAGAACCCTCCTCCAAAGCCCGAAACAGACGGCCACAGTACATATGCCACTGACAAGAACTTTTATTTCTTTTTAATGACATTAAACACAACTGCTACAAGGGGAAAAACATGAAAAAAAAAAAAAAAAAAGGAGGCACCAAACTTCAGTTTCATAATTGATCCCAACAACAAGACAAGTATAGAGGCCATATTAGATGCCAAAATACTGGCTACTCAGGCTCCTTACTTACAAGTGAACTATTTAAATAGCAAATTTTTACTTTGCTTTGTCAAGAGCCCTGTGATAGGAATGTCATTATGGATGATAAAAGCTAGGTAGAGTTAAACGCACATAACCCTTACTCAAATTTAAAAATACAGCAAGAATTTAATCTGTAATACAAAACTTAGAGGCCAATACCAAATGTAATGTAAGAGATATGCAGAGATTAAAACTCTGGACTCTGCCCATTACCATCTTTAAGGCCAACATGCCAGATAACGAGTTTTCTTTGGCTTTGTTTTTCGCCTTAAAGAATGCCATGTTAACCAGCAGAGAACAGCTCTCCTCCCCCAGTCCAACAGATTCAATTAGGCTGCTAACGCTGTGGAAAAACAGAATTATCTGAGCTAGAGGAAATGTGATTGTCACATTTTTCTAGTTAACCTGTCACTCATCTGATTTGGCAAAGGCAATGCTCCCATTATACATTCAGTCTTTAACCCCAAAGTCCCAGGAGAAGAAGAGCATCTCAGATTTCTCCTAAGCAAATGCTGTCCTTCACTCCCTGGGCTATCTGTGGGGGCTACTACTTCAGCTAGATTAAATTTTAACTTTGTTTTGGTCCCAAAGGTGGACTACTATTTGGCATATCTCATCCTATCAGGCTAATTTACAGCATCTTGGACAAGTAAACAATAATTATGCCAACTGAGAGAGGAGATTAGACTACTGGCTTTGAAGGTCTAGTCACAGGATCTAAACCAACAAATAGAAAATCCTTGCTGGGGAAAAAAAGAGTCAAAAGCTGGGCATGGTAGCACACATCTTTAGTCCCAGTACTTGAGGAAGAGGCAGGCAGATCTCTGAGTTTGTGGTCAGCCTGGTCTACAGACAAAGTTCCAGGACAGCCAGGACTCCACAGAGAAACTCTGTCTTGGGGTTAAAAAAAAAGAAAAGAAAATTCTTGCTGGACATAGTGATACACACCTGTAATCCCAGTACTTGAGAGGTGGGGCAGGAAGATCGGAAGTTTAAGACCATCTTGGGCTAAACAGTGCATTGAAGGCCAACCTAGGCTATATAAGAGACCCAGTCTCAAAAAACAACCCCCCCCCCAACCGACACACATCAAGATTCTGGTAAAAGTTCTTCAGTAAACAGAGGGTATTCGGAAAGGCGTGTCTACGTCTAACAGGACATAAGAACACCTCCTGTAAAAATCCAGGAACGGAGTGGTCACTGGGAGTGAGAGAAAAGAAAAAAAAAAAATCCCTGAAGGGATAGAGAAACCAACCAGTCACGAGACTATAGAGTATTCAACAAGGGTTAGTCAGCTGTCTTTTGTCAGTTATGTGTATGGTTTACAAACAGTATGAGGGAGATATAGTTAATAGAGAATGAAAAAAGCCAATAATTAAAAAACATAAAGGCAGCTAACAGGTACAGAAAGGAGAGATTTACATTTTTAATCTATCCTTTCAACAGGACTTTTCTCCTACTCCATCTTATTTTAAATGTCCTGAATTACCAACCTTAAAATACTGACAAGTACTCAAGAGACTCAAATTTAAAAAGAGGAGTTGTTAAAAGTGCTTTCTCCCCATTCACGAGTCATCAACAGTAACACTGGCTTGTAGCCTGCAGAACAATCCCCTCCTTACAGCAGACTGGAAGATGATTTCCTTGGGGTAGTACAAGTAGACTGTGCTTAGAGCTGGTATTTTACTTAAGACTGGATGGTCTGACTTAATGCAGGCCTTCAAAAGGGAGCTACCTTCATCTTAAATTAAAAAGAAAAAAAAAGAGGAAAGAAAAATAAAACAAAAAACTACATCGCTGAAGTTGAAACATGTATAGACAAACACAAATCAAGAGGATCCTCATTTAAAAAAAAATTAAGACAGTAACGGGCATTTCCAAACATTTTCAAACGGTGACAAATTCTTTAAATAGAAATCTTGTGAAAAATAAAACCCAAAATATACAAACGAAAATAGCAGAGGAAAAGAAGATGCTACTCTGGACTGGACCCTGGATAAGGACTGTTACTGTTGATTGGATGAAACATATGGACTGTATGAGAAGTCTGGGAGACGCTGGAAACGGTGGTGGCTCCGCTTGTTTCTGTCAACCCACTGACTCAGACTGTATCTCTGTAGAGGTTTCTGTCGGAACCGGGCATAATTTCTATTGAGAAGAGAATAAAAACAGGAAGGATTTTCAGTTGGAATGGTCATTTGTATACAAAACAGCTACTACAACTAATTTTTTTGTCTGTTTGTTTGATCTTGTTTTTCAAGACAGGGCTTCTCTGTGTAATAGTCCTGGCTGTCCTAGAACTCGCATTGTAGACCAGGCTAGCCTAAAATAACTCACAGAGATCCTCTGCCTCCCAAGTGCTGGGACTAAAGGCATGCACCACCATGCCTGGCTGCTATCACAACTATTTTAAAGGTATTTTTATTCCTAGAAATCATATTATATGTTGCTTTTTGTTTGAGACAGGATCTCTCTACATAGCCTTAGTTTTCCTGGAACTCACTAATGTAGACCAGGCTAGCCTCAAATTTACAGTGATCTACCTGATTCTGCCTCCTGAGTGTTGAGAGTATTTGCCACCATGCAGGACTAATATTATATTTTGATGTTACAATTTTAGAAATTTATACTATTTTAATTATATGAAAGCCATCTCATAAATGCTATTTCTTTCCAACTCTCAAAGTCACCTCATTCCTAAAGATATTGTTCTAAGGAAAACCAATGTGCAATGTTTAAGAGCCAGGCATGGTGGCATATCCCTGTAATCCCCAGCACTGTGAGGTAAAGGCATCCTCAGCTACACAGAGGCCAGTATGAGCTTTAAGTAAGGCCCTGTCTCAAAAAGCCAAGAATAAAGTAGAATTGTTTTTTCTCCCTCTAGCAGTGTTTAGAGCAGGATGTGTATCTCATTGATTCACCAGACCTAGACCTCCAACAGGACTGCACTGTACACAGATCAAGGGTGTTTGGGCCGCATTGGTTAAAATTAGATAAAAAGAGAGTCCCAGAGAAGGTAAGTCATCATGTGAGTGTCACAGGCTAAGTTTAGAGACAGAATAACTAACAACATAGACCTATAGTAAGGTTTGAGGGTCACCTGTTCTGGGTGTGGGTTCTGAGAAAGACCCTTAAGAATTTGACCCAATCTTAATTCCAAAAATGCTGCCAAGAACCACGTAGGAAGCTTGCCAAAGATACTGATTCTAGCCAGGCGTGGTGGAATCACATGTGGAATCCCAGTATTGGGGAGGCCAAGGCAGAGGAGTTCAACAAGACAGCCCCATGGGTAAAGGTACCTGCAAGTAAACCTAATAAACTTGAACTCAACCCCAGGATTGACATGAAGGAAGAGGGTTGTCTTCTGACCTCCATGTACATACTGTGGTACAAGTATCCAGCCAGACTTTACAATAATACTGAATCAAAAAAGGATTCTTAGACCCTTTGTCCCCTGGAGTTAAGGCTGGGACATTACACAGCTGGTTGTGAGAAGCAGCCAAGGCTCAAAATAATTTTAGCAGTATTTGACTTTTTTAAAAAAAGATTTATTTATTTATTATATATATAGTGTTCTACCTGAAGGTCAGAAGAGGGCACCAGATCTCATTACAGACGGTTGTGAGCCATCATGTGGTTGCTGGGAATTGAACTCAGAACCTCTGAAGAGCAGTCAGTGCTCTTAACCACTGAGCCATCTCTCCAGCCCAGTATTTGACTTTTATATCACTATATGAGACTATCTGCTGAATCCTTTAATCACTCCATCTAAGTTAATATTAGTGAAATCCTACTAGGGAAGTAATGACATTAACTTCTACACTAGTAAGGAAATTATGCCTCAGATTAAGTAACTTTCCCAATGCCACATAGAGGAGTAGGGGGAAAGCCTGGATTATAATTTATTTATCTGACTCCAAAATGTATTTAGTAACAATTATGTTACACTGCCCCCTCTTTATTGAGAGTTGTATGTGTGTGTGTGTGTGTAGTAGAGCTTACAACTGAGCTACCTTTCCATCCCCATACCATCTGAGAACTGCTTATGTTTTCTTGTTTGATTTTGCTTTACTTATTTGAGAGTCTTACTATGTACTCTGGAATCTGCTATGTGCCGCAAGATAGCTTAGAATTTATAGCAATTATCCTGCTTCTGTCTCCAGGGTGCTGGGATTAAGTGCTGTGGTTCTGACGGAAGCCAGCATGACTAGAACAGAGTAAGCAGTAACAGTATAGATGAGGTTGGTGAGCCCAGCAAAGCACACAGACATTCTTAGAGGACCAAGGATGGCCAACTGGTTGGAAGCCAGTGGTAAGTGTAAAAAAGAAGGGAATCTAACTTGTGCTTTATAAGAATCTCTCTGGCTTTCAAGGTAAGAACAGAAAGCAAGCAATGACAAGTAGGATACTTGTAAGAATCCAGGTAAAATGGTAAGATATGGTCAGCTTTGGGTATATATGTCAAGTCTATATGATTTCCTGATGCCCTAATATGGAATGTGAGAAAAAAAGGTTACAGTAACACCAAGGCTTGAATGTTTTATGTTTTTGTTTCTTTAAAGACAGGATCTCACTATGTACACCTGGCTGGCCTGGAACTATGCAGACAGGAGTGACCTTGAATTCACAGAGGTCTGCCTGCCTACCCAGCTTCAATATCTGGGATCCTAGGCTAGGTAGGGTAGTACACATCTTTAATCATAGCAGAGACCAGAGGATCTCTGAGTTTGGGGCCAGTCTGGTCTACAGAGCAAGTTATATAGCAAGTTCTAGGTCAGCCAGGGTTGCATACTGAGAGTCTGTCTCAAACAAACAACAAACAAATAAAATCGAATCTAGAGCTCTGTGTTTGTTTTGAGATAGGGTCTCCTTATGTCACCAGTTTAGATTAGCTTCAAAACCATGATCCTTCTCTTTCTACTTCCTCAGTGGCAAGATTAATTATGGGCATGTACTATCACATGTAAACTAAACTAAAACCTGCGTTCTTGAGCTGGCAACATTGCTCAATGAGTACAGGCAACTGGTGCCAAGCTTATCTATCAACCCTAGAACCCACATGGTAGAAGAGAGAACCACATAAGACTTGGGAAGCTGAGACTGGCCTGAATAGCAAGACCTTGTCATGTTGGAGGAAGAAAAGGAGGAAAAGAGGAGGAAGAGGAGGTCATTCCTGATTTTGGGGCCAACAAGATGGCTCAGTGGGCAAAAGCACTTCCTGCAAAAACCCAACAACCTGAGTTAAATCCCTCAAACTCATATAAAGGAGGAAGGAGAACTGACTCCACTACACATGTACCACACATGCAGGCGTTTCCCCTATACACATCACATGCGCACAGTGATAAATAAAATAGAAACCAGATTTTTAGAACCAGAAATTTTACCACAGAATTGAAGTGAATCGATCATAATCATAGAGCTAGTTAGTTAAACATTGTGTGTGCATCTAGTACTAAAACCTGAACTTTGGTTCAATTCTTAGCTCATTCTAAGACCATATTTCTTCTGGAAATAAGCAACTCATATTTCGCTTGCAACCAAACTCTAGCCTTCCCTCCTTCAGAAGGAAGGAGACCCACTTACCGTGTAGTAAGATCTGAAGGATGCTGCCAGTCTGGGTTCTGCATATGCACTTGATCCATCAGGGTATCTAGCTCTCCCAAGGGACCTGTGATAGAGGAATGAGTGCATAGTAAGCAGCAGAGTGTACTATGTTTGCCTCAATCAAAGCCGAGCACATGCTTCAGAGGAAAAGAAAGAGGCACTTGACCTTACAATACCCGCTGTGACTATCACAAGCAACCAGCACAGAACTTCCTCAGTCAGACCAAGGCACTGCTTTTGGATAATGATGGGAACAACATGGCAACGGTCATTTCCTACCACTTATCCTATAAGGTATGACACACTTCACAGCTACCTAAAAATGTGAACAAGACATTATGTCTGTCCCTGCCCTCATTTAATGTGGGAGATAAGTAGTTTTTATAAGTGTTATAAGGAGATATGCAAGCGGCTACTGGGATTGGGGTATGGAAACTAGGAGACTAGTGATGGATGGAAAAGATGCATAGAAATTAGTGAGGTAACAGGCTGTAGGAGGCTTGTTTAAGAACAGTAGCTAATATAAAGGCTCAGAGACAAAGGACAGTAAAATAGGAGTTTAGAACAGATGGAGACAAGCACTCTTTGCTAACAAGAAAAATTGTTAAAGATAATTTTCAAAGATAATCTTTCAGAACCTAACAATGTACTAAATACTTCTACATACTTCATGTTACAAAATCAAAAACAACAACAAAAACCATATATGTTTAAACAGCTATTCTAACTTGTCTTAGGCAATAGTATTCTGTTGCTGTGAAGAGACACAATGACCAAGGCAACTCTTATAAAAGAAAGCATTTAACTGAAGGCTTGTTTAGTTTTAGAGGGTTAGTCCATGATCAGCACGGCAGGAAGCAGACAGGTATGGTGCTAGGCAGTAGCTGAGAGCTTTAGATCCTAATTTGCAGGCAGCAGGCAGAGAGAGACACTGGGCCTGGTGCGGACTTAGGGAAAACTCAAAGTCCACCCTTAGTGACACACCCTACCCAACAAAGCCACACCTCCCAATCCTTCTAAAACAGTTCCACTAACCAGGAGGGGGACCAACTAGTCAAACATATGAGTGTAGCGATATTTTATTTGCATTTTATATTTTAATAAATAAAGTTTGCCTGAAGATCAGAGTGCAACACTAAGCCAAAAGAGGCCAGGGAGTGGTGGCACACACCTTTAATCCCAGGATTGAGGAGACAGAGGTAGATGGATCCCTGTGAGTTCAAGGCTACCCTGGGCTACACAAGATAGATCCAGAACAGATTCAGGTGGTGGTGGTTCACACACCTTTAACCCCAGCACTGAAGAGATGGGAGACTGGAGCAATATGAGTCAGCAGAGAGGGAAGGATATAAAGGGGAAGAAAAAGGAACTCAGTGGAGTATGGAGTCTGAGGAGTTGTGGAGACAGGATCTTGCCCTTTTGGGCTGAAGATTTGGTAGAGGTAAAAGGTCTCTCTAGTGGTTGGCTGCTTTGCTTTTCTGACCTTCAGCTTGAACCCCAGTATCTGTCTCTGGGTTTTTATTATTCATGCTGTATATAAGCTTATGGAGGCCTTCTCAATCAAACTACCACATAACTATACAGAGGTTCTCTGAAATATAATTTCACTGTGTGGGTTTTTATTTGCAAGTTCTTATTATTAAGATTTTATTAAAAATCATATGAGATAAATGTTCTTAATATCACTTGAGATAAAAAATTACAGCTGAAAAAAGTAAACTTGTTTTAACTGTTTAATAACCCAATTCAACTTGTTCTTTTTGTTTTGTTTTGTTTTTCAAGACAGGGCTTCTCTGTGCAAGTCCTAGCTGTCCTAGAACTTGCTTTGCAGACCAGGCTGCCCATGAACTCACTGAGATCCACTTGTCTCTGCCTCCTAAGTGCAGGGATTCAAGGTGTACGCCACCACTGCCCAGCTTAAACTTGTTCTTCTGTGACACCATGCTCTTGTCACTAAGTGAAAGGCTTTTTTAAAAAAAATGTATTTTATGCTGGGTGGTGGCACTGGAAGTCATTGGCTTCCCTGAAACTGGAGTTATGGATGTTATCTACCATTTGAGTACTAGAAACAAGACCCAGGTCCTCTACAAGAGCAATTAAGTCCTAGTTGTGACAGGGCAAAAGTTCTTTCATCTTGTCTCAGCTATCTTTGGTTTAACCTGAAACTGACTCTGCCCCCTTTTCTATTCCCGAGCTCCCAGATGTGAAAAGCCCCATAGAAAAGCACCCAGCCCTGTTCTAGAAACTCAGGGTTGAAATGCCCAGCTAATGGCATGTTTTGGCTTCTGTTAAACTGCTTGCTTGCTTGCTTTAATTCCTTCTGAAACTGCTGATCAGGATGTAGTCTTTCTGTGTTCTTTGCCTTTAAAAGCTCCCCTTAAAATGCATTCAGGGATGCTCTACAAGAAGTGTTTCTCAGCTGGGTAGTGGTGGCACACACCTTTAATCCCAGCACTCGGGAGGCAGAGGCAGGCGGATCTCTGAGGTAGAGGCCATCCTGATCTACAAGAGCTAGTTCCAGAACAGGCTCCAAAGATGTACAGAGAAACCCTGTCTCGAAAAAAACCAAAAAAATTCAAACCAAACCAAAACAAAAACCAAGCAAAAAAAGAAGTGCTTCTCTCCAGACAGCTTCTAGCTGGTCTGATACAGAACCTCAGTTCAGACTCTGGTCATGCCACTGCCCGCCCCATCTTTCCAGCCTTGAAATGCTTGTAGTCTTAACCCTTGGGAAGCTGAGGCAGGAGGACCCTGGGTTCAAGGCTACCCTGCAGAAATAAACAAAAACCCAAAAATGAAAAATAAAGAAAACCAATACTAGTTACACCACCACTACCACCACCACCCTGAAACCTGAGGCTGGAGAAGAGACTGCTCAGCGCTCGCTTTCTTGCAGAGGACCTGGGTTTGGTTCCCAGTATCCACATAGCTAACAGCTATTTGTCACTCCAGTTTCAGAGGATCCAACACCTTCTTATGGTTTCCACAGGCACCATGCATGCATGTGGTACAGACATATCCACAGACAAAATACCCATGTACATAAAATCAAAAGAAAAAAAAAACAAACCCCAAAACCTTAAACAAGCTAAAACTGCACAAAAACAGAAATAAAAATTAAACCCTAGTTTGGAAACAATTTCCCTAGACCAGCAGTTCTCAAATTTTAATATGTATATAATCAGATGGAGATTACAAAACAGAGTGCTGGTGGCTAACACCCCAGACTTGTATAAGTCGGGGGGGGGAGGTGTTTCTAACATTCTTAGTGCTGCTGATTCTGCTAAGAACTGCTTTTCTTTTTAATTACCTTAAAAATGTTAAAATCATCTTTATATTATCATGTATATATAATATATATGAAGTATACTAAAATACCTTTTCACAATTAAAAGAGAGCATGTTTAGGTATGGGAAACTGTAGTTCACTAAGTGTATCAATAACACTCCAGGCAGGGTCCACGCCCAGGACTACACAAAACAGACTTCTGTGGGGTTTTCTGCATGCTTTTTGTTGTTGTTATTTTTTATCATATTAGTTTTTGTTTGTTTTGATTTTCACTTTTTTATTTGCTTGGGAGAGGGGTTTTTTTGAAAGAGAGAAAGAACATGAAGTTAGGTGGGAGGTGGGGGGAGGAAAAGTGTATGATCAAAATATAAAAAAACCCTCAAAATTCTTAAGATATACATATATATGCACACACAATTGCTTCTACATCTTTAACCATTTCCTAGAACAAGGTAATAAACACAAATTGAAACTAAGGTGAATCCTGTTCATTTCTAAGACAGCAAAGAGATTCTTTTCCTAGTTTTCAAACATATTCCTATAACCAATTATACAAATCTAAACGGAAAACTCAACTTCAATAGGTTGTGACGGGGGAATATTCCCCATCTTTGTGAAAAGTTGAACATTACTAATTATATCCATTCCTCTTTAGAAAGAAAAAAACAATGAAATCTATTTTCTGAGGCAGGCTCATCGCTTTTGTTGTTATTTGTTTGAGACAAGGCCTTACTATGTAGCCCAAGCTAAACTAGAACTCCCTATGTAGATCAGACTGGCCTCAAAGATCTGTCTGCCTCTGTGCCCAGAGTGCTGGGATCAAAGGCATGTGTTACACACTATACCTGGATTGGATTATGTTTTTAAAATACTGTATTGTGTAGAGCCGAACAACTGAGGCAGAATGTGAGATGCCAACGGCAGTGGGCCCTAACAGGCAGTCCTATCCCAGCTGTTTAACCACATGAAGGTAGGTTTTGTCATGATATGTCCCATGATCATGGCAGGCTGGTGTCCCTTGGCACCTTCTTCTATCTCAGACATGGAATTTGAGGCCAGGAGCTGAGCTGATTGGCAGCACTGGGAGAAACCATGGCGCAGAGTGGCAGCACTTTGTGGGCATTCATGGTCATTGGAATAGGTATGCAATGCTAATCAAGACAATAACTGCTAAATTTATTTCCCATCCATCCTGACACTTGTACTACAGTAGAACAAAGCGTTTTCAAAGTGGGCAACAAGATGGCTCAGCAGTTCAGGGCACTTGACAACATGCATGCCAGCCTGAGTCTGGTCCTTAAAGACAGAACCCACTCTAGCTAAGTTGTCCACTGGGTCTCACACTAGAGGACTGTTGAACACAACTATTTTGTTTAAAGAAAAAAAAAAAAAGCCAGGCATAGCTATCATACTCACTAGTAATCCCAGTGCTGGGGAGGTAGAAGCAGGCAGATCACTAGGGTTCACTGGCCAGACAGCCTAGTTTAATTCACAAGTTCCAGGCCAATAAGAGACCTTGGAATAAAAAACCAAGATGGATGACCTAAGGTTGTCCTCTGGGAGAAACACACACATACACAAAATACTTGCCTCATAAATAAGGCAGTGACTATTATTCATTAGTGGCTTTTCTGTTTTGAGTCACCATTTCACTGTGTATCCCTGGCTGGCATGGAACACAATACATAGACCAGGCTGGCCTTGAACTCAAGGGATCTCCTGCTTCTGCCTCCCAAGTATAGGGATTAAAGGCAAGTACCACCATGTCCAGGCTTTCTAAATAGCTTTTAAAAGAAAAGCTATTATTGGCCCTCTCTTAATACTTATTTTCTTTTAATTTGAGGCAGGGTCTCATACTAGTCCAGGCTTAGAACTACCTCAGATTCCCCCAAGTACTAGGATTATAGTCACCTGATCTACCTTCTTAGTGCCAGGAAAAACCATTTTGTCTTAGGGATATACTTTTTGGGATTCTTCAAATGTTCCATTGTAGGGAACAAGTAAAGTCCTGAGTGCATGCGCATTGTTGACATGGGTGTGGCCAGGTCAAGAACCAAAGCCTTCTCTGGTCCAGGTGCCAATGCTGACAGTGTGTACAGAAAATGTCCACTGTAGCTCCCCTCCCCACATGTTTATGGTCTGAAGACTGCTTCTCCTGGTTCGCTGTATCCAATAGCCTGCCCTCCCTAGTCAACTGCATATATACCAAACATGCAGGATTGGCAAGGCACTGTTGCTTCTCCATCAAAAAGCCAGTCCACCTGAGCCCAGTTGTTTCATGACTTGTGCTTGTCATTTCTTCATCCCCTTGCCACCCTGTTTGATCAATCCCTGGAGCGGTCAGAGAATTTCATCTGTGTATCCTCTTTGCAGGTGATGCCTTTCTCGTTGGACTTTATGTGTAAGATAATCCAGCTACCCCAACTACTTCCACCCAAAGAGACATAGAGATTTGGATTAGTCTCTGGCCTGCCTATTTTGGACACATGTATGCACACCACACATATATGCATAAACACGGTAAGTGTAACAAAAATTAGAAAAAAATATATTGCCAAGGTGGGTATGGCAGCACACGCCTTTAATCCCAGCACCCGGGAAGCAGAGGCAGGCGGGTCTCTGAGTTCGAAGCCAGCCTGGTCTACAGAGTGAGTTCCAGGACAGGCTCCAAAGATATACAAAGAAACCCCACTCAAAAAACCAAACCAAACCAAAATAAATAAATAAATAAAATAATAGACCTAGAAATTTGAAAACTATGGTAGCTAACATTACCAAGTATGTATGTATCAGGTTCCCCACTAAATGTTTGACATGTATCATCGAATTCTAACAATTGCTAAGAGACAAATGTCATGATCTGTGCCATTCACAAGAAAACTGGAGTTTGGAGAAGACACTCAGCCATTATCTAATATCTTAAGTGGTGAGCCAGGATTCAATCCCAGGTGAAGCTAATAATCCAAAACCTTCTTTCAGTTCATAACTTCAACCTCTTACTCCAAATTTAGAGATGCTAACAAGAACTGGAACATTTAGATGTTCTTTTCTCTTCATAGCCTCTAACAGATGGGCTTTCTTGGACCAACAGTCAGTATCATGATTTTATTTTTAAATTGTGGCTAAAAGGTGGTAAAGATTGTCCTTTGTTCTGTGGCTAAATGGAATTCATTAAACAATAAAACCCTCACATTTCAGTAGTTCAATGACTAGTGTAAACCTTAACTTATAAATATAAAGCTGGTATTGGGGAAAATTCTATCTACTAAGTGGCCTTAAAATTTGAAAAGTGGGACTGCAAAGGCACTGGCTGCCCTCGCAGAGGACCTGAGTTCCATTCCCAGTCATTTGCAGCTTCAGTTCCATAGGATCCAGTGCCCTCTTCTGACGTCTGCTATCACCAGGCACATACCCACTGCACATACAAACATTTAGATAAAACACTCATACACATATAAAAAGAAATCTTTAAAAAAGCTAGGAAGTGAATTGTGGTATCAGAAGTGAAGAGAACAGATATGGGCACTGCTATTCAATTCTGATAAGTCTTATACTTCACCATACTTTTGTACTGTATGACACACTACTCTAGTTAAGTACAGTACAAAACGAACAAAATCATTAGCTGAATCAATCTGACACAGTCCTTAGGAAAGTAAGGTTAGTAGCGACAGGGTGGGGAGTGGGCTCTAGAAAAGAGCAGTCAGTTCAAAGTAGCAGAAGCACTTTTTTTTTTTCTGGTTTTTCGAGACAGGGTTTCTCTGTAGCTTTGGAGCCTGTCCTGGAAACTAGCTCTTATAAACCATGCTGGCCTCGAACTCACAGAGATCCGCCTGCCTCTGCCTCCTGAGTGCTGGGATTAAAGGCGTGTGCCACCACCACCCAGCAGAAGCACTCTTTTATCATGATGACAGATGAAGAAAACCTGAATAGGAAACAATGGCCTGTTTCTGAGGGTGTCGTTAAGTGCAAGAAACTTGCCTGTGGTTCTTTTTTATTATGAGACTTAGCTATAGGATTAAGAATCTACACTCTTCTCCCTGAACCCCAGGAAATTCGTGTACGTCCATGTATCCACAGAGGTCAGCAGAAAATGCTGGGTGACTTCCTTTATGACTTTTTTTTTTTTTTTGAGTTAAAAAGAGTTAAAATCTCTCACTGAACCTGGAGCTCACCAACTGGTTGGCCAATTGTCTCTGTCTCAGGGCTGAGACCTATTCGTGCAAACATGCACAAAACATAAATAATAAAAAAATTAAAAGAAACACGAGACTACTTTTCTCATTTAATTAACCAAAATCACAAGAAAATCACAAAGTACTTTTAGGGACTGCAGTTATATAGCTTGATGATACAGTGAGTGCTTAGTACATGGGAGGCCGGAGGCCCTGGGGTTCAATCCTAGCACGCACACACATGTACACACATGCACAATGAGCATACACTCACAAGAGTAGGGGGTAGCAAACTGTTCTAACTTTTGAATTAAATGAAAATGAAAAGGCATCTTAAGTCATGGGCTGTGAGTGTTGTCAGGTGTGGTGGCACAGCTTTAATCCCCACACCTGGAAGGCAGAGGCAGGTGGATCTCTAGGAGTTCAATGCCAGCCTGGTTTGCATAGAGAGTTCCAGGCCAGCCAAGGCTATACAATGAGAGACCTGTTTCAAAACAGAAAGATAAAACAAAAACCTCATAAAACTCAATAAAGAATTTTTGCTAAGCAGTACTTACAGAGAAAACTATAATTTCAAATGCTTAGATAAAATGATTTGAAATCAATGATCTAAGCTTTTATATTAAAAAACTAGAAAACAAGCCGGGCGGTGGTGGTGCACGCCTTTAATCCCAGCACTCGGGAGGCAGAGGCAGGTGGATCTTTGTGAGTTCGAGGCCAGCCTGGTCTACAAGAGCTAGTTCCAGGACAGGCTCCAAAGCTACAGAGAAACCCTGTCTTGAAAAACAAACAAGCAAACAAACAGAAAACAAGAGTGAATTCAACCGAAAGCATGGAAAGAAAAGAACAGCAAGCTGAGGCACTTGTCACCATGCCTGGTGACCTGAGTTCAATCCCTGGAGCTCACACAGTGGAAGGAGAAAACTGACTCCAGCAAGCTGTCCTCTGACCACAAAGATGCTTCAGCACATGCATGCATATGTGCACACCACACACATATAAAATTACATAAAAAGCAAGTTTTTCAAAGTAGAAAATAAAACCTTAGTTGTGGGAGTAAAATCAGTAAATCTGATGAACTCCTAGATATACTGTTCAAGAAAGCTGTAAAACAGGAAAAAAAAACAGCCCAGTCACCCATACACATAGTACCTGCATTAGGACTGAAACTGTGTAATAATAGGAACTATTACAAATAATTTCTCAATAAATTACTTAGATGAGACAGACAAGTTCCTTTAGACATAAGTTAGAGTTAGGGAGCCAGGTATAGTGGCACACACCAAGCAAGCACTTGGGAGGCAGAAATAAGCGGATCTCTGTGAGTCTGAGGTCAGCCTGGTCTACATAGTTCCAGGGCATTCAGAGTTACATATTGAGAACCCTGCCTTGAAAATAAATAAATAAATAACAGATAAATAAAATGAAGTAAGCATTACCACGATCAAGAAAACTAAAG
The DNA here is from genome assembly GCA_004026605.1 of Ondatra zibethicus. Classification (NCBI taxonomy): domain Eukaryota; kingdom Metazoa; phylum Chordata; class Mammalia; order Rodentia; family Cricetidae; genus Ondatra; species Ondatra zibethicus. The sequence continues at coordinate 61,700 of PVIU01000390.1, forward strand.
ACAATATTTGTAAAAAATAGACCCCCGCCCCACCCCACTCTGCCCCGCCCCAGACAGGATTTTTCTATGTAGACCTGGCTATCCTGGAACTCAGAGACTGCCTGCTTTTGCCACCTGAGAGCTGGGATTAAAGAGATGCCCCACCAACACACAGCTAAAACTCCTCTTAAAAGGAGATGGCAGGATGGCTGTGCTTGCTGTGTAAGCCTGATGAAGTGAGCTCAAGCCCTAGAACCACAAAAAAGGGGAAGAAGAGAAGCGAGCGCAAGTTGTTCTATGATCTCCACAAGCATGCCATGTCAGACATACCACTTAACATCGCTGTCTATTTCACACATACACAATTTTAACAATCCTCTAAAACAAGAATGAGCAAACTGAGTAAAGGCGACTTAAGACTAAGAAAGTTTATGAAAGTTGGACTAACAGTATAGAGGCTAGGAGTTTTGCCTAGCAAGTGCAAGACCTTGGACTCAGTTTCTAAGACCACAAAAGTGCAAGACCTTGGACTCAGTTTCTAGGACCACAAAACTCAATCTATCAATAAATATAAGGTAACATAATACAGAATAAAAGAAAAATATTATTAGGGTGTTTGTAAATATTATAAGTAAATGCAAAAAATGTATTTAACAAAATTTGCTAGTTGTTCATGATAAAAATTATCACTTATAATCAGAAGGAAATTCTCTAACCAAGTAAGAGCATCTATGATAAATCTGTATTATCTATAATAAACCTATATCAAATTTAATGTGCTAGAGGCCACAGGCAGTACAGTAAGGTAAGAGAAATAAAAGGCTTATAAATTAAAAATAAATCAACTGTCTTTATTTACAAATATTATCATATAACAGCGAATTCTAAAATAAGTATTAGAAAGTTCACAAAAGTAACAGAAAAAGTCAGCATAATTTACATGATATAGCCAAAATATAAAAAAACAGTATGACCAAATAGTTATTAGAAAATTTTAAATATCATTTAACACAGCATAAACAAGCATTAAATACTTACAAATGAACTTAACAAAATGTATACAAGACCTGTAATATAAAAGCCAAAACACTGTTGAAATTTAAAAATACATTAATAAATGAAGAAATATATCACAGATGTTCATAGATGGAGACTGAGGAGGATCAACAGTCCAGGTCACCTCCAAATACATGAGTTCGAGGTCAGCCTGGGTTATAGGCTGATCCTGTCTCAAAAAACAGCCACGTACGGTGGTGCACACTTTAGTTCCAGCACTTGGGAGGCAGAGGCAAGGGAACCTGAGTTCAAGGCCAGCTGGTCCTACAAGAGTGAGTTCCAGGACAGTCAGCGCTATACAGAGAAACTCAAAAACCAAACCAACCGAACAAAAAAACCAAATAAAAATATATTTGCTAACAACAGAGCTATCTTGTATAGACTTGTTAATAACCTAGGCATGGTGGCACATGCATACACAGGCAGGCAGGTCTTTATAGGCCTAGTCTACATGAGCTACATAATAAGACCCTATCATTTAAAACAAAACAAAACACCTGCTACAGAGTGGGGAAAAGACCTGAGTTTGAGCCCCCAGCAACTAAGATGGGATCAGGGATGGTAGTGCATGCCTTTAATACCAGTACTTGGGAGGCAGAAGCAGGCAGATCTCTGAATGTAAGACCCGCCTAGTCTACATACAGCAATCCAGGACAGCCAGGGCTAAACAGAAAAACCCTATCTTGAAAAACAAAAACAAACAAACAAACAAAGGGTGTGAATGTGTTTGTGGTTACCCGTACCTACAACCACAGAGCTAGAGGCAGGGACAGATCTAGAGAGCTTGTTCAGCTAGCCTAACCTAACCTGGGGGCTTAAAGTTAGGTAAGAGACCAAAGTAAGATCAAGGAAGTAAGGCAAAGGATGATAAAGGAGATCAGCAGCCTTCCTCAGGCCTCTGCACAGGTACACACACACACACTCAAAAGAAAGAACTTTTTTCTTCATTTTATTATTATTTTTGAGATACAGTCTTTTTACATATCCCCAGCTTTCCAGGAACTCACTACGTAGACCAGGATAGCTTCAATCTACAGAGATCCACCTGCCTCTGCCTCCCGAGTGCTGGGATTAACCACACACAGTTCCTTACTGAAATCGACCTAAAAACCTAGCAAGTGAGTTTTAATTAATATATAAGAATCAACTGAATTTTTATATACTACCACAGAACAGATGGGGATGCATAAAGAAACCCTGTCTCAAAAACAGACAAAAAAGTTCAAGGCCAGTCTGGGCTACATAAAAGACACTGAGGGTACAAAATACTGCTGAAAAAAATTAAAGATTTGAATAAGTAAGGATCAAAAAATTCAAGATACTCATTCTTGCTTAGTTTTATCCAATTTTCTTTTCGGGGGTGGGGGTTGAGACAGGGTTTCTCTGTGTAGCCCTGGCTGTCCTAGAACTTGCTCTGTAGACTGGGCTGGCCTAGAACTCACTGAGATTTACCTGCCTCTCCCTCCCAAATATAGGGATTAAAGGTGTGTGTCACCATTGCCCGGCAATTTACCCAATTTCTATAAATACAATGCAATTTTAATAAAATCCCAGGAGACTTTTAAAATAAATTGATAGGGTAATTCTAAAATGTATACATCTGGAATAATGGCTCAGTGGTTAAGAGCACTGGCTGCTCTTACAGAGATCCTGGGTTCAATTCCCAGAGCCCCTATGGCAGCTCATAACCATCTGTAACTCCAGTCTCAGGGAATATCTAATGCCCTCTTCTGGCTCATATGATACTGCCCACACATAGTGCACAGACATATATGCAGGCAAAACGCCCCTACACATAATAAAATAAAAATTAAAAATAAAATTTATGCATTAAAACAAAGAAAATATAATACCCAAAATAACTGCAAAGTAAAATTAATGGAACAAATTAGACCTTTTTTTTTGTTTTTCAACAAAGGTGCAAAAGGTAAATCAGTCAAAAATGAGTAGTCCTCACAATAAACAGTAAAGAAGCAACTAAAATTCCATCTATAAAAATAATACAAATTTAAAAAGGAGGAAGAGGGGCTGACAAGACGGCTTGTAGGTGTTTGATCTCTGATACAAACATGGTGAAGGGAGAATTGATTCCTGCAAGCTGTCCTCTGACTTTCACATTCATACTACGTACACATACACTCACACAAAATAATAAATGTAATTTTCAAAAATTAAAAGATAAAGGAAAAAGCAACAAGAAGCAACTTTGGTTTCTATCTTCTACTATGTACAAAGTAATTTCAGACGGATAACAGAACAGATCTGACTCTAACAGCTAACACTCAAACATATTTGAGCCAGGCAAAGATTTCTTAGCACACAAAAATATAGAATTCATAAAATGAAAAGCTAGAAACAATAACAAAAATTAGATAAATGGTATGGAGATTCTTCAAAACATATAAAAATAAAACTAACCTTTGATCTACTTTAGATAAGTTTAGATTATGTATCACAAAGAGCTAAGCATGGCAGCTCATACGTGTAATTCCATCATTCAGGAGGAGGCAAACTTTAGGAGGAAAATCACAAATTTTAGGCTGGCCTGGGCTATACAGTGAGTTTCAAGCCAGTCTGGGTTACAGAGTGACACCCCCATCGCCCTCCAAACAAAACAAGGCTGTGTAGCCCTGGCTGTCCGGGAACTTGCTCTGTAAACCAGTCTGGCTTGAACTCACTGAGATCTGCATGCCTCTGCCTCTCAAGTGCTGGGATTAAAGGTGTGCACTACCACCACCCAGAGAGAACTCATCTTAAACAAACAGACTACAAACAACTCAGAAATTCTCAAAAGGAGATACTTACAGACCCATGTTTACAGCAGCACTATTCACATCACCCAGGCCAACTAGCTGTATACATATACAACACAATAGGTTAAAAAGGGTGTCTGTCACATGCCATAATATGAGTCATGGATATAGTAAATGAAAAAAGCCACTCCTAAGAAAACAAAGTCTATATGTTTTCGTCAGTATGAAGTATCTAAAGTAGTCAAATTCAAATTAACAAACTGGAGTATGCAGGGAAGGGGAGCTATTTATTGACAGGTACAGATTGGGAATATGAAAAAGTTCTGGAGAGGGGCTGGAGAGATGGCTCAGAAGCTAAGAGCGCTGGCTGCTCTTCCAGAGGTTCTGAGTTCAATTTCCAGCAACGACATGGTGGCTCACAACCATCTATAATGGGATCTGATGTCCTCGTCTGGCATAAAAGTGTACACAGAGCATTCATATACATAAAATACATAAATCTAAAAAAAGGAGAATCACATGACTAAATGACTCATGTGACACAAATGGGTTAATACAGTGGGCTAATATAGTAAATGTTATACTTTTGAACAGTAATTAAAAAATAAAAAAGAAGCCAGGCAATGGTGGCTCATGCCTTTAATCCCAGCACTTGGGAGGAAGAGGCAGGCAAATCTCAGTGAGTTTGAGGTCAGCCTGGTCTACAAAGTGAGCCAGGACTGTTACACAGAGAAACCCTGCCTCAAAAAACCAACAAATAAATAAACGAATGGATAACTAAATACATATTAATGGTGGTATGAGAATAGAAGCCAGTCTGAAGGAAATCCCAGTGGTCAGATAAACTGAGCATCAAAAAGAATAGGAGCTGGGGCTGGAAAGATGACTCTCCAGTTTAGAGCAATTGCTGCTCACGTAGAGGACCTGGGTTCAATTCCCAGCACCCATATGGTAGCTCACAACCATCTGTAACTCCAGTTCCAAGGGATCCAACATTCTCTTTTGGCGTCTAAGTATACCAGGCACACACACAAGGCACAAAAATACAAATAAGCAAAGCAATTATACATATAATTAATTAAAAAAAGAATAGACTATAAATAATTACAACTTTAAAAATCCATTAGGGCTGAAATACAGCTCACTGAGAGAAGATGTATTTAAAACATGCAAGCACTTAGGATGGAGTTGTAGGTGGATATGATTGCCTTCATGCATAAAATTGTCAAATTAAAAATATTCTAAAAACATTTAGAGGCAGAGGCAGGCGGATCTCTGTGAGTTCGAGACCAGCCTGGTCTACAAGAGCTAGTGCCAGGACAGGCTCCAAAGCTACAGAGAAACCCTGTCTTGAAAAACAAAAACAAACAAACAAAAAAATTCTAAAATCAAATAAAGATTATATTGAGGTGGAGGTAGGCACTCTCTATGTCATAGTGTAAGGTAATTCAGATGACGATCATCAATGAATTCTTAAACCATTAGGTAAAGTCAGTTGCTGGGGAATAGGATATTCATAAGATACTAAGACATCACCCCATAAATGACAGTAATTAGATGGTAAAAATGTACCTTACAATGAAAAGTTATGTCCATTAACATCTTAACAAACTCAGCAACGTTAGTTTAACAGCCTGTCACTGTGTCACATATGCCTCCAAGGTTTACAGAACACAAACACTAAGACCCGCTATCCGTGGTGTGCCCAGAATGCTTAATCTGAACCTAATTCTGCTTCTAGCTTACAGAAACACAGGAAATGAATATCAAACTAAATGGCACTACAGAAACAATCAGGGGGCTGGAAAGATGACTCAGTGGTTAAGAGCACCAACTGCTCTTCCAGAGGACCCAGGTTCAATTCCTAGCAACCACAGAGCAGCTCACAACTGTCTGTATGTAACTCCAGTTGCAGAGGACCCGATACCCTCACAGAGACATACATGTAGGCAAAGTACTAAACTCATAAAAAAAAAAGAAAAAAAGAAAAGGAAGGAAGGAAGGAAAGAAGGAAAACCAGTCAAAGTTTAGAATATGAATGTACCTCTGAAAGAAGTGACTTACATTAAAAGAGATTGAGACAATAACTAAAGATGTGAACCTTCATCAGATTCTGCCTCAAGTTACATCTGAAACACTTATGAAAATTGGGATATGGACTAGATATTAGATGATCTTAAGAAATAATATTTAAGCCAGGCAGTGGTGTGCACGCCTTTAACCCCAGCACTCAGGAGGGAGAACCAGGCAGGTCTCTATGAGTTTCAAGACAGCCAGGACTACACGGAGAAATCTGTCTCAAAAAACAAAAATAAATAATCAATGAACATAAAAATCTAACCTTATTAATTAAAACATTAAATTTATCTATCATTATCAATGGCAATAAGAAATTTCAGTTTCTGATCAGGACAACCGGTAACATATAACAAGAGTTTTTAAAATGTTTATATACTTTACCTAGTAATTCCACTTCTAGGCATTCATCCTATAGAAATAAGAGTTGTACATAAACATTTATTGACTGAATGTTAACTACAACATTATTAATGAAAATACATATAACCTAATATTCCAAGACAGAATACTTTGTAATTAATATTCTGATATTTGAGACAGGATTTCATGTAACACAGGCTGCCCTCAAACACTATTTTTTAAAAACCATGTTTTTAATGGGGAAAGGGTGGCATTCAAACACAAAGCACAGCTTTTTTTTTCCACCATGTGGATTCTGCAAATCAAACTCAAGTCATCAAGTTCGGCTGATACAGACTTTTCTCACTGGGCCTCTTCACTGGCTCAGTGTTACTGCTTTATGTGGAGACAGGATCTCTCATTCTGTTGTCCAGGCTCCTAAATGTTGGGATTACAGGTATGTTCCACCACCTGCTCTTCACTCTATATCTTTATTTACTTACTCATTTTTTATTTTACTTATTATTTAAAGGCTTGTTTTTATTTTATGTCTGTTTGCCTACAGTGGTCCTCAACCCATGAGTTGCAATCCTTTCACAGATCCTAAGACCACTAGGAAACACAGATATTTACATTATAATTCATAACAGTAGCAAAATTACAGATATGAAGTAGCAACAAAAATAATTTTATGGTTAGGGATCACCATAGCATAAGGTATTAAAGGGTCGCAGCATTAGGAAGGTTGAGAACCACTGGTCTACATATATGTACACTAGATGCATGCCTGGTGCTAGCGAAGGCCAGTAGATGGCATTGGATCCCTGAATTGGAGTTACAAAAGATTGTGAGCTGCCAAGTGGGTACTGGGCATTAAACCTGGTCTTCAACAAAATAAGTACACTTAATGACTGAGCCATTTCTTAAGATGTTTGTTTGTTTTGGTATTTTGAGACAGAAGGTTTCTCTGTATAGCTCTGGCTGTCATAGAAATCAGTCTGTAGACAAGGCTGGCCTCGAACTAAAAGATCCACCTGCCTCTGCCTCCCAAGTGCTGGGATTAAAGGTGTGCGCTGTCACTGCCTGGCGAGACCCTTGTGTTTAAATGACTGGATATGTGTGTGATATGTGTAGGTGCATGACCCATGGCACATCAGTGGAGGTCAGAAGACTTTTATGGAGTCAGCTATCTATCTCCTTCTACTTCGACACAATTCTGGGGATTAAACTCAGACCACCATCTAATGCAGCAAGCACCTTTACTCACTGAGCTATCTAACTGGCCCTTGGCTAAAAAGATTAATGTATAAATCAGACATGGTGATGTACCCATGTAATCCCAGCACTAAGGAGGATTATAAAATGGAAGATTAAGAACAGTCTGGGCCATACAGCAATATCTTGCCTCAAAAAAAATAATTTAAAATACAGAATAACTAACATGGAAGAGTCCTTAAATAAACTGAGTACAACTGGATAGTGGTCATGCACACAGAGCTTAGGGGGCAGAGGGTGGATCTCTCAGTTTGAGGCCAGCATGGTCTACAGAGTTGAGTTCCAGGACAGTCAGGACTACAAAAAAAAAAAAAAAAAAAGAAAAAAAAAGCAATTTGCAAATTAAGGTAGTCCCTTTATAGGCTCTACTTTATAGGAAAAGACAATATTCAAATGTTAATTTTGATATTTCTAGGTGGCAGAGTGGATCGAGAGGTTGAAAGAATTGCTGTGAGTTCAAGGACATCTAGGACATACTGTAAAACCCTATCTCAGAAAAGAAACAAAAAGGGAAAGATGAAGACTATATCAGTGCTGTCCTCATTTGTAATATGGAAAACAAAATTCTCAAAACTTCAGTGGCTAGGTATGGGGGTTTGAATGAAAATGGCCCCTACAGATCTGTGTGTTTGAATGCTTGACCTTCAGCCAGAGATAACCAGTAAGACTCTTATCTAAAAAGTTCAAGCTCATCCTTGGTTACAAAGTGGTAAGAGGCCAGCCTGGCATAGATGAAACTCCCATCTCAAAGAATCTCCAAAAAGCTTAAGATGGTGCGTATGTACACTGTGAATACTGTATAGGGAAAGAAACATAAAAACGTAGTACTAGGCTAGGGAGATGGCTCACTGGGTAAAGTGATTGCTGTACAAGCATAAGGACCTGAATTTGGATCGCTAATACCCATGTAAAAAGAGCTGAGAATGACAGTAAATGTCTGTAACTCCTGCATTGGTGAGACAGAAAAGTGTATCCCAAGGCTTTGCTGGCCAGTCAGTCTAACTAAAATGGCAGTCAGCTCCATGTTCAGTGAAAGAGCCTGTCTTGAAAAGTAAGGTGCAGAATGAAAAGGAAGACATCAAATCAATTCCAGGGCTCCATATGCATATGTATGCGTGCACACACGCACGCGCACACACACACACACACACACACACACACACGCACAGGAAAAAACAAAGGACTGGTGAAATGGTCCGGTGGGTAAAGGCACTTACTTAATCGTCATTTATATAACAATTTAGATATTATATACAAATTCAGTTTACTTGAATTCAAATCCCTGGAACCCACATAAAGGTGAAAGGAAAGGACTCAAAAAAGTTGCCATTTGCCCAACACATGTATATAAATCCACATATCATGAACACCCACACAACAGTAATGAATACAATTTAAAAGCAATAACAACAAACTTTAATACCATAATGGATTACTGAAAGGAAGACAGAAATATCAGAGACCCAAGAAATTTTTAGGATAAATATATGGGAAAATATTATTAGATGTCAAAAAAGAACTTCCTAAAAGTCAGTTTTTAAAAATCTCATTACATTTCGTGCCCATCCAGGGACGCCAAGAAAAAAAAAAAAATAAATAAAAATCTCATTACAGAACTTTTCCAGTATATACAAAAGTTAAATAGGGGGTGGGGGATAACTTATATACTCCTATGTACTCATAACTCAGTGTAGTGGGAAATTTAGAAGAGTCACTGATTCTGGTTTAAACATCAGAATGAAGTCATTGTTTTTGAGTGTACTCAGGCTTTGAAAATAATCATTGTGAGCTGGGCTGTGGTGGCATACACCTTTAATCCCAGCACTTGGGAGGCAGAGGCAGGGGGTTCTTTGTGAGTTCGAGGCCAGCCTTGTCTACAAGAGCTAGTTCCAGGACAGGCTCCAAAGCTACAGAGAAACCCTGTCTCAAAAAACCAAAATAAATAAATAAATAAATAAAAATAAAAAAGAGCACGCCCAAATGATAGTTTAAAATTATGAATTTTGCTCTTCCAGTTCATTTACTATGAAAATTAAGCATTCATTTAAGCATTAATTAGATGATCAGGAAAAGAGAACATCCTCCATATATGAATACTAATACCTCCAGCAATTTAAACAGTGTTGGCTTAGTACTTTATGCTATGGCTGTGATTGTTTCTACACTAGAAGTAGGGTTTAATTGTCTTCTCCCATGAAGGGACTGCTGACACTGAGCTACTCCTGATACAAGGGAGGAAAAAACCATTTCCCATAAAGGAACTTTTAATATTGAATTATTCACACTACGAGGAAAAAACAAAAATCATTTAAACAAAAACCAAACAAACAAGAAAATTCTAAGTTCTGGGCCAGCTGTGCTAACTCGGATGTTGCCTCTCTACACTGGTAGGGCCCTGGGCAGAAAGGGTTGACAGGCAGCTAGCAGTCAGAGAGCTCTGAGTTCCAGCTGCCATTAATTCCTTTGAATCTTTCAGAATAATTCTATTCTGAGTAGTCCAGTTATTTAAAATCTGTCTTACATAGGGTAAATGCATTCCATATGCCATTGTTTCCTTTTTTTCTTTTTTCAAGACAGGGTTTCTTTGCAGCTTTGGAGCCTGTCCTAGAACTAGCTCTTGTAGACCAGGCCGGACTTGAACTCACAGAGATCCACCTGCCTCTGCCTCCCATGTGCTGGGATTAAAGGCCTGCACCACCACCACCTGGCTGCCACTGCTTCCTTAAACTGCCTCAAATCTGTCATTTTTGCAGGTCTCCAATCAATCTGAACATAACCCTGAGGATATTGATTATTTGCAGGCACTTGCTGCAGAGTAACTGGAAACACCTGAGGTGGTGTATTTATGACCTTAGGCAACCATTCCTCAATGCCTTCATAAGGAGGTGCCATAAGTCCTTGATTAAACATTTCCTTTTTTCTTCCTTTATTATTTTGTCTCTGGAGCTATTCTATTTGTATCTGTACGTTTTGCAATTGTGCAGTCAATTCTCAACGTCTCTTTTGCCTAAGCCTGTCTCATCTGGAGGAGGAGGAAATTCTTCATCATCCCGGCTCTCCTCACTCCCTCTGAAAAAAACATTCTCCTCTGCTGACTGACAGTTCCTAGGCAGAATGTCCTCCTTACTTGAATTTTCTACATCTGACCCAGCCTTTTCATCCTGCAGCGGCTCTGAAAGACCAAGTCTTTAATGGTATAGCCTCCTCTCTATAAGCTCGCAATATGAGGAGCTGCTGGAAGAAAGCTGGGTCACCTGTTTTTTGTTCACTTTCACTCCATTTCCTTGTAGTAAACATTTAACAACTGCACGTGCTGCTGCTCCTGAGGTGGGGACTCCCCCAAGTCCCTGCCAAAATCCTGGAATCCTCATTTACACATGAGAGTACTTACCTGCAGTCCTGGAGAATACAGACCTCCCTTTTCTTTGAGCCCCACATTTGGGCATCAACGCTGGTAAACTGAGTCACACCAGACGACTGAAGAAAGAGATACTTGATGCAATGAAACCTTGAAAGCTTTCTCGAGGTTCAATCCCTTGGGGCTGCCCCCCGTTCCTTCAAGGCTTCATTGCATCCTTGACTGGTTCTCTTTCTTCAGTTCTTCTGTGTGACTCAGTTTACCAGCAACTCTACTTCATTTATCATCAGTTTTGTCAAAGCTATTTTATTTTATTTTACAAAGTTTTTGTTTTATGTCATTTGTTGAGTCTTAAAATATATCACACTATTTTACCTATAAAAACACTGCTATGAGCCAGGCACATGGCACACACCTTTAATCCCAGCAGTTAGGAGGTGGAAGCAGGAGGATCTGAGTTTGAGCCTAACCTAGTCTACAAAGCAAATTCCAGGACAGCCAGAACTACATAGAAAGATTCTGTCTCTTAAAAATAAATAAACAAATAAATTAAGAATAAATAAAATAACAAAAAGGATGAACTTTCTTTCTTAAAGATTTTTTAGTTTTATTTTTTGTGTATAAGTGTGTTTGTCTGAATACATGTATGTGTACCAAATACAAGCTTAGTCCCAGAAGAGGCCAGAAGAGGGCATCAGGTTCCCTGGAACTGGAGATTTTTTTGATTAGTTTTTCTATACATTAGTTTGCAAATTGTCATGTGGGCTCTAGGAAACAAATCTGGGGCCTCTGCAAAAGCCATCACCCCAGTCCTAAACTTTCTTGTCAATAACTGCATTTAAAGTAAATTCTATTAGCTAAAACTGTATTAGTTTGAGCTAAATACCGTCCTATAAATTACACTTGTATTTGCACAGGTAATTATGTTTCACACAAGCTAAACTACATTATTCTCACTTTGCAAACAGGTTCTTGGTGGCTCAAGGTTCCATCTAGCCAACAGTAGTGCTAGGATATAACCCAGAAGTCGTGCCAGTGGGATGGCTCATCACGTAAAGGCACTTGCTGCTGTGCCTAATGACCTGAGGTCAATATTTGGGACCCACATGGTAGAGAAAACTGACTCCTACAAGTTGTCCTTCACACATGCATTGTGGCTGCACACCCCCACCTACGTGGACACATATGTACAAAAGAGATAAAATGTAATAAAAATTAAATAAAAATAAGCCTAGACTTTTGTTTTTGCGGTCACTAAAGTGTTGCTTTCCCATTGCATCTCTAGCTAGTCTTTGCAAACAGGGCATAAATTGTAATTTCAAAGAGGGACTGCTACATGAGAAAGATGCTAAAATGTGAGCAACTGCACACACCTCAAATGAAAAAGGAAACTATAACTAGATTACCAGTGCCAATTCCTAGGTCATAAAAGAAGGAGAAAAATAACAACTAGGGTTTTTTTGTTTTTTTAGATTTATTTATTTATTATGTATACAGTGCAGGCCAGAAGAGGGCACCAGATCTCATTACAGATGACTATGAGCCACCATGTGGTTGCTGGGAATTGAACTCAGGACCTCTGGAAGAGCAGACAAAGCCCTTAACCACTGAGTCATCTCTCCAGCGGCCCCCCCACCCCATTTTTTAACAAGCTTGAAGATGCACAACTTTCTTTAAAGCCTGCCCTCCAACGAATATGGGTAGGAAAATATCTTTATTTCCAACAGACCTAACGGTTCCAACAAAAAGATTTCACAAGCAAAGAACTAAGAAATGAACACCAGTGATATCGAATTGCTTTATAAAATCTTGAGTAAAAAAAGAAAGGAACTTATTTTTAAGGATTTCTCCTGATGGATGTCAGCATTCTACCTTTCATGTGTAGCCTTAAAAACAGAAATTACTAATCAAGGTCTTTTCGAGAGAAAGGAGACTCCTCTCTGCAAACATCCTCCAAATCTTTCACAGAACAGATCTGGAGACCAATAAATAGCTCATGCCTTTTCTAAAGAACACACCTAGAACATCTTTCTCAATCATCTCCATTCTGCCCAAACACAAACTGAAGGGCTCCCTCTTCGTTTCTACATTACTTTAAGTGTATTTCTTTAGAAAACTAATCATTTTGTTAGTGCAATGATCTTCTCTAGTCTAAGAATTCCTAGCAGGTCAATCAAGACCCACTGCTACTCTTCCTAATCTTCAAACTTAACACTTGTAGAAGTATTCCACAAAAGTCTGCTGAACAAGGAAAGAAGCTAAACATTTCAAAAGACAGAGTGACCTTTATGGGAAGAATTCTTTTATTAGTATAAAACCTCCTAACATCCCATGCTTTCAATTCTGCTCCTTTCTCTTTAGGAATTTCCCATTAGCCCTAGGTCAAACTGAATAAAACAGTATAGTATCCTGAGGGCTGGAGAAAGAATTTCTCCACTTTGGCTTGCAACAGTTTGAAATGAAGTACTTGGAGATTACTTTGAAGAATCTAGGAAATATTTCAAAATTATTTCAAGCGCTTGTACTGAGAAGCCATGACACAGGATGAGGCTTTAAATGCTCAGGTAACAGAGAAAATAATTCCACATTTTAAAGTCACAAAACTAGATGGGTGGTGGAGACACACGCCTTTAATCCCAGCCCTCAGGAGGCAGAGGCAGGTGTATCTCTGTGACTTTGAGGCCAGCATGATCTACAAGAGCTAGTTTCCAGGACAGGCTCCAAATTACAGAGAAATCCTGTCTCAAAAAACCAAAAGAAAAAAAAAAGTCCCCAAATAATAATTAGTAAAGAACATCACTTCATCTACGTCTACTAGCTAACAGAGAAAATAATAATGACAACCTCCAGTTTAAAAAAAGCATTAAGATATGGGTTATAGCCCTCAACTATAGGGGAGAAACTTGTTGGCCAAACCACTTTGCACAATTATTTGCTTAAATAATCCTTAGAAGTAAATTTTAGGATAAAGAAGATTTCGTCTTCATCAATTTAAGAAAATTCAAAACAACATTCATGGAAAGGAAATGCCTTAATACATGTTTTATAAGCCATTCATTGGTTACCATTACCTTGGTTGGATTCCCCTGGGTCTTCTATATGAGCAAAGACTTTGCTGAGATAAATGTCCTTCTTTTTTTCTAGATCTGACTGTGAAAACATCCTTGAAAAAAAGCAAACCAGGGGGAAAAGTAGTCCATTAGAGCCATGAGCACAGTGCTTTGTAGAAACGTCACAAACTGATGGTAGTCAACCAACTTCCAGAGGCAATGTTAGTCAGTACAAAAATGAAATCAAGTATAGAATTTAGAAGTAAAGGAAGAAAGAAATATAACTCCTGATAACAAAGACTATCATAAGGCAAAAATAAAGTAACTCATAGAGAGGGAAAGCATTTGTTGAGTAATTCAAGTTTGGCCAACTTCATCGACCCACACAGAAAAAGTTGAAGGAGATTAAGGCAATCATGGTCCTCCTAGCAAGAGCAATTTCTGGTCCTCACTCATATTGATAGCTCTGTTTGAAAAGAATCAGTAGATGAAAATACTGACACTGTAAATTTATTAGTGTTCCAAGTGGCTTGGTTTATATATTTTGGTATAATTTCACTCTTAAGAAATTCACAAAGTGGGGCTGGAGAGATGGTTAAGCAGTTAACCATGCTGGATGCTCTTCTAGAAGATCTGTTTAATTCCTGCTACCCACAAAGCAGCTCACAACTGTAGCTCCAATTCCAGAGGATCTGACACCCTCTTCTGGCTTCTTGTGGGCACTGTACACACATGGTATACAAATATACACATAGGTAAAACACCGATACACAAAAAATAAAATAAAATCTTGCTGGGCAATGGTAGCACATGCCTTTAATCCCAGCACTTGAAGGCAGAGACAGGCAGATCTAAGTGAGTTCGAGGCCAGCCTGATCAACAAAGCAAGTACCAGGACAGCCAAGAATGCTACACAGAGAAACACTGTCTTGAAAAAACAAAAACCAAACAAAAAAAAAAGACTGGAAAATATTAACAGAGTTTTCCTCAATTAAGTGGAAAAAGAAATAAAACAAAACCCACAAAACTAAAATTTAGTGGCAAATAATCTTACTTGTCATTTTAAAAATGTTTAAGGCAGAATAAATATACCATAAGTGTATAACAAAAAAAAATTTCCTCAATTGTACTATAACTAAAGGAATTGGATTCAATCTATAAAGTAGCTTTTCCAGTACATTCAATTGAAAATGACCATGTACAGATACTGCCATCTCCTGGTAACAAAAAAGTAAACTAAAAAGATGCCTCAAATTTGCAACCCTAATATTTGTCTCCAGTTGTATGAAAGAAAAGAGAACTAAGACTAAACAGTTTAATAAGTAATTTTAACCTTTTTTGGTTAATATTCTGACTTCTCATCAAATATGTAATCAGGCTTCCTCATACATGGAAGAAATTTTGTATTTATACAATGTTTTACTAGTATGCCTTTTTTACTTTCAAAATAACTTTGGGAGGTTGTAGGAAAGGCATCATTAGTTTCATTCTGACACAGAAACTAAATTGAAGTGAGGGATTATTTGATTTCTCAAGATAACACAAATAGGTAGCTTCAGAATTTCAAGTTTGCTTATTCTTCCTGCAGGATTTCCTGCCCACCTCCCACCCCCATACTGAAAACATACTGGGAAGGGGAAGAAAGAGATGAAAGAGAACCACCAGAAACTCGAATGGTTCTATGTCACACTACCTGGTTCTGGTCTGCAGGACAGGAATGACTTTCCCCAGTCTTCTCTCAGCTTTCACCTCCCCAGGGTCCTTGTCAGGGGCATGCTGATTTGTTGTTATTGGTTTCCAGAGCAGAAGGGAAGGAAAACAATAGGAAAGATAATTACCAGTTATAAGCAATTTTATAATTTCAGCTGTATCATATAGCTGAAAACATCATTATGAAAATATAATTTTTTTAGTTGTTTTGTTTTTCAAGACAGGGTTTCTCTGTGTAGCTCTGGCTGTACTATAATTCGCTATTGTAGACCAGGCTGGCCTCAAACTCACAGAGATGCGCCTGCCTCTGCCTCCCAAGTGCTGGGATTAAAGGTGAGCACCACCACCACCCAGCAAAATTCTTTCCCTTTTTTGGTACTAAGGATTGACGCTAGCACATGATAGTCAATACTCTACTGGGGAATTAAGTACATAGGAACTCTTTCTGAGTGAAAATAATTTCATGTCTACTGTGTTGAGAAAAATGTACGTACTCTGTTCGATGAACTGGACACAACTGGATTTCTCACTTCACACCCTGATTTATGTGATCCACTATTTTTCCAGGATGATCCCCTGTTAGGTACCTCTGAATGGTTGGAGATCTGAGAGAACACAGGGGTAGGTTTCTTACTTTCAGATATATTTTTATCAGAGGCAGTTTGTTCGATGTTATTGTTTGAAGGAGAAGAAAGCAGGGGCCCATCCCAAGCAGAGTTATTGGGACTGACCCCTTCAAGTTCAGTGCAACGTTTACTCTCATTAGGATGTAGGTCATCTTCTCTCGTCTGTTCCCCAAGGGAGGCAGGTTTTTCCGTATCTTTGGAGGAATTGATCTTGTTCTTATCAAGCACAGGATCACAAACTGTTGGATTAAATGGTGCAACAACAGTTACTTTTATAAGATTCTTTTCAAGTACAAAGTGTCTGTTCAATGATTTACTAGGAGTTGGTCCATGACCAATTGATGTACTTAATTGAGGTAGTTTGAAGAAGCCAGGGGTCTCAGCTGCTGGTCCCAAGCTGTGCAAAGAATTTTCTTGAGGAGTACCAGGTAGGGTCTGACACTTTCTGTTTCTACACTCATCATGCCCACCATCATCCTTCAACAGCATCTCAATCTCTTCCTCTGTGAAACTGAAATGGCCGTCATCTTCTTCTCCATCAGAAAACTCCAACAAGGAGTCATCCAAGTCATCTTCATCGAAGGAACCCCAAGGACATGAGGCACTTTCTTCAGGCAAAAAAGAGGTGCCAGAACACTGTTCAGAGGGCAATAGTGAGCACGTCATATCTGAAAAAAATATGAGGAGGTTTTGCTAAACAACAAGAAATAACTTTAACTCCAACCTACTAAATAAACAGAAGAAGCATCCTAGTATCTCAAATCCTGTGCTTGCACTGTGATTTTTAACTTGAGAAATAATTAAGATATTATCCTTACCAGCATTATGGAAATAAAAAGTTTGAATAAGATACTTCTTTTGTGATTATAATGACAAAATTAAGATGAATGATAATCAAGGTTAGTGAGGCTGTAGAGACAAGCACTCACTACTAGTAAGAGCATAAATTAATATAATATTTTGCAAAGAGTAACTTGGCAATACCATCTAATCTAGCAATCTTGGAATTTTGGAAATTTATCATATAAAACTACCTACTACAAACATACATAAAAACACACACAGATGTTCAAAGCAGTATTATTCAAAGTAGTCAAATATTAGAGGCAATTTAAATGTCCACCTCTAAGAGAAATGTTTAATAAAATCATTCGTGTCAAA
Organism: Ondatra zibethicus; assembly: GCA_004026605.1. Taxonomy (NCBI): domain Eukaryota; kingdom Metazoa; phylum Chordata; class Mammalia; order Rodentia; family Cricetidae; genus Ondatra; species Ondatra zibethicus. The sequence goes on from PVIU01000390.1 coordinate 79,086, forward strand.
AACATTCAACTATTTAAAAGCACATTAAAGTAGCTTTATATGTACTACCATGGGATGACTATAATATACAAGCAAATTACATATTTTTAAAAATGTTCAGATACCAAGTTTACACTTTTAAAAAACAAAACACATATTACCTTCCTGTTTTGGTGGCTAAACCTGGAGCCTCACAGATGTAATTCAAGACCTCTACACTGAATTACATCCTAGACTATTTTTTACTTTTTTTTTTTTTAAATATTTATTTATTTATTTATTTTGTATACAATAGTCTGTCTGCATGTATACCCGCATGCCAGAAGAGGGCACCAGACCTCATTACAGATGGTTGTGAGCCACCATGTGGTTGCTGGGAATTGAACTCAGAACCTTTGGAAGAGCAGGCAATGCTCTTAACCACTAAGCCATCTCTCCAGCCCTATTTTTTACTTTTTAATTTTAGATCGGGTACTACTAAGATGCTCAGACTGTACCTAACTTGCTCTGTAGCAAAACCAAACTTGGAATTTGCAATCCTCCTGCCTCTGCCTCCACAGAAGCTGGGATTCCAGGCCTATGATCCAACTGAAACATAATATTTTTTTAAATAAAAAAAAATCAGGAGGAAAGGGGAGAGATAGATAAACGTTGCTAGGTATAGTGGTACATGCCTTTAATCCCAGCAGTCAGAAGGTAAAAGCAGGGGAATGTTACAGGACAGACAGAGCTATACAGTGAGACCCTGCTTCAAAAAACAAAAATTAAAATGTCTTCCATACTGTGTGGAGCTGCTGGAGCAATCTCTGCCTCTGCCACGAGACCAAATGGAAAAAGGTTTCAACTCCTGCTGCTGTTCCTTTCAGGAGACTTGTCAAAGTGATTGACTCCCACCTTCCTGCAGGCACAAAGAAAATTAAAGGATCTTCTCATCACTTTCAACTCTGCTAATTACAAAGTCAACTGCATTATGCTTCAAGGTGTTCCATCTATTAATTTTGATCTTGATTTTTTTTTAAATATCAGCAAGTTGGATTATTTTCAGTAAAGAACACCAAAGAGAAATCTTTAGAAGAAAAAATTATGCAACTAAGAACTGGTTTAGTTCCTCCCAACAACTGTCACTTTCTTAAGATTATTGTCTGCTTTAGTGGGGTAAATAAGAACTGGGAGTCCTCAGCCCTAAGACCTGGCACTGTCACTAACAAGTCCAATCCATTTGTCGCTAAGCCATTTGGATTTCTTTCCTTGTAAAACAGAAAAGCGTTGGAGAAAAAGGACTACGCCACGTCAAAGATTCTACCAAATTCTAAAAATTATGACCATACCAAAAACCAATCAACCCCTTTCCCAATTTTAATATATATAAAATACAAAGAAAAAGTCAACAAAGATTGACTATTACAGGGTCAATCATCAACATCGTTCTATTCTTTTTCTTCTTGGATGTTTACTTGTATAAATAAAACATAACGTGGGGGTAAGGGATATGACTGAGTAGTTTAGTGCTTGCTTAGTATACATATGGGAGCTGGGATTACAGACACACACATTCACACCTACTTATGTGATATGGGGGATCCAGTAGAAGTCTTTGCTCATGCTAGGCAAGTGCTTGTTTTCTGAGAGTCTCATACAGTTCAGGCTGGCATCCAAATCACTGTGTAGCAGAGGATGATGGCCTTGAACTGATCCTCCTCCCTCCACGTCCCAAGGGCTAGAATTAAAGAAATTACCTCTACACTGGTTTCCTTTACAGCTTTTTTGTTTTGTTTTTTGAGACAGGTTTCTCTGTAGCTTTGGAGGCTGTCCTGGAACTAGATCTTGTAGACCAGGCTGAGCTCGAACTCACAGAGATCTGCCTGCCTCTGCCTCCCGAGTGCTGGGATTAAAGGCGTGCGCCATCACAGCACGGCCATCCAGCTCCTTTACAGCTTTTTAAACTGTAAAATTTCCTTCACTTTACTACCCTCCATATCCTTGACTTTCAGCTTTAATTCATATATTCCTTCAGTAATAATTTTCTGAACTACATAGTATGTCTCCATGATTTTTTTTAAAGATTTGTTTATTACATATACAATGTTCTGCGTGCATGCCAAAAGATGGCACCAGATCTCATTAAAGATGGTTGTGACCATGTTGTTGCTGGGAATTGAACTTAGGACCTCTGGAAGAGCAGTCAGTACTCTTAACTTCTGAGCCATCTTCCCAGCCCATCTCTATGATTTTTTTTTTAAAAAAAAATATAATTCCCAAATTCCTAGAACATATAAGTCTTAAGGTTTTTGGCTGTTGTTGTTTATTTGTTTTTTGAAACAAGAGTTTCTCAGAACAGCCCTGACTATTCTAGAACTTGATCTGTTAACCAAGCTGTCATCAGACTCAGAGATCCACCAGGTTCTACCTCCCAAGTACTGGGATTAAAGTGTGCACCATCATGCCTGGCAACATATAATAATGTTAGCAAGGAAACACCAAAAATTAAGTTCTAATATGAGATAATATAAAATGGTATAGACAATAAAGCACTAAAGAAAAAAGAGAAGAAAATACAGTATTTTATAATTAGAAGGGATCAGAGTGGTGGGCCATGCATGGTGGTGCATGCCTTTAATCCCAGCACTAAGGAGAAATGGGCAAACTCTGAGTTCTAGGTCAGCCTGGTCTTCATACAGAGTCAGCCAAAGCTATAGAATCTCAAAACATCCTGTATCAAAATAAATAAATAGATAAAAGTAAAATAAAATTTAAAAAATAGTGTAATTAGGGCAAAAAGAAAAAGTGTATTTTTGGTCCAGTGACTAAGTTATTTTCTAGATTAAAATCATCTTTTTTGACAGCAGTAACAGTGCTTACTTTTAGAAAGCTGAAAGTACTGTTAAATTTAACAGTACTTTAATTGGGTGGTGGTGGTTTATACCATTAATCCCAACGTCAGGAGGCAGAGACAGGTAGATCTGAGTTTGAGGCCAGTGTGGACTACCAAGTGAATTCCAGGACAGCCTTTGCTGTTACACAAAGAAATCCTGTCTCAAAAATCCAAAACGAAAGGGAAAAAAAGCTGTAGTAGTGCATACTATAATCCCCCTACATGGAAACCAGAATGGGCTACACAGCAAGGATTATTTACTACCACCACCCCAAAAAAACCAACAATTTCAGAATATTAAATATAAATATCAAGGCACTGAGCTCAAGCAACTTTTTTGTTTTTTCAAGAAAAGGTTTCTTTGTGTAACCCTAGCTGTTCTGGAACTTGTTCTATAGCCAGGCTGGCCTTTAATTCACAGAGATCCACCTCCCAAAGGCTGTGATTAAAGGTGTGCACCATTACCACCCAGTTTACAACTACATTTCTTTTTCTTTTTTTTTTTAAAGATTTATTTATTTATTATGTATACAACATTCCTTCCATGTATGCCTGCAGGTCAGAAGAGGGCACCAGATCTCATTACAGATGGCTGTGAGCCACCATGTGGTCGCTGGGAATTGAACTCAGGACCTCTGGAAGAGCAGTCAATGCTCTTAACCTCTGAGCCATCTCTCCAGCCCCAACTACATTTCTTAGAAACCCTTCCTGGGCCACTGCCCCCTCATCCCAATCACTCCAAAAAATATAGTTCAAGCACTTGTGTGGCCAAATGCACTGTTCAGTTAAGTTTTCATAGTGAAAGCTGGGAGAAATAAAGTAACTTAAGTTCACTAGAAAATAATGCCAGGACAAGAATCCAAACCAAAGACTAATTCCAAAGGCAATCTTCCTAACTCCTGTGACAGACTTGCCTCCAGAGTCAGTTAGCAAATGGAAAAATTAGAATTCAAACATAGGCTTCTAAAGTTAGTATGCTTGCTAATAAACTATGGAATATGTAGATATTGAAGGCAGATTTTTATTACTTGGAAAAATAATTTAGGATACCTTAAAATGCATCAGAAGCTGCCCTTGACCTCACAGATGTTGGCCATCATCCAAAGACACAAAACTGGCTCTTTTGAGCTTCTTTCATAATGTCCCAAATGGCAAAAGCATCCAAAACAATATCATAAACATACAGAAAGACAGAAATAAATTTTAACTCACACAAATCATTTTCTTTGCAAATTTCCTGAGTTTCAAAAATTCTTTTTATTATAATTTAAAACAAGTAAGTAGTTGTTTGGTGGTGTGTGCCTTTAATCCCAGCACTCGGGAGGCAGAGGCAGGTGGATCTCTGTGAGTTCAAGACCAACCTGGTCTGCAGAGCTAGTTCCAGGACAGGCTCCAAAGCTACAGAAAAACCCTGTCTCAAAAAACCAAAAGACAAAACAACAAAACCTTGTAACATAATGAACCCTCACAGTCACCACTCAGCCGCCTGAACTACAACCTATTGCCAACCTCTAACTCCATTCATTTCTCTCCTTTACTGGATTATTCTGAAACAAAGCTCAGGCACTACATCATTAGCTCAAGGGCTAAAAGAACTGCTGCTCTTCTAAAGGACCTGGGTACCATTCCCAGCACCCACATGGAGGCTCACAACTGTCTGTAACTCTGGTTCCAAGGGATCCCACAACCTCTTCTGATCTCTGCAGATATAAGACATACATACAGGCAAAACATCTATACACAAAAAAAACAATAAAAATTTTAAACTCCTACACTCCTGTTCAAATTTCTAATTATCTTATTCATATTTTTCAGGCTCAAGGAAAAGCAAACAAACTAACATCTAAATAAGGCCTACAAAAATGCAACAGACTGATGTCTTCTAAAGATTTCCTACCTTTTTCCCACCGCAATTATCTATTAACGAAAGTTTCTATGAATATATATACACATCACGAAATTATAAAAACATTCACAAGAATAAAAAACACCAAATTCAGGATAGCAAGAACCAATAGTGGCAAGGAAACAAGAATGGCAGGAGACATAAATCAATCTTTGTTATTTTTGTTTTTTTTTTGAGACAAGGTCTCATATAGCCCAGGCTATCCAGAAACTTGCTAAGGATGTAGCCAAGGATGACCTAAATTTCCTGATTCTCCTTCCTTCCTTTGCCTCCAAAGAACTATGGGAACCATACCAAGTTTTTTGTTTATTTTTTTAATCAGTAACAAGAAACTCAACAAATATGGAGATGGAAGATAAACCTGGACAGTAAGTATAATTATTATGCTACTTTGCTTAATTTTTTATATATTTGAAATATGTAATAAAAATAACTTTTAGGGTAGGGGATGGCTGGATGGCTCAGTGAGTAAAGGTACTTGCCCCATTGGTGATCTAAATCCAATCTCTAGTGCCCAGGTAAAGACAGAAAGAACTGAATGTTTTTGGACCTCTGCTCCCACACCATGCACACGCACAGAAACTTACATACCACACACTACATAATTAATAAAAATAAAAAAAAATGGAGCCAAGTGGTGGTAGCTCATGCCTTTAATCCCAGCACTTAGAAGGTAGAGGCAGGCAGAGCTCTGAGTTCTGAGTTCAACGCCAGCCTGGTCTACAGCAAGTTCCAAGACAGTCAGGTATATAGAGAAACACTGTATTGAAAAATAAAAAACAAAACAAAACAAAACAATTTGGTTTTGGCCTTTTTGAGACAGGGTCTCACTGTGTATCACTGGTTGGCTTAGTACTCATTATGTGGACAAGCCTAGTCTTAAAATTCTATGTGGGTATGGTAGAATACACCTTTAATCCCATCACTCAAGAAGCAGAAGCAGGTGGATCTTTGTGAGTTCAATGCCAGCCTGGTCTACACTGTTAATTCCGGGCCAACCAGGGCAGCAGAGACCCTGTCTCAGAAAAACAAAACACAACACCAAAAGTTATAAAGCCAGTGTGAAAAATACATCAGATACACTCCAAGTCTCAATATTTCTCCCTATAAAATAGGAAACTTCACAGCACATCAGTTTCATGAGGTTATTAACAAGAATTCAGTAAGACTTAGCACACTACAGATACAATTAAGTGGTGGCTACGGTTATTATCTCAACCCGCAACCTACATCTCACATCAAGAAGCTTAAGCAAAGGGGTGGTAGGAAAAAAAGCTAAACTGGTAAGAAGCTTCCCCTAGATCCATTTTAGAAATTATTCAGTATAATTTCTAACCATTGAAAAATTTAACCATTGTCACTAAACCAAACTGGATGGATAACTGAAACATCAGATAAATTCTCCAAATTAATGGCCCATGAAATATCTTGCATTAGAGGAACTGGGCTAAATGCCAAAGACCTCATTCACTTGAACTCTCTGAACTTCAATATAAATGAGCCCACTCATATGTATTCCTAGCTTTTGGGGGGGTGAGATCAGGGCTACCTGAGGCTCCATTTACAATTTCAAACCAGTATGGGCTACACACGAGAAAGGAGGGAGGGGATGGGGGGGCTTTTGAGATAAAGTCAATTTGAACTTTTGAAGGAGGAAAACCTTCAATAAAACTGAAGCTATAGAAGGCATGGTGGCACACGCTACTAACTCTAGCATCTGGGAGATAGAGGCAGGACTTCTGAATTCCAGCCCAGCCTCATCTACGCAAGCGAGCTCCAGGCTAGCCAGTACATAAAGAGGCCCTGCCTCAAAACATTAAGAATAATAAACAACCGGAAGCTCTTACGTTCCACAATCACTTCTCTCCCATGCTACTATCACCTGCACTTGGCACTTGCCTGGTAAATCCTTTAAATATGGCGGATTCTTTATTTTTAAGGGGAGAATATTTTCTTAGTCCTAAATTCTCTTAATTCTGCTCCCCATCTCTGCGTGACCCTATTCTGTCCTTCCACGTCTCTCACCTGTCCACCCCCTTCTCCACACGTTAGTGTACCGCCCCCTCTCTGTTCTCTAACCTCCTGGTTGCAACCTCAGAAACTGCTTCCCTATCTATTTTTATCTTACCTCAAAAAACCTACTGCCTTCGAGCACAAAGCCTCATTGTATTTAGGACAGTAAGACTCCCATGCCAGGTGTACACTACACATCCTCTTTCAAGACTCTTAAAACCAAAACCATTATCAAACTGGCTCTGATACGCAAGGATCATTTTGCGGAGGGGACTTCTCGCGGGCCTTTGAGTTCCAATCTCTCCTAAGCAAACACACGTGAAGCACACAGCACACCAAAAAAGCCTTATCACTGAAATGAAGCCAACTGTACAAACTAAAACAAAGTGAACTGGAATTATCAGAAAGAATTTTGCAACTCCCTCTGTGGAACGGCAAACGCTGTAAAACGCAAAGACAATCCGTTTGGAAATCTCTGCTTTAGGTAACAATTTCCGAGACTCCGGTGCCAAGAGTCCCACACCGGCCCCAGGCAACAGGATTCTTCTGCACTGAAGCAACAGGTTTCTTTTATGAGAATGGTCTATTAAAGCTTGGGGCCCCGAACAACCACGAAAAGAACAAAAATGAAGGCAGCCAGGGAACTAGGTCCTCCCTTGGTGGCCCTCTTCCGGGCTCATCCTGAGATGTCTGGGGGCGTTCCCTAAGGCCCTGGATGAAAAAGAGCAAGGGTGGCCCAGGGATGCCTTCGCAAAGCTCCCGCCTGGCCTCCCCTGGAGGAGTACCGCCACCGCGCCCAGGGCCTTTGCGCTTCCCTCCTCCCACTTGGGAGAGCGAGTACTCGCCTCCCTGCGGATAGCGGGAGAAGCGCGGCTTTTTCCCGCGCCCCTCCCCCCCGGGGGCGACACAGGTCCCCGCCGGCTCGGGCGGTGCGCTCGACCTCCCGGGCACCGGCGCCGACAGCCACACCTCAGCAGGCTGCGGCCCGCGGTGGCCTGGAGTGGGTCGTCCTCCTCCCGCCCCGACGCGCCGCGGGAAGCCCGCCATCCTCGCTCTCCCTAGCAACACCCACCGCGGCGCGAGCACTGGGGCGAGCTAGACCCCTTCCTTCCCTCACGGGCAGGGCCGGCCACCTCGCTGGCGGCCCGAGGACCTGACAGCTCTTTCCCTCCTCGGGATGAGGGGCGTCACTCGCCCACGGAGGCGGAGGTGGGGGGCAGGGACAACCTCCCCGCCCGCCATCACCTCAGGAGCGAGAACCAGCCATTCCCTCAGCGAGGCGAGGACGTCCCTACTCCTCGCGGGGGCAGAACGATGTTCGCGGCCCCGTGGAGAAGCAACAGGCGACCCCGACCCGCCGCTCAGACGACGAAAAGCTGTCCCTCCCGCTCTTCACCTCCGGAAGCCGGGCCAAAGCCTGGGCGAGCGGCTGCACCTCACTCCGCCCCCTGCGCCATTTTATCGCCCCCTTCTCGACCTCCCCCACCCCGAGGCAGCGAGGCCACCACCAAGGGGAGGGCAGTCAAACAGTGATTGGCAGGAAACCGCCCCGCCTCCGAGGGGGTTGCGTCCCGGGCATCCTTCCTAACCCCGCCTTCCGCACCGCCTACCCGGCCCGATGTCTCCGCCTCTTCCTGTTTCATCGACCCGTTCGACTCTCTGCTGCTCCTGACTCCGGGCTACTCCTGGGCGGAAGTGCATCTAGGCCTAGCAAGCGGAGCTACGAGCTCAGCTGATGCAACCAGAAGGGACTAGCGTGACAGTTCCCGGCACGCGGCGGCGGCGGCGGCGGACGAGGAAAGGGCGCGGGTGCCAGCTGAGCGTGGGAAGCGGAGAAAGCGGAGCCATGGGGGATGCTCCTAGCCTTGAAGAGAAGCTGCACCTTATCACCCGGAACCTGCAGGTCGGGCCTTGGGATTGGAATGCGCCGTTGGGTACTGGGGACTCGAGTCCAGTGATCCCTAGCCCAGCTCCGGGTCCTAAGTGTGTAGGGCCTCGGTCTCCGCGCCTGGGTCGCTCTAAGGTCCTCTGCTAGTTGATCAGTAAGTCAGTCAAGCAGCCATTCCCAGGATGCAAAAGAAACCACCACAACAGGCTCTCCTTTTGTATGCAGTTATCTTGTGCTGTAGCCATCCTGGCGCTAGGAACTCCATTCCATCATCCTATTTATTATATGCCGGGCGCAGTGCTGGGCTCAAGGGAGTCAGGGCCGTGTCCTCTCAGAGCTCTTGTGGGAAGAACTAGAAGTTTAAAACGACTCATAACTCAAAACACTGAAGATAAAGCAAGTAGTGAAAGTTCCTGTGGCTGGAATTCTGAAAAGAAATGGGGCCGGGTGGGCTGAAGAGATAGCTCAGAGGTTCAAAGCGCTTGCTTTTAAAGAACCCCGATTCGGTTCCCAGCACCCATGTCAGACACCTCAACACGGCCTGAAGCTTCAGAGGACCTGACATCCCCTTCTGGCCTCCATGAGTACACACACGTTAAAAAAAAAAAAAAAAAAAAAAAAAGGAGTCGGGCGGTGGTGGTTCACGCCTTTAATCCCAGCGCTCAGGAGGCAGAGGCAGATGGATCTGTGAGTTCGAAGCCAGCCTGGTCTACAGAGCAAGCGAGTTTCAGGACAGCCAAAGCTACACACAGAAAAACCCTGTTTTAGGGGGAGAGAGAGAGAGAGAGAGAGGAGGAAGAAGGAAGGCTTCCTCTGAGGATCTGCCCAACAACATGTGCATCTTCCGTTCTCTCCGCAGGTGCTTCTGTTGTCAGCAACTACAAGTGTATGGAGGGGGTTAACCAGAAAAATCCTGAACAGCAGTTTCAGACAGAGAGACCCAAGGGGAGCAAGAATCTCATGGTTCATAGAGAAGGCTAGGGGTGTGGCTGCCTGGGCGAGCAACTGGGAGGCAGGCTCTGGGCTCAGCCCTCAGAGCCTTCACATACCCTGCTCCAAGAAGACTGACTTATCTGGAGTAGGGCAAGCAGCGCGCTGCTCAGACAGACTCGCTGCCACAGCGCCCTCTCCACCCTGCTCTTCCTCCACAGAACTTACCACTGTCATTTGACTTGTCCGGTTAGGAGAGGCAGACAGGAGCCCAGTCATGAGCGCCTTGTAAAGTTTGTTTTACAAGCCAGATCAAGACTGGATTAGACTTACGCTAAGGGCAGGTGCAGCACTGAAGCGTCTTTCTGGCCTTTATTTTTTTTATCTTATTTAAGCTGTAATTCACAGTTCCTGGGTGTGGTGTGGTACATGCTGCCTGTAATTTCAGCATCTGAGAGGCAGAGACAGGACACTTCTTCAACTTGGAGTCCAGCCTAGTTTACATAGCTCCTGGCTAGCTAGGGCTATTTATGGAGACCCTGTGTCTAAGGGCGCTCACCCCTTTAAAGGGGGCAGTTTAGTCAATGTCTGTATATCCACAGGGTTGGTTATTTCCCCCAGAGAAATGTGAACCGACCTGAGCATGGTGACACAGGCTTGTAGTCCCAGCACGTGCTATACGGTTACTTTGTTTCCATTGTTTCAATGATAAAAAACAAATGTGCTCAGAACACCTATATAAAGGTGACCCTAGGTATGGTGGTACATCCCTGGGAAGCAGGAGAACATGTGTCCTAGACCACTGGGCAATACGGAAGGACCCTGTCTCAAAACAGATGAACAAAAGATATGAAAAATGAAGCACGGGGGCTGGAGAGATGGCTCAGGTGAGGATCAGGGATTCAAGGCCACCTTCACTTACGTAGCCGAGTTCAAGATCAGCTTGTACTGCGCAAGACCCTGTCTCAAAGAAAAAGAAAAACCTGTGACATTAGCTAACAAGTACCCATTCCCCACCCCCAGCCCTAGGGAAGCACTAATTGACTCTCTGTCTCTGACATATATACCTCTCCTGGACAGTTCCTAGCACTAGAATCATTCATTATGTGCCCATTGATGTCTGCTGCTTTCACAGAACAGTGTGGGACAGGTTCATCTGTGGTTTGGTTCCTATCCAAATTTCATTCATTCCTCATGTTTTCTTTTCAGCCCTTCCCCACTTTGCCCCCAACTTCTCCCCTTCCCCACCACTCCTCCTTTTCCTCCTAACCTTCTCACTTTCCTGCCCTGCTTTCCCTTCTCCAGCTCCCCTTCCTTTCCTAACATATCCTCTCCCTCGTCCCCTTCCATGTTCTCTCCCCTCCCCAGGCCTCTGCGTTCCTTACCTCATCCCGCTGGCCTATTCTGACCTTTGATCTCTTTCAGGAAACTGCTTCCCTGTGGGAAAGGGCTCTGGTATGTAGGAGAGAATTAGGAGGGGGAAACAAACCCAGAGACAAAGACACCCCAAAGAGAGAGCCAGAGCACACACTGACCAGGCATTTACAGAGACAGAAACATGGACAGAGACAACAAGAAGCAGATGCCTCTGCTCTTTATTTATTGTTTAAACCTTTTTTAAAAAAAGAAAATGGGGGTCTAGAGAGCTGGCGCTAACTTTAAGAGCACTTGCCGTTCTTCCAGACAACCCAAGTTCAATTCCCAACACCTACATCAGGTGTCTTGCAATCACCTAAAACTCCAGTTCCAAGGGATCTGATGCCTCTGGCTTCTGCAGGCACCTGCACTCATACACATACCTAAATGCAGATACATTAATGAAAATAAGTCTAAAAAAAGAGAGAGAGAGAGAATGATATCTCCTGCCTGCTGTCAAGGCTCAAGCTCAGACATCTCAGAACTGGGAGCCCCTTGTCTCCTGTCTCAAGCCTATCCCCAGGCTAACAGTAATTGGGTCTGATCTACCTTAAAAATAGATTCACACACACAGATCTGTAGTCTGCCTTTCTTTCCTTTTGGAGGCTAATATTCCATTATATAAACATACCACATTGTATTTATCCATCCATTAACTGATGGACATTGGAGTTATTCTACTCACAACTTGGTCTTTTTTTTTTTATTTTTTGAGACAGAGCTTACATCAATGGTAGAATTAAAGAATTAAAGGAAGATACTTCCTCTTAGAACAGTTTAGAACAAGAGAGAAGCCAAAATCTGAATTTTTTACTTCTCTCCCTGTGTCTTCATTCTGTCTGTAGTTTGTGGTCTGTGGCTTGTCTGCTGTCTGGTTGTGTGTGTCTGATGTCTGTTCCTGTTGCTTGTCTCTAACAAAGGGCTTTGCTCTGAATCTGCTGAACAGGACAGAAATATGGCACAGGAACGGAATGAGGAACACTTTCCTCCAGAAATCTTTAGCAGAGTTTTACAAAGGAAGGAGTTACGTCATTGACTCAGAACAGCGCTCAAAGCCTCACACAGGTGTTGGCTGCTTTCAGTAAATGACTAACACAGAGACACACAGATTGTTCAGGGTCAGGGGCATGGGAAAGTATATAACTTAAAAGAGTAAAAAAAAGCTCTGTATTTAGCTTGGATTGTAAGAGCTGACTGCCTGGGGAATCCAAGAATAGTAAGGTTGGTTACGTTGTTCTCTTAAAGGCAGGTTAAACTTACACAGACTGAGTACACAGTAGGACAGCAGATTGAATACATGGTCTTCAAAGGTCTCAAGGCATATTAACTCCGCAGCTAGGTCCAGGAAAAGTTCTGTCTCTTGGCAAATGGGGTATTTTCAGAAGTGGATATTATCACATGGTCTCTCTATGTAGTTCAAGGCATCTGGCTTAGCTTGAACCTTACTTTGGTTTGCTAAACAGGCAGTTCAGCAATTATGAGCATATACTGCTCTTGCATAGGACCCAAGTTCAGTTCCCAGCACCCACATCAAGTAGCTCACAACTGCCTGTATCTCCAGCACCAAGGAGGCTGAGTGGGCTCCAAAGACACTTGTATACATACATACATACATACATATACTTTTTGGCCAGATGGTGGTGGCGCACACCTTTAATCCCAGCACTCAGGAAGCAGAGGCAGGTGAATCTCTGTAAGTTCGAAGCAAGCCTGGTCTACAGAGGAAGTTCCAGGACAGCCAAGGCTACACTGAGAAGCCCTGTCTTGAAAAACAAAATAAAAAAAAAATCAAAAATTGAAGCTAATGCTCATTTACCATTTCCCAAATACTAGGAATGATCGAATTAATGATTGTACTAAACCTTTGTGTTTTCTAACTTTTGGATTTTGAGCTGGTTTCTTATATAATCCAGGATGGCCTCCAGGGATTACAGATGTGTACCTTACCATCACACCTGGTTTTATTCAGTGCTGAGGATCAAACCTAGGGCTTTCTTCACACTAGGCAAGCACTCTACCACCTGAGCCACATCTCCAACCATGTTTAAAATGTACAAAAGCCATACAGTGATGTATACCTGTCATGCTTCGAAGCAGCCGAAAGGAGTAATTTAGGCTGAATGTGAAATTAGGAACTAGATATTAAGTAGCTGTGTTGATAAAGTGCTTGCCTAGTGGGCTGGAGAGGTGGTTCAACAGTTAAGAGCACTGGCTGCTCTTCCAGAGGTTCTGAGTTCAATTCCCAGCACCCACATGGTGGCTCACAACCATCTATAATAAGATCTGGTGCCTTCTAGCATGCAGGCAGAACACTATATACATAATAAATAAATAAAATCTTTTTTAAAAAAAATGCTTGCCTAGGGCCAGCGGGCTGTGAGACACTCGGCAATTAGGATGTCTACATGAGATTTGCCTTCGAGTACACTCGGTTTATTCACATAAACATTTTCTTTCTTTTTCTTTTTTTTTTTTTTTTTTTTTTTGGTTTTTCTAGACAGGGTTTCTCTGTAGCTTTGGAGCCTGTCCACGAACTAGCTCTTGTAGACCAGGCTGGCCTCGAACTCACAGAGATCCACCTGCCTCTGCCTCCTGAGTGCTGGAATTAAAAGCCTGCGCCACCACCGCCCAGCACATAAACATTTTCTTACGATGCTATGCTGTTACAAAGATTACAGTAGTTTAATGCAAACAGCTCTCTCACCATCGGGGAACAGTAGGGCAGGAAATGCTGAGGCTTCCACTAGACTCCTGTGAGGGTACTTCAGGAGCAGGCTTGGCCTGAGTCCTTCAGCTGTGGCAAGCTGGGAGGATGGCACTTTTGAAAGTTCCCAAAAGTCCTTTAGAGTTTCAGTCATCAGCTAGGGCTGACAGGTGGGTGGGTGTGAAGTCAGCAATAATGCCAGAAACTCGATGGTTGCTGGAGACAGAGTCACAGTGGCCTATCTCAAAGTTACCTTGCCTATGCGGCTCAGCACAGGGGGTGTCTTGGGAGCATGGTGGTGCAATCCCGGGGTCCACTATCTGGTTTTGGGGGGATGGTTTCTGTTATATTTTAAGATTTATTTATGTATGTATGTATATGGTGGGTGTTTTGTCTGCATGTACGTTTGCATTGCAGAAGAGGGTATCAGCTCTCATGAGACTACAGTTATAGACAATTGTGAGCCTTCAGGTGGGAATTGAACCCAGGACCTCTAGAAGAGCAGCCAATACTCATAACCACTAAGACATCTCTCCAGCCCCCATTTTTAGTTCTTAAACTCTTTGGGTGTGTCAGCCCATGACTTTATCAGGCTCACCATTTTAACATAACTATTTTTCTATATTAACAGTCCAAACTTTATGTTCACGTTGTTTGTAAATATTTTTCTCCGCTTACAGCAGCATCCTTTAAGTCAAAACATCTTATATTCATTTTGTCGAAACAAATTTTCAGTTCAAAACAATATGACATGTTTTCAACATAGTTTCCAGGTTACACAAGAATGGTTTCACTCGCTGTAGCATGCACAGAGGCCTGGGTTTGATGCCTGGCAAGGCATGGCATGGCAGTACACACCTGGACTCCCAGCCCTCAGAAGTTAGAGGCTAGCCTGGGTTACATGAGACCCTGACTCAAAACAAAATAAAACAGAATGTAGGGTCAGAGGAGAATTGCTGACCCTTAATGATGGAAAGAGCAGTGGCAAAGATGCCTAAGCAGAAAGAGGAGGGGATAAGAGAACAAGGAAGCCAAAGGAAAGCTGCATTTCCGGGAGGAAGAAGACTGAACAGTGGTCAGTGCTGCCGAACAGTGGTGGGCAGAGGCAGGCAGATCTCTGTGAGTTAGAGGCCAGCCTGATCTACAGAGCGAGTTCCAGGACAGGTTCCAAAGCTACACAGAGAAACCCTGTCTTGAAAAACCAAAAATGAATAAGTAGTGTTCATTGCAGTTAGCTGACTCTTGGTCCTCTGTGAACTTCAAAGGAGTATGGAGTGCCAGGTCATGATGGCATATGGGAGGCAGAGGCAGGAGCATGGAGCTCACTGAAGTGAGACTGAAGAAGATGACAGCAAAAGAGATGACTATTAAGGTGGCTCCAGGGTCTAATGAGATGGTCCAGTAGTTAAAAACACTGGCTGCTCTTCCAGAGGACATGGCTTTAGCTTTGATGCCTGGCTCCTTTTCTTGTTTTGTTTTGTTTTGCTTTGTTTTTCAAGACCAAGTTTCTCTGCATAACTCTAGCTGTCCTGGAACTCGCTCTGTAGACGAGGCTGGCCTCGAACTCAGAGATCCGCCTGTCTCTGTCTCCCAGGTGCTGAGATCAAAGGTGTGTGCCACCACCGCCAGCATGATTCCTACCATCTATATGGAGGTTTACAACCACCTGTAATTCCAGTTCCGGGGATCTGACACCCCCTTCAAGCCTTCTGGGTCACTACACACATATGGTGCACAGACATACATGCAGGCAAAACACCTATATACATGAAATTTAAAAAGGAAAAATGCTTGTTGAGGTGACTACAAAAGGAAGGAGGGTAACTGAGGGGAGAAGAGAGATGGGCAGATCTGTGCCTTCATACCCTAGCATCAGTTTCGTTTCCTGGAAGAGGCACTAGCAGCAACAGGAATAGCTTAGGTTGACTCTCAGCACTGAGAACATGTTTAGACTCCAGTGATATTTGCCCACAGGCTCTGAGCCTGAAACCCTACTGACACGCGACTTTGTTTGCAGGGTAAGGGATCAGCATTAAACCGGCTCTTCTGCTTCCACAACAGGAGGTTCTGGGGGAAGAGAAGCTGAAGGAGATACTGAAGGAGCGGGAACTCAAAGTTTACTGGGGCACGGCCACCACAGGGAAGCCACATGTAGCTTACTTTGTGCCCATGTCCAAGATTGCTGACTTCTTGAAAGCAGGGTGTGAGGTAAGAACGCTTGCTATGAACCAAGCTGCTGTCACTGTTAAATGACCTAAAAAGACCCTTAACAAGGGTGGGGGTGGGGAGGGAGTGGAAATCACTGGGGCCGATTTACATTTTGGTGACTTCTTATTGTTTCCATCAAGGTAACGATTCTGTTTGCGGACCTTCATGCTTACCTGGACAACATGAAAGCTCCGTGGGACCTTCTAGAACTTCGAACCAGTTACTATGAGAATGTGATCAAGGCAATGCTGGAGACCATTGGTGTACCCTTGGAGAAGCTCAAGTTTGTCAAAGGCACTGACTACCAGCTTAGCAAGTAAGCACGTGATCGCTCCTTGTAGATCTGGTATGCCTTTCTAATTACAGGGTGGTGCAGTCCAGGTACTCTTTAAATTTGGGTTGGGAGCTACTTGATACTACCTGTTAAGAACCATTAAACAGTCTATACCCTTTGTTGGTTTAATTCACCCATCAAAAATGTACTGGCTTGGAAACGCCTAGGTTCTATTCTGTTTGCTACAGATATGAATGTAACCCTAACCCTAACCAAGCCTCAGCCTTGGACCATAGCCTGTGGCAAAGGGGTGGGAAATGGCCAGCCTCCCTTTCTCCTTCGGCCTCAGCAAATAATAATAAAAGAAATATGAGAGGAGGGGGCCATCTCCAACAATTGTTACTGTTATCTTGCATGGAGATGCTAAGCCACCTTATGTCAGGGACAGATGTAGGCATTAGTGGCCCTTGGTATAGATGGGGCAATCCTGAGATGCGAGGGGTATCTATACCTCAAAATAGCTGCTAAGTCATGGACACACCATCGCTTGTGAGAGTTGATTTTAAAGATGTTAAAATCATATGCTCTCAGGAGATGTGGAGTATTGTCTTAGAAGCGGAGCACAGCTGACTGCTTGACCCTGGGAGAATTAGAATCTCAGAGTAGGTCCGGTGAGACAAGGTGCACCAAAGCACAAAGCACAGGGAAAGACTGAAAAATGAACTATATTAAAATGAAGGCTTTGTAAGCCAGGCAGTGGTAGCACATGACTTTAATCCTAGCACTCAGGCAGCAGAGGCAGGAGGATCTCTGTGAGTTCGAGGGCAGCCTGGTCTACAAAGCTAGTTCCAGGACAGCCAGGGCTGCTACACAAGGAAACCCTGTCTTGAAACAGCCAATACCAGGCTGTTTTCAGTACTGTAGCTCTGTAGTAGAGTTTGAAGTCAGGGATTGTGATACCTCCAGAAGTTCTTTTATTGTACAGGATTGTTTTGGCTATCCTGGGTTTTTTGCTTTTCCATATGAAGTTGAGTACCGTTCTTTTGAGGTCTTTGAAGAATTTTGCTGGGATTTTGATGGGCATTGCATTGAATCTGTGGGGGAGTTTTTTGAGACAGAGTTCTGTGTGTAGCTTTGGAGCCTGTCCTGGAACTCACTCTGTAGACCATGCTGGCCTTGAACTCACAGAGATCTGCCTGCCTCTGCCTCCTGAGTGCTGGGATTAAAAGTGTGCACCACCACGCCTGGCCCCCCAAGGGTGATATTTTTAAAATTTATTTATGTTATGTGTATGAGCGTTTTGTCTGCGTGAATATATTTACATCCCTTGGATGCCTGTGCCTCTGGAACTGGACTTATGTACAGTTGTGAGCTACTGTGTGGGTGCTGGGAACCAACCCAAGTCCTTTGCAAGAATAAGTGTTCTTAACCACTGAGCCCAGCCACCTTGCCAGCCATATATCATATATTTAAAACTTTTTTTTGAAGGTATAGAAGAAAGATTGGAAAATTGTAGTACTTATTGATTAGGGATTCCAGAAGAGAGAAGGGGTTGGCAAAGACGCAGTGTGTCACAAGATAATAGTAGAACATTTTCCAGAACCAAAAGGAAAAACAGAAATTGAAAGTAATAGTTTGGATGAATGGATGGATCTCACAAGTCATGGCAGTGCTGCCTTTAGAACATCCTAAGGTTGGGGGTCTGTCCTGGGACACTGAGGCCTGGGCTCAGTCTTACAGCTGTCTCCTCTGCCTTTCTTCTTAAGAGAGTACACGCTGGATGTGTACAGACTGTCCTCTGTGGTCACACAACATGATGCCAAGAAAGCCGGAGCTGAGGTTGTAAAACAGGTGGAGCACCCTCTACTGAGTGGGCTGCTGTACCCTGGACTGCAGGTATGCAAGAGGGAGGGGAGGGTACCAGTTGCCTTTCTGCACTTTCATTCGTTTTTTAAGATTTTTTTATGCATATTGCTATTTTGTCTATATGTATATCTGTGTGAGGGTGTCAGATCCCCTAAAACTCTGGAGTTATAGACAGTTGTGAGCTGCCATGTGTGTGCTGGGAATTGAAACTGGGTCGTTTAGAAGAGCAGCTGATGCTCTTAACCACTGAGCCATCTCTCCAGCCCTCTGCATTGTTTCTAATGAGTGTTCAGAAGCTTCTCAGGCACTGGCTGTCCCTGTACTCACTCTTAAGTACCCTGGCTCTTCTCCTTCCTGGATACTTCTTTACTGTAAGTCCCTGTCTCCCATTTCCTTTCTGGTTTTTTGGGTTTTGTTTTGTTTGTTTCTTTGAAACAGGATTTCTCTATGCAGTCCTGTTCTGGAACTCACTCTGTAGATCAGGCTGGCCTTGAACTCAGAGATCCACCTGCCTCTGCCTCCTGAGTGCTGGGATTAAAGACGAACACCATCCCACCATGCCTGGTTCCTTTTTGTTTTTAAGACTGCTCTATTGTGAGTTCAAGGTTGACCTAGGTTACATAGCCAGAGTCTAGATGGATGGATGGATGGATGGATGGATGGATGGATGGATGGATGGATGGACGGACAGACAGAGAGGAAGAGAGACAGATTAAAGAACTAATTAAAGTTACAGACTTCAAATACTGCACAGTAGTGGAATGTTTGCTTAGGTTTGATCCCTAATACTACAAGGAGGGAAAAAGTTATTAAAATTTTAGCTCAACGCTGGGCGTAGTGGGGTATGCCTTTAATCCCAGCACTCAAGAGGCAGAGACAGGTGGATCTCTATGAGTTCGAGGCCAGGCTGGTCTACCAAACAAGTTCCAGGACAGCCAGCACTACACAGAGAAACCCTGTCTCTAAAAAAAAAAAAAAAAAAAAAAGCAAAAACAAAAAAATTTTTTTAGCTGAGCAAGGTGGCGCTTACTTCTGTAGGATTAGCTACTAAAGAAACTAAGGCAGCTGGGTGTGGAGGCATACACCTTTACCCCAGCCCTCAGGAGGGAGAAGTAAATGGAATTCTTTAAGGTCAAATCCAGCCTGTTCTACCTCTTGAGTTCTAGGATAGCCAGGGCCACCTAGAGAGATCCTGTCTTAAGCCTAGGAGTTCCAAGCAAGCCTGGCAACAGAATGAACAAAAATTTGTTGTTGTTGTCTGTTTGTTTGTTTCAAGACAGTGTCCCTCTGGGTAGCCCTTGCTGTCTTGGGACTCACAGAGATAGGAGGATCATGAGTTCAAGGGTGATTAGGCCTGTCTGGGCTACAAGAGGAAATTATCCCCATCCCAATTGTGTGTTTGTTTTAATTTAACTTAAGTACCATCTAGTCTCCCAGTTGCTGAGAAGTGTTCTGTTTTATTAAATTTAAATGTTTGTTTGTTTGTTTGATGTGTATGAGTGACCTGTCTTCCCCCACACCAGAAGATCCCGTTATAGATGGTTGTGAGCCACCATGTGGTTGCTGCAAATTGAATTCAGGACCTCTGAAAGAGCAGCCAGTGCTCTTAACAGCCGAGCCATCTCTCCAGCCCCTGGTTTTGGTTCTTTTAAGATAAGGTCATGCTCTGTACTTCTGCCTGGCCAAAAATTTGCAGGAAGTTTCCTGGCTTTGCCTTCAGAGTGCTAAGACTAGAGGTATGCACCACCATACCCAACTTTTTTTTTGCCTTTAATCAAATGGTGTAGATTTCTAGTCTGGTAACGATGTGTGGTTACTACTAGGAGGTGCTAGAACAGACAGCCCAGACAGAACATGCTCACAGTTACAGAGAAGTTCTGTGGACAGTGCTGGTGTAACTGAGTAGTTCTTTACTCAGCTTTCCCGTGTGTCCTCTTCCTCACTCCTAACCTCAACTAATTATGATCTAAATTTTACCAGTGTTGCTTTTTAAAACTCTTAAACTCAGGTCTGGGGAGATGATTCAGTCGATAAGGTGCTTGCTCTTTTAAACACCCAGCACCAACATTAAAAAAAAAAATAAAAAGACCAGGCAGGCCTGTGCTACAGAGCAAGTTCCAGGATAGCCAGGGCTACACAGAGAAACCCTGTCTCAAAGAAGAAAAAAACAAAACAAAACAAAAAAAAAGTCAGGCAGGTGTGAGAACCTGCCTTTAATCCCAGCACTTGGGAGGCAGAGACAGGAAATCCCCAGGCAAGCTAACTATTAATCCCACTGCATGAGAATAAAGATCACCAACCCAAAATGTTTGGTCGAATTAAGCAAGCTTTATTTTCTGTCACACAGCTCCCTAAAGCTGTGTTTGAGAGAACAGGGGTCTGATAGCCCCAAAACTACAAGGCTAGGTGTTTCCAGTGGTTTTTGGTTATGTAGGAACTTGGTAGAACATCTTACCAGGGTGGAAGTCAGGGTATGGGGGTATGGAATGTCAAATTTCAGAAAATGGGTCAAGACATGATCAAATAGTAATCAATTTATTTTGACCTCAGCTTCTTTCTTGTCAGGCTGGTCGATTACTAACTAGCAAGACTAGCCAAGTTTGTGAGCTCCAACTTCAGTGAGAGCAACTGCCTCAGATGGAGGGATGGAGGAAGACACCTGGCAGCCATCCCTGGCCTCCACATACGTGTATGCACACACACTTACACACACATACCAGCTCTTAAACTGGGTCTTGCTCCATGTCTCAACTGCTTTGGATCATGGGCGTTTTTCAGATAGACTTTTACAATAGCCTGCTAGTGATGCTGTCTGTCTCCAGCCTACATAGGCCTTTGGTCCATGCCCAGCTGTGTCTGTAACTGGTGTCTTTCTTCAGTGCTGGTCACATTTCTCCTTAAAACTGTTAACTGGGCCGGGCGGTGGCGTACGCTTTAATCCCAGCACTCTGGAGGCAGAGGCAGGTGAATCCCCGTGAGTTCGAGGCCAGCCTGGTCTACAAGAGCTAGTTCCATTTCAGCTAGGACTGTTACACAGAGAAACCCTGTCTCGAAAAACCAAAAACCAAAAAAAAAAAAGGGGTGGGGGGGCTGGAGAGATGGCTCAGTGGTTAAGAGCATTGCCTGCTCTTCCAAAGATCCTGAGTTCAATTCCCGGCAACCACATGGTGGCTCAAAACCATCTGTAATGTGGTTTGGTGTCCTCTTCTGGCCTGCAGACATACACACAGACAGAATATTGTATACATAATAAATAAATGTTTAAAAAAAACTCAAATATCAATTTAATATATATAAAAAAAAGTGTTCGATGACAGGACAGTACTAAGGTGCCCTAATATGACGCTCATGGTCTTATCTACTTTTCTTTCTTCTATTATTACTGTTTTTGAGACAGGTTCTTGCTTTATAGCCTTGGCTAGTCTGGACCTCACTATGTGAACCAGACTGGCCTTGAACTCAAAGAGATCCACCTATCCTTTCCTCCCTGGTGCTAGGATTAAAGGTGTGCGCCACCATGACCAGCTATTTTAATTTCAAGACAAAGTCTGTGTAGGTCAAGCTGACTTAGAACTTATTCCATAGACCTGGCTGACCTTGAACTCTCAGGGATCTGTCTGTCTGCCTCTCCAGTCCTGAGATTGCAGTCACAAGCCACCAAACCTTGCCCTCCCCTCCTTGTCTAATCTTTACACTCAGCGTGCTCTACATCTCTTGAAGTTTGCTTTCGAAGACTGAATCAGTCGCCATTTTCCTAAACACTTCTCAGCCCTCTGCCCTCTCACACTGTCTCCTCTTTGTAGTAGAGAACTCTACAGCAGTGGTTCTCAACCTCCTGATGCTGCAACCCTTTAATATAGTTCCTCATGTGGTTACCCCAACCATACAATTACAGTCATTGCTACTTTCTAACTGTAATTTTACTACAGTTAGGAATCATAATATAAATATCCAATGGTCTCAGGCGACCCCTGTGAAAGGGTTGGTTGATAACCCCAAGGGTTACGACCTACAGGTTGAGAACCACCACTCTAGTTTTTTGGTGTTTTTTGTTTTGTTTTTTCGAAACAGGGTTTCTCTGTGTAGCCCTAGCACTTGCTCTGTAGACCAGGCTGGCCTAGAACTCACAGAGATCTGCCTACCTCTGTCTTCCGAGTGCTGAGATTAAAGGCCTGCACCACCATGGCCAGCTCTAGATGGTCTTAAACCAAGTCCACCCCACAGTCTGATCTAGGAAGACTTCCCCCACAGCCAGTTGACTAGAGCACAGGAATCGTTTCTTCCTTGGTATTTGGTCCTGTTCCTAACATGAACATGTAGTTAGCCTTTACACGCCGTGCTGAAATGATTCATTTCCATGTCTCTCCCCAAGTGGGTAATTGAGCTTCTTACAGGAAGGATGTGGATCTGATTCATCCCTGAATCCACGGGCTAGCACCAGGCCTGACAAGTAACGAGTAGTAGACACTGTTCAGTTTGTAGTCCCTGGTTTACTGCTTTGGGGGCTTGGGTTTGCTGTTGTTGTTGTCTTGTTTGTTTTTATTGTTGTTTGGTACTGGGAAAGAGTGGGACAATTGACCTGCAATCCACTTTATAGCATAAATTGATCTAAAACTCATAGCAATCTCTGTGTCTCAGCCTCTTGATTGCTGGGGTTGTAGTCGTGAGCCACATCCCTAAAGGGTATCAAGGAAACTGTACTCAAAAGCAAAGCAATAGAAAGGCTCTGAATACTGGGCCAGTGAGATGGCTCAGGAAGTTAAGGCACTTGCCAACCAGCCCCATGTCCCAAAACCCACAGGGTAAAGGGAAAGAGTCTGCTCCTGCAAGTTGTAGGAGAGCATCAGGCCTCATGTGTGAGGAACCTGTTCTCCCTTTCATATAAGTCATCGTAAGCCTTTTGTTTCTTTCGAG
Organism: Ondatra zibethicus; assembly: GCA_004026605.1. Taxonomy (NCBI): domain Eukaryota; kingdom Metazoa; phylum Chordata; class Mammalia; order Rodentia; family Cricetidae; genus Ondatra; species Ondatra zibethicus. Next base: position 102,056 of record PVIU01000390.1, read on the forward strand.
GTTTGGTGCTAGGGACTGAATCTAGGACCTTAGACAAGCTCAGCATATGCTCTTCCCACAGACTCACCCCACTCTTTTTTTTTTTTCCCAAACAGCATCTATATTGTTCAGGCTGGTCTTGAACTCATGACTTCAGGATAACCTCTTGCTTCTACCTCCCAAGTAGATGTCATGGCAAGCAGACAGATCTTTGATGTGACACAAGCTGTCTTATTCAGCGAGGGACCTCCAGCATCACTCCCTCCCCACTGAATTAGATAGACTAGGAGCATCCTGAGAGCAGAGCCTACACCATATGCAGTAATGTCCACACACACAAGTTACTCAGCAGCCGTTTCTGAACCACCAGGGGCTCTGTGTTATTTATTTCCCTTCTTGCTCTACCCTGATTTTTTTTTTGTTTGTTTGTATTAAAAAAAAGAAAGAAAGAAAGAAAGAAGAAAAAAATCACATGATTTCAAATTTTCTGTATCAGACCCGTAGGGGACAAATACAGCAGATGTTTACACTTGTGTTTCTCTCCACAGGCTTTGGATGAAGAATACTTAAAAGTAGATGCCCAGTTTGGTGGTGTTGACCAGAGGAAGATTTTTACCTTTGCAGAGAAGGTGAGTGGCCACCTCTCTCCCTTACCTCTGAGAGATACACAGCTGAAGCTAACTCAGTTATGGTGGTCATGCTGGTCAGACCCACACTGCATGGTGGGTGTCCTGGCTCTGCAGGCCAGAAAACTGTGTCTGGAACAGCACAGGTGTAAGCGAGCCAGGTCTGTCTGACTCACCAGCCCACACTGTCTCGGTGCCTACCCAAAAGCTGCTCCAGGACTTGCTGGATTTGGTTCCTCCTGTTGCTCTTCTCTCCTAGAGCATTTGGTTTGCCCTGCCCTGAGTTTCGTAGAAACTGCAGATCTCAGAGATGAGGTTTACCAGAGTTCAGGGGTCCACACAAACACATAGTTCTTTTCTCAGAAAGAGCTCTAATATATTGAGAAGGTTGTTGTGGTTTTAGTTGGGTTTGGGGTTTGGGAGGTTGGTTGTTGTTGTTTTCTTAATGTTCATGGGTGTTTTGCCTGTGTATGTGGCTATGCACCAGAAGCCAGAAAAGAGTGTAGATACGCTAGGCCTGAAGTCACAAGTGGTTGTGAGCCACTATGTAGACGCTGGGAACTGGACCCAGGTTTTCTAAAAGAGCAGCCCATGCTGTTAACCACGGAGCCATCTCCAGCCTCTGCAGTTGGTCATTTTTGGCAAGGTGTAAAGAAAACAACTTAATCAGAAATATAAATTCCTAGAATACTTTGACAACTCTAAAACATTCCTATCCTTTGACCTAACAAAATCTGCTCCTGGAGACCTGACCTAAGGAAATAAGAACAAATAAACAAAACTTGAGTTGTGTGCGAGAGTACTTACCACGTTAGTAATTTAAAGCAAATATCTAGAAATAAACATATCTAGTGGCAAAGAGTTAGATAAAAATGTTACACGGTTTGAAGAGATGGTTTAGGGTTGTAAAGGGCTTGCTTTGCAAACATGAAGACTTGACTTTGAGTCACCACCACTCATTTAAATGCCTGCTGTCATGGCGTGTGTCTGTGTCACAGTCTAGGAAAACCCACAGATTCTGGGGCTCACTAGCAGCCAGTGTAGGCAAAACAACGAAACCCTGTCTCAAAAAAACATAGTGGAGAGGCAATTGAAGAACACATCCCAATGTTATCCTCTGGCCTCACCCACACAGGTGAATGCACCCTCATATATGCATATATGTGCACGCATACACACACACATATAAAATATAAATATTTGTTAAAGTCTGCTAACATAATGATGACTGTTGAAAACTATATATGTTTATTGAAAAGGCAAGGAAGAATATCTGGTACATAGTGCCCTGAAGTTGCTGGTCAGACCAGATGAGAACAGAGCACCGAGGAGAAATTTATATTAATATCTGCTATTGTTGTGTTTTCATTCCAGTACCTCCCTGCACTTGGCTACTCAAAACGGATCCATTTGATGAATCCCATGGTCCCAGGGTTAACTGGGAGCAAAATGAGCTCATCAGAAGAGGTAAACTACTAACCATTTCTTTACATTTTTTACATTTATTTTATCTATTTGGTGTGTGTGTTTGTATGTGTGTGTGCGTGTCTGTCCATGTGCCTTTACTTAATGAGGCACACCACCAGCCCAAAGATTACACTTACACATCTCTTTTCCCTTTTACTTAGAACTGGGGATTGAACCTAAAGCCTCTCTCATGCCAGGCAAGCACCCTTCCATAGCTCCATCCCCAGGCCACAACCACTTTCCCTTTTTTACACTGATTTATTTGTGTGTATATGTGTGGGTCCATACCTACAGTGACCCATGTATATAGGTCAAGACTACTTGGGGAAGTTGGTTCTCTCCTCCTACCATATGGGGACCAGGGATTGAACTCAAGTCATCAGGCTTGGTTAGCAAGCCCTTTCACCCACCAAAGCCATCTTGCTAGCCCCCCACAACCATTTTTTGAATCTAGAAAGCTTCAGCAAAAGACAGATTGAAGACTCCAAAGAACAGTGCCCTAGCTAACTAGAGTCTGAATGTCTGTGCTGTGAGGCAAACTGTCATCCTGTTGTGTCAACTGTGCTGCTGACGACCAGGGTGATTGGGTTACATGTCTCTCGTCATAGGGCTGTGGTCAAGTTCAGCCCTATTGCATTGGGCTTGGGGATGTCATCTACTGTACCGTAAGAGCACTCTGAAGGCTGAGGCAGGAGGATGGAAAGTACAAGTCAGCCTGGGTGGCAGACCCCTTTACCTGCTGAGCCATCTCACTAGCCCTGGCTTCAAACTGTTAATGAGTGATGTGCCACCTCACATAACTAAAATCTCCAAATTTGTTCTTAGCCATGCGGTGGTGGTGGCACACACCTTTAATCCCAGCACTTAGGAGGCAGAGGCAGACTGATCTCTTTGAGTTCAAGGCTAGCCTGATCTGCAAAGTGAGTTCTAGGACAGCCAGAGCTACTCAGAGAAACCTTGTCTCAAAAAAAGGAATAAGGAATGTATATGGGACTAGAGAGATGGCTCAGTGGTTAAGTGCATTCACTATTTGGAATTTTTTGGTTGTTGTTTTGTTTTTAAGATTTATTTATTTATTTTATGTGTATGAGTGTTCTATTTGCATGTACAACTTTATGCCAGAAGAGGGCGTCATATCCCAACATAGATGGTTGTGAGCCACCATGTGGTTGCTGGAAATTGACCTTAGGACCTCTGGAAGAGCAACTCTTAACTGCTAAGCCATCACTCCAGCCCCAACACTTGCTGTTCTTGAAGATGACCCAGGTTCAGTTTCCAGGACCCACATCGGGTGACTCACAAGCGCTTGCTAACTCCAGTTCCAGGCATCCAGCATCCTCCTCTGGCCCCTGTAGGCACCTGCATGCATGTGGTACACAGACACTATTTTTTTAATGGATGGATAAATAGTTAGGGCTTGGGATATAGCTTAGTTGAAAGAGTGCTTACCTAGCATACATGAAGCTCTGGGTTTGAACACTGCATAATGCAGGCCTCGTGGTACATATCTGTAATTCTAGCACTGGGGAGGTAAAGGCAGTGAGATCAGTTCAAGAGTATCCTTCGCTACATAGCAAGTTTGAGGCCACCATCAGTTACAGAGACCCTAGCTCAAAAGAAGACAAAAAGAGTATGTAATCCATGATGGGGGAGAAAAAAATGGATAGATTTGACTTCATTAAAATAAACTTTTTTTAAGATTATATTGTATGTGCCAAGCGGTGGTGGCGCACGCCTTTAATCCCAGCACTCGGGAGGCAGAGGCAGGAGGATCTCTGTGAGTTCGAGACCAGCCTGGTCTACAAGAACTAGTTCCAGGACAGGCTCCAAAGCTACAGAGAAACCCTGTCTCGAAAAACAAAACGAAACAAACAAACAAAAAAGATTATATTGTATGTTAAAGCTAGTTATGTGTGTTCTCATTTTTAACCACAAGAGGTCTCTCTCCTCATGACTTTCAGGAGTCAAAAATCGACCTCCTTGATCGGAAGGAGGATGTGAAGAAGAAGCTGAAGAAAGCGTTCTGTGAGCCAGGCAATGTGGAGAACAACGGGGTTCTGTCCTTCATCAAGCATGTCCTCTTTCCTCTCAAGTCTGGTAAGAGTTCCCCGCTTGTTTCTCAGGGGCCAAGCCGGGAGCTCCAAGTTCATGCTATGACCTCACTTAGTACTGTCACAGTCCTGATGCCATATATATGATGCACATTGTGAGCTGCCCCTCAGTTGTCTGTGTGTCCATTACCAAGAAGGATCTGAGAGATTGTCAGGCTGTGGAGGATGTCAGAAATGAGAGAGGAGACAGACATGTTGAACTAGAGTTCTTTTTTCTTTTGTTTGTTTTTCAAGACACAGTTTCTCACTCTATAGACCAAGCTGGCCTAGAATTCACAGAGATGGACCTGCCTCTGCTTGCTGGCTGCTGGAATTCAATGTGTGCATGACCACTGCCAGCTGAATACAAAATAATCCTAAGCCATGATTTTTGTTGAATACACAGTGTGGCTGCTTATCCAATTTAAAGAATAGGAAGGCTCCTTGTAGGGAGCTTATCTAACGCAAGTGAGCTCCTAGGAAGGCCCATTATAGAGTGCACGTCTAAATAGTCCCAGCGCCAAAAAAATGAAAAAATAGAATGCCGGGGCTGGTGAGATGACTGGTAAAAGTAAAATGCTTTAAATATGATGCATGTGCATACACAGGCACATATATACACAGAGATAGAAATAGCAAAATCTACAAACAGTGATGCATTGGATGGAGGAATATTGTGTCTGCGGTTACTGACTGGTTCTTTTGGTATGTTGTAGAGTTTGTGATCCTGAGAGATGAGAAGTGGGGTGGAAACAAAACCTACACCGTTTACCTGGAGCTAGAAAAGGACTTTGCTGCCGAGGTAAGGCTACAGGATACACACTGAAGTGAATACACACTGAAGTCTAACAGCCTCTCCCTCCTGGCTGCCAATCTAGTGAACGAGCCACACACCTCTGTCCTGATTTCCTCCGAGACTGTTTTGTTAGTGACTTAGATTTGGACTCAGGTAGTTTATTACGTAAATGGGAGAATGGCAAATGCCTAAAATAGTGATCTTCATCACCCTCCAAGGAGCTGGATGCACTGCAATAAAGAACCTTTCTCCATGGCTAGGCCTGTAGGCACATACCCATACCAGACACATTTATACACATAATTAAAAATAAAAATGAAATCCTTCATTTACAAAGATGAAGAAGTAGGCATGTTTAGCTAGAAAGCAAGTCAATCTGTCTTCACTATAAGAAGAGTTTCCCAGAGGAGAGACTAGGTTTTCTTGTGACTCCAGAGGATCAATACAAGACTGTGGGTTGGGAGAGAAGAGTGGGAGACAGTTCGGTGGTTGAGAGTACTTTCTACTCTTGTAGAGGACTGGGGTTCAGTTACCCACGTCAGGCAGCTCACAACTGCCTGTGACTCCAGCTGCAGAGACTCTGCTGTGCTTCTCTTGCCTCCACAGGCAGTAGTGCACACGTATATGGGCACGCACACACACACGTAACTTTTAAAAGATGAAAAAGATTTATATACATATATTGAACTTGTTTTGGGGTTGTTTGTTTTGGTTTTTAGAGAAAAGAGTTATATTAAATTGTTAAAACATGGTCCTTCTATGTAGCCCTGACTACCCTGGAACTCAGATCCACCTGCTTCTGCCTCCCCAGTGCTAGGTTTAAAGGTGGGTACCAACATGCCCCAACTAAGAGAAACTTTCTAGTAGCCTGGACAGTTGGTGAAAGTGGGCTGACTCACTTGACTTTGCATTCCCTTCTCTTAGAGCTGGGGAACAACTGGGAGGGAACACTAGAAGTAAGCAGGATCTCTGAGGTCTGGAAGCTCGTGTGGCCCATTTAGGGATGTGTTGAAAATATTACTCTGAAACCCTTCTCTGTTGTCTGAGGCAGACCACAGAACCCACACCACTGAAAGCAGTTCTTTGTGGGAATGCTGAGCAGAATTAGAAGGAATGCTTCTGGAAAGTTCTGCAGCCGCATATTCCCACAGTACTTGCCACAGTGGAATTTCAAATCTTATGTGTCTATGTATTTTAGATTTTTCTCTGGTGACATGGCTATGGAACACTTATGGTGTGGATACTGCAATCAAAAAACTGAATTTTAATTTACATCTGGATAGCTGCAGGCCTAAAGCTTTCATTCAGAGTTAACTATTCCCAAGGAAACGAAGAAGTAACATCAGAAACAGAAATGCTGTCATTAATGTACTACAGTATTCATACCTAAAGGTGTCCCTTCAGAATATCTAAGTACTTCCAGATTAGATTTAGGTACAAAAAGGTAACTTGAGGATATAGACAAAATACTGAGTTTCAATTGGTGGCACATGCCTTTAATCCCAGCACTGTCCTGGAACTCCTTCTGAAGACCAAGGTGGCTTCTGAACTCACAGAGATCCGCCTGCCTCTGCCCCAAGTACTGGAATTAAAAGTGTGCGCCACCACACCGGGCAATGTGCCTGTGTTTTGACAGCAGCAGCATTTCATGTGAGGTTGTATATGGAACTTTTCTTGTGTTGTCACAGATGCTCAGACTTTGGAGCATTCCAGATATGCCCTGCAGGGGAGGATGCTCTGCTGCACTGCCACGGAACAGTGCCGCTCACCACCGCCACCATGTGTGTGACTCAGATATGCCTGCTGGCCTCCTCATTTTTATTTATTAATGGTTTAAAATTTTTGCTTGTTTATTGTTTTCTGAGTCTGAATCTTACAGACTCAGAATGCCTAGGCTGGCCTCAACATAAGCAACCTTCCTGCCTCAGCTTTTCGAGGGTTGAGTCACATATGCCCAGCCTGTTTTTCTCATTTTATAAGTGAACCAAGACTGGGCTGAGGATGTAGCTCAGTGGTAGAGAGCTTGCCTAGCATGTACAAGACACTGGGTTCAACCCCAAGTACCTCAAAAGAAAGAAAGGAAGAAAATAGTAAAAGTCATCATCATCAAAACTTAAAAGGGGTTACACCCCTAACCAGAACTTTAATCCTGACATGTCTAACTTGTCTTCAGACCTAGGGTTACTTGGGTGAACATTTTCCTGTGGGTAACATTTGGTTTATGACTCAAAGCATAAACAGAAAGACTAGCAGAATAGCAGAATTAGAATAATGAGTGTCAGGTAAAGATGGTGTACACCTTTAATCCCAGCACTTGGAAAACAGAGGCAGGCGGATATCTCTGCAAGTTTGAGGCCAGCCTGGTCTACAGAATAAGTTCCAGGAGAACCAGGGCTATGCAGAAAAACCCTGTTTCAAAAAACAAAAACAAAAACAAAAACAAAAAAAGAATGACAAGCACATTCAACCTATGAAAACCCTTACGGGGGCTGGAGAGATGGCTCAGAGGTTAAGAGCATTGCCTGCTCTTCCAAAGGTCCTGAGTTCAATTCCCAGCAACCACATGGTGGCTCACAACCATCTGTAATGAGGTCTGGTGCCCTCTTCTGGCCTGCAGGCATACATGGAAGGAATACTGTATACATAATAAATAAATAAATAAATATTAAAAAAAAAAAAAGAAAACCCTTACGCTAGAACAGAATGCAAAGTCAAAAGATCTGGGTGCCAGGCTGAGTGCAGGGGCACGCATTGTAATCCCATCATTCGCAAGGCTGAGGCAGGAGGGTTGTGGGTTTGAGAGTAACCTAGGCTACATAGTGAAACCTGTCTAGACAGGCAGGCACCTGTAGCATAAGAGCCTGGTTGGTTTCTGTCCTCCCACCAGGTCCCACAGTCATTAGGTCCCAAAGAAAATCACACAGAGGTCTCCAGAAGATTATAAACTGGTTGGCCCATTAGCTCAGGCTTCTTATTAGCACTTGTAGCTTATATTAACCCATTATTCTTACCTATGTTAGCCACATGGCTCGGTACCTTTTTCAGCAGGGCAGGTCACATCCTGCTTCTTTGGTAGTCTGGGCAGGAGTGAGGAGGAATGGGCTTCCTCCTTCCCAGCATTCTCCTAGTCTCATCGCCCCTCCTCTCTTTCCTGTCTGATTGACCCGCCTATACTTCCTGCCTGGCCAATCAGTGTTTATTTAAAACATGATTGACAGAATACAGACAATTATCCCACATTAGGCACCCGACCTTGGGACCAGTCATCCTTCTCTGTTTTACCTTGTCTTGTAAGACTCAAGACTGCTGGGAACATATGTCTGTCTCCCATGTCACCTCTCTAATAGATTCTGGCGTCCAGGCCTCATCTCACCAGGCTTTGTTTTCTTCTGTAGGTTGTACACCCGGGAGACCTAAAGAATTCTGTTGAAGTTGCCCTGAACAAGTTGCTGGACCCCATTCGAGAAAAGTTTAATACCCCAGCCCTGAAGAAGCTAGCCAGTGCTGCCTACCCAGATCCTTCAAAACAGAGTAAGGCCAGCTGGAAAGGCCTCCTAGTCTGTGTTCACTAAACCTGCCCCTTGGGTTTGGTGATCTTGTCCCCAGTTGGTATTCACAGTGGTGGTCTGTTCACAGTTGCTCAGGCTTCCTGAAAAATCGCATCTTAACAGCCTCCCTGCTCCTGTCTCTCTGCTTCTGTCTTGTGAGTTGGTCCTCCAGTTACCCATGATGCTGAGGTGCTGCCGTAGATACCTTTGTGTGACCCATCCAGAAGAAACAAATTCTGCATGGATTTTTATGAGCAGAAACACCCAAAGGTGGCCAGACTACTACAGCCCTGCCTTGCAGCTTACTTAGGAACTGAGAAAACGCGAGTGGGAGTTGTGGTGTTCCTTCTGCAAGGCTGCTGGGTCTGTGGTAAAGTGTAGCTCGGTGGGTGGGCTCTGTGCTTCTCTCCTAAATCCTGCCTGGTTTCAGTAGTCTCATCCGGCGCATTCAAAACTGGCCTGCCATTGGGGCAGAAGAGGAGGAGAGTCCTGACTCCATGGAGTTCTTCTCATTTCTAGAGCCCACTGCTAAAGGCCCTGCCAAGAATTCAGAACCAGAGGAAATCATCCCGTCCCGGCTGGATATGCGTGTAGGCAAAATCATCAGTGTGGAAAAGGTACTCGCTTTTCACTACTACCCAAAGAGGCAGAGGAGGGTTAGGTTTGTGTTTCCATTTGGAGGAAACCTAGCTAGGGAAGGGTAGTAGCATCCCTGGGGTCATATTGCAAGTCAGAAGCCAGGTGTCTAATTGCAGTTAGTCTCTGAACTTTATACAACACAGCCAGGAACCTGGAGAGACGGACACGGGTCAGAGAGCTTAGCCATTAAATGTGGCCCGACGTACTATGTACCAGCTTGCCTGGACTAACTTCTCGTCTTACCTTAGGTTGGCCAACTGCCCCTTAGACAGTGGCTGCAGGGAGGTGGACTTCCATTTTTTGCAGACAGGTCATGTGATCAATCATTGGCTGGGAACCGTTGTTCTAGGCCTTTTTAACCCTGGTGTTGATTTGCTTGACGCTGTATGGCCCTAAGCCTCCCAACCACTGGACAGACTACTTGATGTGGCTGCCGGTGCTCCCACCTGAGAGAGTGAAGCCAGCATTCATCCACTCCACCTTCCAAGCACCTGGAACCCTTGGTGTAGTACTTGGGGCACAATGGCAGTCACTAACAGTCCAGGCTACCTAATCTCTGCTAAGAGACTTTTCCACAAGCCATTAGGGTCATTTTCTCAACTCTAGCCCCTTGAGGAGCCAGGCATGATAACACATGCTTGTTATCCTATGTCTTAGGACTTGGGAAACTGAGGCAGGAGAATCACTGCAAGTTAAAAGCCATCCTTCGCTACATAAATGAAAAAAGACAGGTGCAGGGGAGCTTTGGGAAGAGCAGATGTGGCAATGGTTCACCAGGCATTTGGCCTACTCCACTGCGATCATCTCCCGTGTATTTGTCTATTAGGGGTTGAAGGGAATGTGCATGCCACATGTGTGGAGGTTAGAGGACTCATTTTTCTCCTTCCCCAATATGGCACCTGGGGATCTAACAGATGGTCAGGCTTGGCGGCAAGCACCCTTACCCACTGAGTCATCTCTCTGTCCCTCTGACAAGAATTTCTTGCTGGCAGCACCCAGATGCAGATAGCCTGTATGTGGAGAAGATTGATGTGGGGGAAGCTGAACCCAGGACTGTGGTGAGCGGCCTCGTACAGTTTGTGCCCAAGGAAGAACTACAGGACAGGCTGGTGGTGGTACTGTGCAATCTGAAACCCCAGAAGATGAGAGGAGTAGACTCCCAAGGCATGCTACTGTGTGCATCCATGTGAGTGAGGATGGACCAGGACCTGGAGAGGTCAAGAGTGAGGAATTAGTCTATATGATGCCCTTCTGTATGCCATGTGCAAGCCCTAAGAAAATGCCCCTTCTACACTGATGCTAAAAGATAAGGCATGAGGGGGGCTGGAGAGATGGCTCAGTGGTTAAGAGCACTGCCTGCTCTTCCAGAGGTCCTGAGTTCAATTCCCAGCAACCACATGGTGGCTCACAACCATCTACAGTGAGATCTGATGCCCTCTTCTGGCCCGCCAGCATATATGCAGGCAGAATACTGTATACATAATAAATAAATAAACCTTTAAAAAAAAAAAGATAAGGCATGAGCCAGGTGGTGGTGGCACGCACCTTTAATCCCAGCACTGGGGAGGCAGCGGCAGGCAGATCTCTCTGAGTTCAAGGCCAGCCTACAGAGTGAGTTCCAGGACAGCCAGGGGTACATACAGAGAAACTTTATCTCAAAAAAAAAAAGGAAAGAAAGAAAAAATTAAGGCTTGAAAAGGGTTGCTGTGCATAAAGGATACACTGTTAAGATAAAACTAGATCGGCAGTAGGGCATAGTCTTTAATTCCAAAAAATCACCAAGAGTTCAAGGCCAGCCTGGTCTACATAGCAAGTCCCAGAGCAACACAGTAAGACCCTGCCTTGAAAAAAAAATTTTTTTTTTTAAGTTAAAAAAATAAAATGAAGATGGCAGCACCTACCTAGCACTTGGGGGGGGAAGGTCTCTATAAGCCTAGTTTACATATCAAGTTCTAGGCCAGCCTGGGCTACACAGTGAGACCCTGTCTCACCAAAAGAAAGGATAGACGTTGGATACAACTCAGGTTGGTGGAACTCTTGCCAGACTGGCAAGAAGCTCGGGGTTTGCTCTCTAGCACCTCATAAAAGTGACTGTGGTAACCCACACCCGTGATCCCAGCACTAGGGAAGTAGCAGCAGGTGAATCAGTTCAGGTACTGCCTGGGCTACATGAGACTCTCCAAACAAACAAACATAAATGAAGATGTCACACTACTAGTAAGGGGTGGAGCCCGGATGCAAACCTGTTGTGATTGGGTACAGATCATTGCTGGAGACCCAGATATTACTCTTTCCAGAAAAAGAGGTATTGAATCCTGGGCTAAGTGTTCAGAGATGTGGAAAAGTGACCAGGACCTCCTGGGATATGGCACTAAGGGCATCCTAAATCCCTTTAGGGTCCCGAACACTTTAACATCCACAGCTGTTGGGAAGTCCATCATCTTGCCTTTTGTCCTGTTTTTCCAGAGAAGGGGTGAGCCGCCAGGTTGAACCTCTGGACCCTCCGGCAGGCTCTGCTCCTGGAGAGCGAGTATTTGTGAAGGGCTATGAGAAGGGCCAACCAGATGAGGAGCTCAAGCCCAAGAAGAAAGTCTTTGAGAAACTGCAGGTAAAATGCTACTGTCCTCCCTTGCCCAGGCTGCCCCAGTGTGCTGTTACAATTAGCAGTTGCCTCGTTCCCACTTCCCGCACTGAGTGAGGGACTTGAGACACTTCCTTGTCCATTTGATCACAGTTCGAGAAAACAGCAGATGGGAGCTTATCCCCATTTTACCTCAGGCTTTGACCCTCCATGCCAGAGCAAAGAAATGAATCTTGAGTTTAAGGCACTCACTAATCCGAATATGGCCTGCCCCAGTTGTCCTGAACTTACTCATTTATTTTTTCAATAAATATCACGTTCAGAAAACTACAGAGAAACCCTGTCTCAAAAAAATAAGTAAATAAATAAAGTCACGTTCAGAATATATGTGACAGGCACTATTCTAATAAATGCCTGGACTACACCAGAAACAAATTAGCACTCTATTTATAATAACAAGTATTATAGAAACTATGTTAAAAAGAGAAAATATCCACGGTCCTGCTGGGTATGTTGGTGCCTTTATGTAATTCCAATACTTAAGAGACAGAGATAGGAAGACTGCCCCAAATTCATGCCAATCTGGTTTTAAAAAGGAGGTCCAGGCCATCCAGGGCTAGGGCTACACACTGAGACCTTCTCAAAACAAAAAACATAGACATTTATTTCCAATCCTGTCAAAGCTACTAAAATAAGTCTTGATTGCTTCCTTCAGATCTTTTGCTGGGCAGAGGAGCATTTGGGTTAGTCTGCTTTTCATCCCTGAGGAATCGTGTGTATAGTGTAGTGTAGCTTATTAGCGTGCTATAACCGGCTTGGGTGCATTTCAAGCAAGACCAGGGCTACAATGATATCAGTAACCTAGAAGTCTTTGTATTTATTCATAGAAGTGAATATGCTTATCAAAAGATAAGAACATGGGGCTGGAGAGATGGCTCGGTGGTTAAGAGCATTGACTGCTCTTCCAAAGGTCCTGAGTTCAATTCCCAGCAACCACATGGTGGCTCACAACCATCTGCAATGAGGTCTGGTACCCTCTTCTGGCCTGCAGGCATACACACAGACAGAATATTGTATACATAATAAATAAATATTTAAAAAAAAGATAAGAACATGGAAGTCTTTGGGAAACTACTCAGAAACGCTGAGCCAGGGGCCATGTGTTGTAGTGCACACCTTCAATCCCAGCACTCAAGAGCAAAGGCAGGAGGCCAGCCTGGTCTACACAGTGAGTTCCAGGACAGCCAAGACTACTCAGGGAGATCCTGTCTCAAAAACCAAAATCAAAAAGTTGGGCCAGTTCATGTTAATAATGTAATAATAATTTATTTTTTTGTCTGTCTTGTCCAGGCTGATTTTAAGATTTCTGAGGAATGCATTGCACAATGGAAACAAACCAACTTCATGACCAAGCTGGGGTCCATCTCCTGTAAATCACTAAAAGGGGGTAACATTAGCTAGCTGGCCCAGCATCCTCCTCACATTATCTGCCGTCTCAACTTGTGACATCCATCACCCGTTCCCATCTCAGGACACTGAAGCTCCAAGTCTGGAAATGTTGATTAGACATGGGACTTGGTAAGGGACAGCTTACCTTCCTACCATCTGGAACCATCCCACCTGGCTGCAAGGAAATTGACTGCTTGGGGTAAGGACGGCTGCCCAGTGCAGGCAGCTGTACCTCTTTCCCTTGGCAACTGACTTGAGAAACCTGGTTTCAATAGAACCAATAGAAAAAGTTTAATCCACCATCCTTGTAATTGGAAAAACACTGGTTTCCAAGCTTCTAAGGGGTTATGCCCACAGCCGTACCGCTAGCTGGAATCTAGTGCCTGATCTGGGCTCATTACAGTTTCTCCCCAACAGGAAATTGTGGGATTTGAAAGGAAGGAGAAACGGCCTAGAGGTCTGCCAAGCTTCCCAGGGCTGGCAGCATTCTCAAGGCCTGCCTACCCTGAGGCTCGGCATCAGTGGCAGGGTCTGCCCCAGCTCTGGGGTCTCCCTGAATCTGGCTAGGTTGGGACACTCCCTAAAGCAGATGTGTCAGCAGCAGGATGGGAATGGACTGACAGTGTGGTGCTTTCTTCGGAATGTGGGATACTTCATAAGGCATCTCAATCCAATCACTTACCACCACTGTCAAATTCAAATAAAGTGTCTGAACCACACTAATTAGGAGATGGTATGAGCGCACAGCAGCGGCTGTATCACCTAACCTAGGACCACTGACTTTGGGATGGGACAGACATCCTGAGTTTCCCCCTGCTTAATACCAAGCAGGAGGCAAGAGACCACCTCTTCTGGCCGCAGCTCCAGAGTACCACCCTGTCCTAGCACAAGCAGGCCTTGTGTGGTTCATTAGCAGGGGATTAGGTTCATGCTGTTGTAAGATATGCACTCCACAAACCTTGTTACATACATTACTCACTACATACGTTACTCAGTGTCACCTGTTGTCACGTCTGGAAAAAAGAGTAGTCACAGCCAAGTTTCAATCATTTAATTAATACCTTTTAATGAAACACAACTTTGTCACATGTCTCTCAAGCTTCTGAGAGGGAGTGGGGGAGGACTGTTTATATAGACATATCAAAGACTCAAAAATTTATGGAAATATATATATATTTCTCTCTTCCAACATTCTTATGCAAATTACAAATCAGGCTTTTATCTCTCCATTTGCACAAGGTCAAGCTTATCCCCAGAGGACAAATATTAATTGCCCCTCTTAAGATTCTCCTTTCTTCTTTGTACTCTGGCCCACCCAGTGGGGAAATGAGAGAAGATCCCAAGTTAGGGCAAGAGCTCCAGTAATCCTGGAGGGGGAAGATGCTGCTTCCCACCCCCAGCAGCTCCCAGATCACTACTGCCAGGGCCTGGTTTCCTGGGGCCTTGACCAGTCCTGGATCCTGGGACAGAACAGTGCTTGCTGATTGATTGTCCTCCCTCCCCACCTCATGGGACAGTGACATCCGCTTAGCAGCAGCCCCCATTACACACTGGGCAAGGGAAAGACAGCGACAAATAAGCAATCCTAGCAAGAGGGCTAAGGGTCCTGAACTCTCACCACATTTCCCCGTTTCTTGACAGGAAAGACAATAGCAAGGGGTAGTGTGTCGCTCTTGGTAGTGGAGAAGCTAAAGGCCAAGATCTCTTGCCAGGCTCAAGCCCCCCTTGAAAAAGACTCAAGAGGTGGCCCTAAAGGAGGTGCAGCCATAGGAGCTGATAGAGACTCCAGCCTACCTAGAGGTGGGAAAGGCTGACAATGAGTCATTAAATTCCAGGAAGAGGTTAGTAGTAGAGGCTGCCATCTGGGGATAGCCACCAGCCTGCCTACTTCGGGTCACTGGGTATCCCCTCTTGGACTTCCCATCCTTGCTGCCTCGGCTCCCTCCACCTGGCTGAATGGCAGCTGCAGAAAGGACATGCACCAGAGTAGAGACAGGTCAGAGAAGGAATGAGGGCCAGGCCTGGGCCCACTGCCCAAGTAAGTCCCTGCCAGGCTCTCCTCCCACCTTGGCAGTATCCCCTGCCAAGATAAAATAGACACATCCCATGAGCTCCTGGCTCTGAAGTTGTGCCCATCCACCCAAACCCAATCAAGTGTCACAGGACAGGTGCGCAGCATGCCAAGATCCCAGATGGCTTCCTACTCTGGTCTGGTTTTTGGTTTCTTAGTGCAGTGCCCACAGACCTCTGGTTCTTCCTCCCCTCATCCATGAGTCCCCTATAAGGAGGAGCACCTGACAGAACTGGAAGGCAGGAGAGTGCTTGGTGGTAAGTTGAGGCACAGGAAGGCTAGCCCCCTCTGTACCTTTTGTGCTTTGGAATTCCACAGCCCCACTCCTGCCACCAGCCTGGGAAGCCTGTGGGGATGACTTGCCCATCTCCAAGAACTAAGGAAAGGAGTGGACAGACTGGTCCCAGCTGAGGGCTGGCTACCAAGAACTGATTCTGCCACCATGTAAACAGGCTCTTGCAATGTGGTTTCGTGAGCCCTGGAGGATGGACATGCAGTCACTTTGCAAAGGGCTTTGATTCTGGACTACAACATACATGATTCCTAACATGAAACAAAATAAACAAATGTTCTGCTCCCACCTCAGTGGCCTTGTGGTGGGAGTGGGCGGTGGAGGGCTCGGGGCACAGCCACCCACTCCCACCAGCTACCTTCTTCAAGATGAGGCTAAGGCCAAGGCTGAAGGACTGCTGGAGGGGAATCCATTCAGGAAAAGGCATGAGGGCGGGGTGACCTTGCATAAACATGGAAGGCTGTGGAGATTAAGGCTGCAGGCATCCTTCCTTAGGCTGAGTGCCATGTCCTCTCTTCCTTGGAGCTGCTCGGGTCCCTGAGAGAGTGTATTCCTGGGATGGGTCAGCAGTGCCAGGTGATGATGGCCAGACCAGTCTCTTCTAGGGATCTGTGAGGAAAGGGACACTCAGCAGGCCTGACAATAAAGCCTAAGACACATGCTCACCCAACCTTTCTGTATCCCTCCCTCACTTCACCAATGCTGGGTAACACTTTTTTTTTTTTTTTCAAGACAGGGTTTCTCCGTATAGTCCTAACTGTCCTGGAACTCGCTCTGTAGACCAGGCTAGTCTCAACTCACAGAGATCCGCCTGCCTCTCTATCTCCCAAGTGCTCGGGATTAGAGGCTCCAGCACTGCCCCCCAGCATTGGGTGAAACACTTTCAACAGACCAGACCATGGGTGTCTCTGCCCCATTTTACAGCATGAATGAGATGGGAAATGATGTGAACAACTGGAATACACTCAGGCCAGCTGCCACAGCGTTTGTATCCCATCTGCCCCTCCTCCCTCCATTCCTATCACTAGTGACTCCAGAGAACTGGTTCTGCACCAGTGCCTACAGTACCTGAACCAGCAGGGGACATCTTTTCTGTACCAGACAGCTGCACACCTCCATTTTCTGCCAGCTCCCCCTTAGTCCTGTCCTCAGCGTGAGGGAGCCCGTTGGTGGATGGAGCAGTAAGAGACTCAGCCCTAGGAAAACTGGGGGAGGGAGGAGGGACTCCCACAGAGGGTTTGCGGGCCACAGGTGGAGGAGCCTTAGAAGGCTTTTTCTGGGATGGCCGCTGCTCTGAAATGCTCCGAAGTTCAGCCACCAGATTGCGCTGGAGGTCAGCCTGGGCCTCGGGGGACACGGGCCGCTCAAGCTGCAGTTTTTTGGTGCCCTTGGAGAAGATGAAGCTGGCCTTGGAGGCAGGAGATTGTGGAGATCGTGGCTCTGCCTCTGGTGGTCCAATAGGCAGAGAACTTCCAGGGCTCTCAGTGGCAGCCAAGCTGGAGGCTTTCAGTCGGACGGCAGCATGGAGCCCAGAGGAGGGAGCAGGCACTGGGCTGGCCTGCCCTGACAGGGCTCTTCGAAGTGGCTTCTGGGGGGCTGACGATCCTGGAGATGAACTTGAAACCCCTGTGGAAGCACCCACAGAGCGAAGCCGTACCATCTGCAGGAGTGAGGGCGTGACCAGCGGTGTGCCAGCATCCTCCTTAGGAGCCCCACTGTTCCTGCCCACAGAATCCTTCTGAGGGAGCTTGGCCAGAGGTTCTGAAACGGAACTAGCTGGAGGTGGAGCTGGTGGAGGGGCTTGGGTATGCTGGGGTGAGGTTTGGGATGAGCTAGCAGCCGAAGGAGTGGTAGCCAGGGAGCTGCAGGGCTCCAGAGGGCCAGGCTCCAGGCCTGCAGAGAAGAAGACCTCTTCCGGTGGAGGAAAGTCAGCCATGGACAGGTCCTGTTCCTCAGGGGCAGGGGGTGGTGGTGGTGGCCAGCTGGAATCTGGGAGGGACTCCTCAGCAGTCTCTGGAGCAGGGGAGACTTCCTCAACCACCCCAGGCTTCTTACTAGGAGGTGGGGGTGGGTGATAAGATGGGGGTGGGGACGGTGGGGGTGACTGGTCTTTGGCAGCAATGGGAGACTCCTGGAGTGGAGTCAGGGTTGTCTGAGGCATGGAAGGGGATGCAGGACTGGTGTCAATGGTAGAAGCTAGCCCAGGAGCCACAGCAGGGGCAGCCACAGCAGGGGCATCTTGGTTAGAGCTCTTGGTCTTGGACGGTGGTGGAGAGAAAGGAGCAGGCACCTTAGGATGAGGAGGTATGACAAACCTGTCACCCAAGGGGGTGGACATCTGTGGACCAGAACGGTCAGAGGGAGTA
The DNA here is from genome assembly GCA_004026605.1 of Ondatra zibethicus. NCBI lineage: Eukaryota > Metazoa > Chordata > Mammalia > Rodentia > Cricetidae > Ondatra > Ondatra zibethicus. The sequence goes on from PVIU01000390.1 coordinate 119,960, forward strand.
GGGTCTGAGGAAGAGGAACACAGAGATGTGAGGGAAGAGGACACAGAGGCCCCAGGAGATCGAAGGGATGTCACTCGATCTGGTTTAGGGGGCTGAGCCTTGCCTGGGGAAGCAGGAGCACCTGCCAGACCCTTGTGAGGGAGAGTTGGGGTACCGCTTTGGCTTGAGTATCCACTAGAAGGTGAAAGTGTCCGTTCTGGGGAACGTGGAGGACGCCTGGAGCCACCTGGGGACAAGCCAGAGGCCCAGCTGCCTGCTGAGCTGGGTGGACAAGCTGTTGCTCCCACTCCTGAAGACCCACCTGTGGTGGGTGGCCGGGGCATCTGTGGTTGTAGCTTCCGCTCAGGTTTGGGCGGCAGCCCTAAGGGCCCATCGGGTACTGCAGAGCCCCGCTGATGGAGGGAGTAGGTCCGGCGGGGAGGCGGGGGAGGCCGTTTCATCTTACGCAGAGACACACTCCTGCCAGATAACTGCCCACTGCTGCGGATGCTGGCTGTGTCTGAGACCTCAGCAGTGCTACCCCCACTGGGGGATCCCCTCCCACTACCCCCCGGAGGAAGGGATACTACATTATTGCTAGCTACAGAGCCCTCTGGCTGGCCCTCAGAGCCCCCCTTAGAGGAGAGAGTGGACCCATCAGACACAATGGTCTCAGAGGACTGAGAATGACTCCAGGTGTCACTGGACGAGGAAGCGTGGCGGCTGCGGGGCCGTGGACTTGAGGCTAAGGAGAAGCGGCCCAGTGAGCGAACAGAAGCTGGACTAGCAGACAGCAGGCTGCAGCGGCTCAGAGTGCGCAGGCTGCTGCGGCCCAGAGCCACCACATCCACTGTGGGCGGTAACACAGCATGTGGGATCAGCTTGGACAGATAGGTGGCTTGGGGCGAGATGGACATGGCTGGACTCAGTGGCTCTGGAGGTCCTGCCCCTCCTGTCAGTCCAGGCACTGCAAGAGACATAGGCCGGGTCAATGGTGGTGGCCGGGTTCCCGTGGATCGACCAACAAGTGTGTCATCATGGTAAACACGGTCAATGTGGCGCTGTAGTATAGCCTCGGCGTCAGTGCCAGCCTCCGTTTCTGCCTCCAGAGCCTGCAGGGACACCCGGACCCCTGTCCCTAAGGCCAGGCCTGGGGGACGACCATCCACTGTAGGAATGCGGACAGCATCCCGTGGACCATGAGGCTGTGGAGTACCTGGGGCCTCACGATTGTTCCGCAGGCCTGAAACAAGGACAAGGAGATGGAATGAGCAGAGGGGCTGGCCAGGCTCTCCGTCCCTCACTGCCACCCATCTAACAAGGGCTCACCAAGTTCCTTCTGCACATGCTGAGGCAGCCCCAGCACCGTGCTCCTCCGCTCCCTCCGTCGCCGCCCTGACTTTCCAGATTTGGGAAAAGAGTCATGGGGTCTGAAGGTGGAGCCTAAGAACCAGTCCAGGGGAGAAAACCCATTAGCACAAGGTTCTGAGCACTCCAGAGCACGCTCTGTACTAATACAGTAAGTGTTTGGCAAGGCTAGGGTTAAGACCTCTGGAAATCCCCTTATTAATTCAACAATGATCTTTCCATTTAGTGAACAGTTATTACTTAGTGAAATATTATGTCATCATATTAAATGCTTGATAGTCATTACAATAAGGTAAATGCTCTCAATATCCTGATTTTTTTTAAAGATTTATTTATTTATTATGCATACAATGTTCTGTTAACATACACACACCAGAGGAGGCACCGGATCTCATTATAGATGGTTGTGAGCCACCATGTGGTTGCTGGGAATTGAACTCAGGACCTCTGGAAGAGCAGCCGGTGCTCTTAACCTCTGAGCCATCTCTCCAGCCCAATATCCTGATTTTTTTGAACAAGGGGTGCTACTAGAGATTGAACCCAGAGTCTTAGACATGCCCCCGAGGCAGTCCCTGGCCAGTCCTCTGGCTTCTGTTTTGAGATGGGGTCTCATACAGCCTCTAACTCACTGTGTAGCTGAGGATGACCTTGAATTTCTGATCCTCATAGTTCTATCTCCCAAGTGCTGGGATTACAGGTGTGCACTAACACAAGGTTTTATAATATGCCAGGAACTGAACTTAGAACTTCCTGAATGCTAGTGCAAGCACAATACCAACTGAGCTATATCCCAAGCCAATCCTTTATCATTTGTAGAACTTCAGTCAGACTCCCAAAGAAGTGAAGGGTTTATATTCCTGGTCACACTGCAGCTAGGTTACCACAAATCCAGGTTCTCGACCCCTTAACTACCTTGCTTTGGGTCAGTGTCCACCATGAACCTTCAAGAGGATAGAGGAGACTGTCTCCTAAATTCCCAAAACCACTAAGCCTGGATGAGGAGGAGAAGGGGAAGCCCAAGGTACTTCCCAGCCTAGGAATCCCAGCAGGTGGCAACACACCTCTGCGCTGGATCATCTCTGAGCGGACGGAGAGAGCATCCTCTGCTGTGGAGCTCTCGGTCATGTAGGACTTCTGACTGCAGAAGGAAATGGTGTCTTCCTCCAGCCCCGTCCGGGATGACTGTTGGAAGAAAATCAGCTTGGACAGGCTGCCTCAGGCCTTTCACTGGAATTTTCCCTCACAGATTCTCCCAGTATCTCCAAGCACTGAGCAGGTACCAGATGGAGCAAGCCTGGACTAGCTGTCAGAGGTCATTTGATCTACCTCTTCAACATACAGAAGAAATCAATCCAGGGAGGCCCAAAGCCATGCATGCCAGAAGCTAAGTCAGAAGGGAAGAGCAGGGCAGAGCTGGGCACAGGGCTCACCTGGATGCTCTGGGTGTCTCCATGGTCCCAGCCACCCTTGCTCAGTTTCTGTCTTTCTAGAAGATACCAGAAGGGTGTGTTGGCCTAGGCCCCTGACCCCAGGAGCTGAGAGCAGCACCAGAACAGGGTAGCGGAGAGTTACCTTGGTGCTGCAGGGAGCGGAGCCCCTCCTGGGCCTGCGTGTGCAGCTCCTCCAGGTGAGGTGGCCTCCCACTGGGGAAGAAGACATTGTCCTGGTGTTCATCTACTACAGATCCTGGACCCTGGCTGGGCCCCGCACTCTGACGTTTGTCACTCTCCGCCTTGGCAGAGCCTGATGGGATTGGGAGGACGAAGTGAGACCCAAAAACATACGGGTCCTGGAGATTCCTAAGTCCAGTAAGAGAGGAATGTAGTGCACATACAATCGCTGTCTACTCCTGCGACACTGCCTAGATACACAGACCCCATGTATGCACACTAACTACACCCAAGGGTGCGTATATCTGAGCAATCACAACACATAATGGACCACACAAGGTCAACACAGAGAACACACAGGCCCACTACATCCACACAACATTCACAGGCTTCTGTCATGTTTACACATGAACACTATTCAAGTATAAACCCATGACTGTACCTATGCCAGCTTCCACAGACCCACGACACTATTCTGCATACACACAGTGTCTAAGGTTCACAAACTGCATCCGCAAGTCACTCAGGGCTCTACACAGACGCCCCTGAAACATGCAGGGCCCACGCAAATACATTTCTTGTCTCTGAGACCTGAAGCTTCATTCTAAAGGAAAACAAACCACCTTCTTCAAACCGTCCCTTGGCCAGAGTCCAAGGAGATGCCACAGAAAACCAGGAAGCTGTCCGTCACAATCAGATTCCCAGAAACCCTGAGAGGTGGATAGGCCAGGGATACCTACTCACCCATATGGCTGCCCTCAACTCCCACTGGGAACTTAGCCTCTCCTGGGGGAACAGGCCAGGTATGGGCTCTCCTGGAGGCCCTGGCTGGCCCAGGTCCAGAAGAGCCAGTGCTCCATTACAAGGGATCCTGTTACAGGCTCTGCCCACAGAGGGGCATCATCTAATCCTGAGGATGCATCAGCACTTTGCAGTCCCAGCCCCTCTTTAAATGAAAGCCACAACATAAGCAAAAGTGCTGGGCGAGTCATGTGACCTTGGCAGTACCCTGAAGAGGGGCAGAAACAAAACAAGGCCTTTAACAGCCCCGCCCCCAAGAACTGGGTCACTAGTGCAGAGGCCTGCCATTCCCCGCTTCAGTATTCTTCAGCAGAGGACCTGCCCCCAGAAATCACAGGAGTCCCCCAAGTCAGAGATAAGAGGTGCCCCAGGGGGCCTTGGGTGTCCTGCCCCCCCCCAATACTATGATTTTACCAGTGGAGAAACAGGCTCCAGTGGAACTGTAGCTAGACACAGCAAGCGGCTGGGGCAGCCGGGACAAAGTCTTCATTCCCAGAAGGGACCCTACCCTTGAAAAGCCAAGAAACTCTAGCTCCTCCAGTCAGAATCCAGGTCTGACCGCTGGGGTCCCAGGCAGAGAAGTGCACCTGGTCTCCTCCTTCAAAACTGCCTCCTCCAAGTGAGGTCCCAGGGCACTCTTTCCTTGCTGCTCACATACATCCTCCCACCCCTGAGATGACTCAGGAGGGGGCTTCCTTCTCTCTAAGCTGGGATAGTGAGTCCTACCCAGTAAGGGAGTGGGCATCCCAGTAGGAAGGCAGTCTGGCCCTAGGGCAGCAGATTCCAAGGTCAGAACACCTGGTCCGCCCTCCCCATCCCAGGCAGCACTCAGACAAAGGCGGCAACAAAGCCGCTGGACAGAAGCATGGCTGCACACCCAGAGTGTGGCCAGCCTGGTGACCAGCACCCCCAGCCTCATCATTCTTCCTAGCCTTGGTCCCCACGAAACTAAGGGTCTGGCAAAGGGAGCTGTCACCCCTTCCCTACCCCGCCCCCACAGCCACACCCACTCACCCTTCTTAAACACCTCAAGAAGGGCAGGGAGGTGTCGGCCCAGGAACACTACCATGCCTGCAGCAGATGGTCCCCAGAGCACCAAACAGCACTTTCAATATAGCCCAGTCCCAAGGGGACTCGGGAGATGCAGGGATGCAAAGCAAGCTCCCAGCCAGCCAGCTGCACCGCACAGTTCCAGCAGGAGGGGGAGGGGCTGCTCCAGATTCTCCTCCCACCTTTACGACAGATCCCGCCCATCCACTAACCCCACCCCTCTACCCCCACACAGGATACAGGGAAACTGAGGCCAGAGACTGGGTGCTTTGCTACTGAGTGTGACTAGAGGCAGCAGAGAGAAGACACACAATGCTAGTTGTGGATCACTGACTCTGCCCCCAAGTTCCTGTCAAAACATTTGGGTGCCAGAGCTAAGGGAAGGGTCCCAGCTGCCAGATGGTAGGTGGAGGAGCCACCAGACCAGACTTGGCATGGGGCCCATGAAGACCCAGCCATCTTAGCTAATAAGGTAATTTTCTGAGGAAAGAGTTCAGCTCACGGAAAATGAGGCTTGTGAGGGTGGCAGGGACAGAGTTGGCTTCAGAACAAAACCACAGTGTGAGGCCAGGGAGATGCCCGAGAATCGGAGCAGCTGAGGGCAGCAGCCACTCCACTCGTCTCGTGCTTGCAGAAGAACTTTCTTCCCACTCCCGCAATGTTATTAGAAAGGCTGAGAAACAGACCTGTTCCTCCCAGGCGCCACCCTGAGAAGTGCTCACCAGGCACCAAAGGAAAGAATTAGCCCAGAAGCAACCCTTAGATGGAGTTCAGAAAAACCACCAGAGGTGTGCAGGGGAGGGGAGAGAGGAGAGGAATTGGGAAGAATGTCTGGTTTGGGTACAGATTCAAATCTACCACACAAGCTGTGACCTTTCATAACAGAAAGGTCAACATCTGGCATGGCTTGGCGGCACACAGCTGTATTCCCAGCACTCAGGAGGCTGGGGCAGGAGGGTGGTAAATTCAAGGCCATCTGAGACTACATAGTGACTTCCAGGCTAATCTGGGTTACATGGCAAAAACATGTCTCAAAAAAAGGGGGGGGGGCTTGGTAAGGCGGGTATGGAAAGATGGTTCAGTGATTCCAAATGCTTGTTACTTCTGAGGAATTGGTTTCTGGAGCTCATATTGGGTAGCTTAGCTCATGACAAGCTGCTTGTAACTCCCTGCAGGACTGGACACCTAGCTCCTCAGGCACCAGCACATGAAGGCCAGGTACATAGACACATAGGAAAATTGAATGAAGGTGGGCGGTGATGGCGCACACCTTTAATCCTAGCACTCGGGAGGCAGAGGCAGATGGATTTCTGAGTTCGAGGCCAGCCTGGTCTACAGATCGAGTCCCAGATACCAAAATTACACAGAGAAACCCTGTTTCGAAAAGAAAAGGAAAAATTAAATGAATAAACAAGTCACGTGTAGTAACACATACCTGTTTCCTGAGCTTAGGACAAACATACGGTCACAAGTTCTAGACTGCATGGTCTACAAAATGAAACCCTGTCTCAAAGAAAGCAAAAACAAACATACAAAGAGAGAGAGTGTGTGTTGAAGAGATGGCTGAGCGTTTAGAGCACTGGCTGCTCTTGCAGAGGACACAGGTTCCATTCCCAGCACCACAGGGCTCACGACCACCTGTAATTCCAGTTCCTGGAGATCTGACTGACTGACACCTGTTCCTGGCCTCTGAGCACCAGACACACATATGCACATCCATACACACAAGCAAACATTCACTTACATAAAAAATTAAAACAGAATTTAAACAAATGTAAAGAAAGAAAAGAAAGGACACAAGAGCAGAGCCCTGAATCACAAGATGCTGGTCAGGGCAGGCACTGCCTACTGCAAAAGCCTTGAGGGAGAGTGGTGGTTTCTCTAACCAGGGAGCCAGCACAGCTGGAATACACAGAGTGAGCTGGGGGAGGAGTGGGAGGTCAGGTGACCCCTAGCCCTTTCCCTGGGACATCAATGAAGGTTTCAGCTGGGCAGTGATAGCTACTGTGAGATCCTCCGGAAAAGTCCACAGTAGTTGTGACGAAAGGATCTGTGGCCTGTCTCCTACTGCAACCCAAAGGTGAGGCTACCTGTCCCTCACTGCACCCCTCCCTGAAGAGCTAAGAATTCAGCGGCTCCAAAGCTTCAAGACCCCTCAACTCCTCCTTCTCCATTTAGCTCTGGCCTCTCAGGGACTACTCAAGCACTGACTAGAACCTCATTCTATCCAGACAAGAGTGGCACACATCTTCAGTTGGGAAGCAGAGGCCAGCCTGGTCTACAGAGTTCCAGGACAACCTAGGATACACAGAGAAACCCTGTCTCAAGAAAGAAAAGAAGAGGCTGGGGCGGTGGT